>JBBPCY010000082.1:13785074-13801468 GCA_037974405.1 Brachyalestes nurse | reverse complement strand
TGTATCTCTCTCCCCCTTCAACCTCTCTCTTTATTTGTCTATCTCTCTTTCTCTATTTATCTTTCTCTCTGTCCATTTCTCTCTCTTTCTCTATTTCTCTCTCTCTCTCTCTCTCTCTCTCTCTCTCTCTCTCTCTTTTTCTCTGTCTCTCCCTCTCTCCTTCTCTCCCTCCCTCTAAGGAATCTAGGTTACAATCTGGTTCCAATCCGGTGATAACCTATGCCATGTTTGCTCTCTTTTCCTCTCTCGGTGCCCGGTAAGTGAGGTGGGGGCTGACGTTTGGACCCTCTCTCGTTTATTTTTGTGGTGGGCCTGTTTGGATTTGGGTGACATTAAAGCCATCTGCTGATCCCAAGGAGAGATTTACTGAGCCAAGTTTAGCAGGGCAGAGGGGGCGAGGACCTGCAGGACAGTGCTGTTTCAGCCCCGGAGTCAAAAGAAGTACACAAAGAACTCACGCTCCAGGCTTGGCCTAAATAATTAGAATATTCATTCGTTTATGGTAGTACTTATACAGATAGTTCAGCTTTGGCTCTTTAATCTCCTACAGAATTCTCCAACAGTCTTCCTGACTTTTTTTAAGGATATGTTTCGCTTTTCCAAATTGTTTTTTCAAAAATACATTTTATACATTTCCGTATAGGTGACCAGGTAACGTTAGCTAAATGCTAATACTCACAGGTCCCTCCCTTTTTCTGAAATTTAGATAACTGATATTAAAATACGTACAAATATTAAGATATTTTAATTCTGACTGTTAAACACTGATATTTAACAGTTCAGTCACTCGTTTATACGCTACAGAGACAAGAGCAGGACATAAACAGAAACAGCAGCCCAGCTATTTCACTAAATCTCTGTTAATTTAGTATAAAACATGTGAACTCGGCTACCTAAGTGACCTCACTAGTGATGTTATTCATAAAGTTTATTTTCATTTCCGCCCTAAATTAAACTTTCTTTTCATTTCTGCCTTAAATTGTGCGTCATTACGTTCAGACGCCTGCACCTTATAAGGTGGAACAGAAAAATTCCTAAGAAATGATGGTAACGAACCTGGAAACACTACTTAAGCGATGGATCAGAAACTTCAGCCAGTAAAGCAGCTAAACCGACTCTGAATATGTGACTAAGCAAAGATCAATATATGTCTAAAGCTTGTGTATCGTCTCTCCTGTCTAGGTCCAGTCATACCCGTGCCTCCGTACCTGAATATTAACTCATTGGTGTAACATAAATATTGATGTGTACATGTGCAAAACCGTCAGAAACTGGAATATTTTGATTGATTTACTTGAATTCATTATAAAATGAACTCTAAACACGCAATTCCAGTTGGTAGTGGTTTAAAATGGATGCTTATTCGAAACCTAAGAATTGCATTTCATGCTAGTCCCTTATTCTACACATCTATGTATGGGATGAATTTAACTTGGCCAATAAGCATACAGAAGTTGCCCAGTAGAAATTTAAATTTTTTTTTCTGATGTGTGAAACCCACATTGCACAAAAAGCCATTTTTAAGTTCTCACATTGAATCGTGGCAAACTTTTGCACCACAAAAGCAATTTTCCCATCACGTCACGACGTTACCTTCTTTTTTTAGTGTCACTGTGGGCATCATGCAAAGTTCGGTCTGTGTAACAAGCGCTTTCTTCGTTCATGGTGCAGCAAAGTAGTTTAATCCAAACTGCCTCATCAGATCTCCGTGCTGGTGCTGTGATGCTAAATTGAATCTTCAATTGCTTAACTTCAGTTTTGTTGTACAGACTATAAAAGAATCAACAGTGTGTTCTAGTTTACTTCAGCTCAGACTGAGGCTAAATGAGTCGTTCTCATTTGTTCGTGGACAGCTGGAGGTAAACAATCTGATGACTGCGTTTTTTCTAGACATTTATTCAATGTCCTGTATGAAGGAACATCTGCACTTAATTGAGTTATATAATATTTACTGGACTTGAGGAGCCCTTGGATTCCTTATAGATTTGTATGGTCGTAGAGCAGAGTAGACATGGCCGTTTGTGTTTATTTATTGCCCCCTAGTTGTGATTGCAGGTATTGCGGCTCAGAATATTGAGCTTTCAATTAGGCTTCAGGATTGAGCAACACTAGACTGTCAGGCCTCCACTGTAACTTAGAACTTACTGTTTCTTTTGCCATTTTATTTGATTTGGGTTTTTTTTTCTTTCGCTTTTTTAATTTTTTTTTGTTTTTTTATTCAATTGCAACCAGAGCCCATTTGTCATAATTTATCAACAAATAAATAACCTTTTCCACTTTTTATATATATCATGTACACTGGTTAATAAGGGTCATGTGATGATGTCATTCATTGGTACCAGATGAAGCTCTAGTTTATAATTTTCTGTTTCTGTATAATGTTACCATTAAAACATCAGAGGGGGTTCACAATCCAGCCGACTCAGCGTAGAGGGCTCACATTATACCCAAAGACTATTTTTATATCCACTCCAACTATAATATTTATCCTGACACTTTTAAACTTTTTCAAGAGCTCAGGTTCTTAGAGTATTGCAGCATTGTGACTCTTATGTGATATGTTTGGCATTTAACTCTTTCATCAGTCTTTTTTTTTGCTGCTGCTGTGAACATGAGAGTTTAAGAATATGGTCAAATAAAGACCAGCTGTTGGAAGAATGCAGCACCCCCCCTAACCCCCCGCCACTCCAAAACTGCTTGAGTTAGACTAACAGGGCAGGGTCGTAGTGGGAGTCCAGCATTATATGGGCTGTGTGCTTCTGAAAAGGTTCACTGTCAGAGAGAAAACCTACAGTGCGTACTGGTGCCAGGCTGAAACACTCAAAATGATGTTTTGAGTTGAAAGCGTTTAGTACAGGACGGTCTTCATCTGTTCTATTTGAATGTGTCCTCATTAAGAGAGATACTGTAGCAGTCTTAGTTTGCACAGATGCAGTTCTGGGCCTTCAGCAACTGGGCTACAGTTTGTTCTGGGTTTGTGTGATATTAATAGTATTAAGCTTGATTGCCTGGAGGAAGTGTCATGGACAGAGTTCAAGCTAGTTCATGTTGTAGAGGGTGACTTTAATACTTAGACGTCTAGAGGCGTTATTGTTGTTTTGATCCACTTTTAAACACATAGTTATTTTACGTATTGCAGTTCTGTTTAATAACATTATGTTTCGACAGGTCTTCAAGTCTTTTTTCCCCCATTTCTTTCACCAAGAAATGACCGAGAGTGCAAAGTCTTTCTGCACAAACAGGGGTTAAATTGGGCCGAGACGCACTGGAGTTCTGGCACCTTTGTTTTTTGTCAATGCCAAGCAGAGCTGTGCGCCGGTAATTGGATGGAAATATAAATAGTTTCCAGCGCAGTCCTTGTGAAATCCATTGAGCTGTTGGATGCAGTAAGTCCTAGAAATATATAACCACTGCTTCATGATGCTTTAGTGTACAGGATGAATAATTCATTACATCTCAGCCATTGAGTCGACTAGATTATTTCTTATTATTTATCCTGTTAAATGCATAGTAATTCCAAAATATTCCGTCAAATGCAGTTGTCATAGCTGAGGAAGCGCCGTCTAATCTGTTCGAATAGTTGGCCTGTTCCATGTAAATAGGTTTCTACTAAATGTATCAGTTTTGCATAACTTTGCCTACTGTTTGCCTGACTAACAGTGTTTGTAGATTAATGTAGTTAATCAGCTCCTTTAATTCACATTTTTAGGCAATTCATGTCTAAAACTGGTGTATCATCACTCCTGTCTGGGTCCAGTCAGACTCGTGCCTCTGTACCTGAATGTTAACTTAGATGTGTACATCAGAAACCGGAATATTCTATTTATTTATATTTCATTCATTATAGTATGAACTATAAACAAGCGACTAAAATTGTGGCTAAAAAGTGGATGCATATTCCAAGCCTAACCGAGTTCAGTTGGTTAGTGATACTGGGTAGGAAGGCTGAGGTTTCACTGGAGAAGCAGATTTCCAGTTCTGACTGGATTGCAAGCGCCTGGCAGTAAAGTGTCTAGAAAAGTGAACGACATCAGTTTTCTGAGTAAACAGCCAGTCAATTGATTGACTTAAGCTAATAAAACAGAAACAGTGCTGAGTATAACATCTTGATCGACCCATTCTGGTTTTAGTGTTGCTGGCTCTAATGCTGCTCCAGCAGAGAGCTGCAAAGAAAACTGTGCATGCAACAACAGACTGGTACGACAGATGCAACATTTATTAATTGAGAGTGACCATTCTGTCATATGTGAACACACCACAGCATGCAATGTGTACTGCACAAAATTCTTCCTCTGTGTTTAACCCATTCACCAAGTGAAGCAGCGGGCAGCCAGGAACACAGCGCCCGGGGAGCAGTGTGTGTGTGGGGACAGTACCTTGCTCAGGGTACCTCAGAGGTGCTTAGCAGTCTTCCTGATCGCAGGCCAACGCCCTAACCACTAGGCTACCAGCTGCCCCACCATGTTTCTGCACACAATAAAGAGCCTGAGCTTCCTTTATAAATACAAGTCCGCTCTATAGACAGCCTTACTGTTACGTTTCCATTCCAGTCTGTAGCCTCCCACCACCGCCTCTTCCTCCCCAATTATGGAGACCTCAAATATAGGCAGTTTAGTCCTGGTTTCCCTAAAATCCACAGCAATCTTCTTCATCTTGGACGAAGCGTTTTTTCCTGCACCACACCGCAAATTGGTCTCCCAGTCTTCTGCACTCTGTAAGTCTCCGGCCGTTTAGAAACAGATCAATATTGTTCCTAATGTATTTCCTTCAACTGAAAGTTTAGAATTAGCACATTTCACAGAATTATGGTTCTACGACGTTTCAAAGGAATGTAATGGTTATGGACAAAATCTCACACTTGTTTTGTTAGATTAGCTCCAGCTATCTGCTGCGGATTTCATCACACATCACACTGATGGGTTGGCATGAGTTTAAAGACGCAGAGCCGGTTCACTTCCGGTTAAATAAACTCAGGCAGAGGGGGACAGTAACCTGAGCACTGCCACCCGCTGCACCCCAACTTATACAGTTCGTGTGTTTGTGCATATCTATGCGTGTCCATACCTGTGTGTGTGTTTCTGAGGGTCAAACCACCCTGGAACCATGGCTGAGATCCTGGGAATTTGTAATGTTCACAGAGCGACCCTGCTAGTGTTTTCTTATACAAAGCTGCAAGCACAAGTCTGTTCAAATGACGTGTTTTGTTGATTTTCCACATTAAAACATATAGGAAAAACATGCATCGTGGCACATTTTATATTTTACTCCCAAAATAAATAGAAACTGTGCTCTAAAATTCACAGAAGTGGGAAGCGGCAAACGAAAGTGTTACTATAGTAGTTACGCTTCACGTCTTTTTTTTTTTTTTGAGTGGGCGTAAACCACAAAGCAAGACACTTTCCAACAAGAGAAATTAAACAGCTTTTCAAACAGCTTTCAAGGATATTTTGGAAAAAAAGATGTCAGAAAGCTTCACGCAGAACAAGTGCTTCATCGTCAATTGTACAAACACAG
The DNA here is from genome assembly GCA_037974405.1 of Brachyalestes nurse. Taxonomy (NCBI): domain Eukaryota; kingdom Metazoa; phylum Chordata; class Actinopteri; order Characiformes; family Alestidae; genus Brachyalestes; species Brachyalestes nurse. The sequence goes on along the minus strand of JBBPCY010000082.1, from coordinate 13,795,954 downwards.
AAATTAGCATTTTTGTTCATTTCTGTGAGCTCTGTCTGCTCAGTATCAGCTGTTTAAAGTAGCAGTTGATTTTAATGTTGCGTTAAAAGTAAATAGGCACTCTCAATCTATTGCAGCACGTTTAAGATAAAAGGCAGTGTAGAGTTTCGTTTATACAGTAGTAGAACACATTGTAGCACGCAGAAAGTTCGAATTCCATAGACTGATCCACTTACAAGCAATAGCTGCATTAGCCTGTTGTCACAGTCATCTGTCGGCACCAGTGTCATGGTCACAAGACACTAAATTAGCCACCACTGTAAAACACCATTGCCAACTTTAACTCATAATCAAAGATTTCTTTATCAGTTTTCATTATTCTTTGCCTTTTCACTGTTTTTGTGGTGGGAATAATAGCATTTATACCTGCTGTAATCCCTGCCTTATTAATTCCCGACAGGATGATGTATTATAATTTAGAGAAGGTGGGTGGTATGGTCCATTAAGGACTGGATACAGGCATCGATGGGGGGGGTACACTGATATTTATTATCTACAATAACGCCTCTGTTCTGTGATCACATGCAAGTTTGGACCACACACAAAGAGGGAGAGAATATTAGACTACACACACAAACCCTGACAGATATGTAATACAAACACCGCCAGCTGTGCTGAAGACCAGCTGAGGTGAGGGAAAGATTCCCCATCACTTTTGCATTCAGAGCCATGGACAAAAACTGACTTTAGAAAAGCTTTGAAAATGGAACACAACTATGAAGAAAATTCAGTGTTCAGTGTACAGTCAGTTTACAGTCATGGAAAATATAAGACCACTTTTCCCTTTTTTCTGTTTGCTGTTTGTACAGTGTGTGTGTGTGTGTGTGTGTGTGTGTGTGTGTGTGTGTGTGTGTGAAATCCACAGGTCGCTATTCTTTTATGAACTATTGCAGTGTGAGCTGTGTAAAAATAAGAAATGCCTCCATATGCGTTGTGAGTGCAGTAGTGTGTGTGTGTGTGTGAGTGTGTTGTGAGTGCAGTAGTGTTTGTAGAGCAGCTTTTCTATGTGCTGTATTTCAGCAGCTTCAGTCCTGATTCAGTTTCTGATGGATGAAACACATGCACACACTCTGCTCTTAACATCACTGTTTTAATTGTTTCGGTTGTAAAATAATAAGTGTTATGTAAAGGTGTAATAAATTATTTATATTACATGTTTTTAACATGTTTTGTGTTTTTTTTTGAAGGTTTTTTTTTATATCAAATGTGATCAGTAGTGTATAAAACAATAGTGACATGCACATTTAACACAGACACACTCCAACACATTACAAAAGCAATGACCAGAAAACAAATGATGTGAAATTGTGTTTTTTTCCATGGCTGTATGTAGGGCTGTGTGTGTAAGTGTATGTTCACATAAGCAAGTCTATTCGAGATTACTTGCAGGCCCCATATCTAACCTGTGATGTTTTAGTTCTAAGGGTTTTGTTAAATGTAGCTTTAAGGACTGATATACAGTATGTGTCATTATATTTTAAGTAAAATGACAAACTAGCTGAGCAGTATAGATAATATTAGAACATAAACAATGAATTTTAATAGCCCAAGACTTTTGTACAGTGCTATATGAATATGAACCTTGTGCTATGTGGCTGCCTTATACTGCCTTATACAGACTCTCTCTCTCTGTCTCTCTCTGTCTCTCTCTCTCTCTCTCTCTCTCTCTCTCTCTCTCTCTCTCTCTCTCTCCTTCGTTCATGCTCGCTCACACTGATATTCTTGTGTGTTTCAGATGAAGAGTCTTCTGGCCTGTATGGTTTTCTGCATGTCATCGTCCATTCTGCCACCGGCTTCAAAGAGTCAGCCAGTAAGTATGCTGAGGGCGTGTGTGTACGTGCGTGCATGTGTATCCGTGTTTGTGCGCGTGTGTGTGTGTGTTTATCAGTGATGTTGCTTAGACTCCAACATTTTGTCTGAATTATGTCATTATCCTGGATACAAGTACAGCTAATTCCCAGTGTAAGAGCGTAAAGAGCGGATCGTATTTCCTCTTGTGTTCTTTCGCAGGACAAGCTCTCTTTATACACAAAAACCTGATCGGCCTTAGTTTACTGACCACCAGCAGAGAGTTCGGGGATGGGAGAGTGGTGGGGGGGGTAGGAAAGAGAGCTAAACCGCAGAGGCAGTCCCAGCGGACTGTCCTTCAACATGCAGCGCATTCTTTCAGTTCACTCACGTTTCAGTCCCAAATCCAGCACTGCAAAACCACATCACTCAAACAGCTCAGCCTCGCTACAGGAGCCCCTCAGGGACAAACAGACCTCAAATGCCAAATAAAAAGAGAATTGTCAGAACATGTAATTCAATGGAACAATAAGGCTTTTTGTACAAATGCATTAACATGGTCAGTCTCACAAATTTGTTTATATGATCGAATTCGTATGTGCGTGTGTGCATATATTTGTCGGTGTGTAGGTGTATGTGAGTTGCTGAAGACTGGAAATGGTTTGATTAAGGTTTTACTAGTTTTTAAATATATGACCACACATTTATGGTATCAGTGACTTTTATTAATGAGTAAAAAGTTTAAGGGAAGATGTAAATAAGCAGGTAAAGTGACATTTGGCTGATGCTCTTATCCAGAGCGACTTAAAGTCATTAGTGACAGGGACAACTAAGGGTAAGTGTCTTGTTCACAGTGGTAGAAAGTGGGGATTTAAACCTGCAACTTTATGGTTGTCGGGTTCACAGGCAGGTGTTTTACCCACTAGGCTCCGAGGGAGAAGTAACAAGACACATTTTTACACTCAGCAGCAGCTTTTGACTGGGGAACTCACAGTGACACCTCTAACTATGACACACTATTTGTCATAGCATCCATAGTTCCTATGGCACTAGCCTCACTTAGAAAGCAACCTCTGGTGCCAGTACTACACATTTAGTGCAGTGGATTTTGGGAAAGAGAGAGTTTGTTTAGATATATTTTGGGCCAAACTAACAAATAACAGTACAGTTTCATAGCTTGTATCTGTATGAACATGTAGAATCTCTACGTTTTAACTATTCTAGGTATACATAAAATCAGTCTGTTTTTATTTTTTTCTAACCAGAGTGTTTAGGAACGATGTGTTGGGGTTGGAACGCAAGAACAGAATATTGGTTCTACGTCAAGCTTTTTATTTCTTAGCCTTTCTGGACACATCTACAAATTCTTAAATCCTGCAGCTTCCTACTAACTGTCTAAAAGCTGTGAAGTTGCACAGACTTTCATTTTCTACATGTAAAAAGGACCGGACAGGAATTCCAAACTATTACTTGTTCCTGTTCAATCTCCATGTATATATTCATGTGACTTGGAGAGCAGCTTTGCATATGGTGTCTTCTGGTGTATTAGCATACCATTAGCTGTAGCATACGGCACTCGTGCCCTGTAGATCAGCCTCTTTGGTAACAATCAGGTGTGTCTTTTAAAGCCCTACAGTATAGAGTGATGTAGATACTTCCTCCCAAAGAGGCTTGCTTTGAGTAACCACTATACTGACTTTGTTCAAAAGAGCCATTGTATGTATGTGTGTGTGTGCAGGTCTCACATCTGCTTGTTTTCTTTTTTCGATTCCCCCCCCCCTGCTTGGAGTGTGGTTTACATTCATTATGGATTTGACTTCTCATCTGTCCCCCATTTGCGAAAGAGAACGGGTGTGTTGCGAAAGCGAATGGGTGTCGTGTGTGAAGTGTGTATCTGTAGGCTTATGTGTCCCTTAATGGACAGTTATTGTATGTAGTGTGTATAAAGCTACTACTTTGCATTTTTATCACTGTAGACCTATTCAGTGTAGACAAATCACTGAACCTCAACTCGTGGTTAAAGCTAGAGTGGGGGGGTAATGCCATCATCAACACAATAAATGCTCAGTTACATCACAAGCATATCGTAAACATTAACCAGCTATTTCAGAAGTGGTGTGCAAGAGGCATAGCACTCTGGCATATTAATAAATAATAATAATAATAATAAACTGGCATATTTACAACCGAATACATTTAAAGATAACACAGAGCTGCACTGCGATGTTAATTAAACCAAAGCAGGTTGGAAACAGAAAAAATCACCAGTATTTCTTGACTGTGTGAACGATATGTCATTTGTTCTAAATGATCAAATAGGAATATGCAATATCAGTAGTTATTATGGGTTGTTTCTCTTCACTGCTATCAGTTCTGTCACATTAAATTACAGGGTTTCCTGTGGAAATAGTACTCAACCCTTTAAGATTACCACAAATACTTTCGCAACAAATGTTAAATAATTGTGCAGCCGTTTGAGATATTGACACACTTTTAAATGTTAAGCTGGAGAAATGGAGCTTTCCAACAACAGGAATTCCAGGCCAGATTTTTGCGTTGTCTGCAGAGTCAGCTGTGTAGCCCATTAGATCAGGGTGTGCAGATCAAAAAAGTGGCTGTCTTTTCGCGCCAGACCTTTTTTTCGTGATTCTAATCATTTGGGACCCAGTCAGATGACTAAATATGCCATCCAGCAGATCCAATCAAAGCCGGGATTTTGCTTTACAGATCTTCCCACACTGCTGTGGTTTCATTTGGAAAACGAGACTGCAGACACAGCGCTAATAGATTTAAACACAACTGTGAATTCCAGCCACACTTTGAAAAACAGATTTTGACATCAGCCTCTATAAAACAAAATGATCTTGTAGACGACACTGAAATACTAGAAATGTTCTTTAATGTGTCTCTTTCTTTAGTAGTACATCACCTCAAAATGCTGACCGGTGGTGCTGGGGAAAACCAGTGACCGATCTGAATGTATAGACAGTAGAGATATCCAGTGACTTTTATATGTTCATGAAATGGGGGATGGTTCAGATCAGCTTTTTATTGTTTTTTTTTTTTCAGTAAAAATAACATATTGTGTTTGCAGGTCATTGTAATCTTAAATGTTACAAATTAGTGTAATCAAGTGAAAAATATCAGGTTATTGTGTATTGTAAAATGGATCAAGGTATTACTTTTTCTCCATATCGCCCACTCCTAAATGTTTTGTAATGTTGTGTTGCCATCTTACCCACAAGATAAAACAATCACACAAGCAGCAACTCTAAATCTGACATCTGTTTTATTCCTGTCACCACTTGTCTCACTGTGACTGTTCCTTCAAAAAGCGATCGTCCGCTCCTCCCCCAGTGCTTAAGCTGAATCTTCTGTTGTGGCTATAAAGGCCTTCAGCTGCATTCTCAGAAGAAACAGTGCCAGAGAAGAGAGAAAAAAAAGTGTTTATGTTCTCCATCAGCTGCCTCCTCCAGCTCCCGCTTAATGTTTCATGTGTTTTCCCTCTTTTTATGACATAAATCATCATTATTCATGGTCCGCCATCGCCTTGTCTCTATTTCTAGGAGTTGTATTTCAAGATTTCCTTTTTCTTTTTCCTTTTTTTTTTCCGGATCCCCGCAACATAAGCGTCTGTTTATGTATATTTATATTTCATGGTTTCCTCTTTCCTTTCTGTAATCTAATCCAGGCTTCCTTTCCTTCTATTCCTTTTTTATTAATGCTATCATTCCGTATCCAATCAAAGGAATTCGATTAAACAATTTCCTCTCCAAGAAAAGTGGTCCGCCTTCAGCTGTCTGCTTAAAATAGGCCTCTTTATGGAGCACTGCGTTTTCAGAAACACCTAATATTCTGGTTCTTTCAGTAACACACACACTAAGTATTAAGTATTATTCTGCACGTTCTTTTGTAAAGAAAATTATTCCTGCCTGTTCAACTCAACTGCTATTGCGTCACAGACACTTCAGCATATTCCCGTTCTCAGCACTGACCAGGGCTGTGGTCATTTTCTCTGGTGTCACATAGCCGTCACAAACCGACACTGCATTCTTCTCCAAGCTGCCATCCAATGGGACAACCAGTTACAAACATTTGTTTCCAATTTTAACTCCATGCGCGTATGAGAAAGCCTTATTCTTCCTTCAGCCTGTTTCTGCTCATTTCCCTTTCTCCATCCCCACAGAAACACTAAGCCCTCTCTCCCAGCCTGGCCTGAACGTGTCTTTCTCAAGAGTTTCACACCAGCACCTCCAGTCTGAGTTTCTCCTGCACTCTCGCTCTCTCTTGCCTCGGCTCCCGGTGCAGGCTGCCAAAGCAGTGACACTACACTGTATCAGCTTTTTTTATTTTTATTTAAACAAGCATATAAATAACTCCATCTTCCATTCTCAGCATATATAAAACCACTGCACGGCCTTTCAGAATCTCTGGACCCCTACGGTGCTGCATTTACAGCCCCTCTCTGAGCTTTTTATGCTTCTTTACTGGAGCTTTTCTTAGCTAAGGAATTTCTTAGTCGACCAAAAGGTCCCAGTTCTTCCTAAAAGTTGCCTAATTTCGAAACTGCTTCAACCATGGCTTTAATTTGCCGTCTGTTACTGAGAGCATTTTTTTGACGGGTAGGCCAAAATTATATTGGACATGTGCTATAAGAAAAGAGTTTATGTTCAAACTTTGAATTATTATGCATGCTGCAGTCATATAGTGTGTGTTAGCTTTTTTTTCCTCCCTTGTTTTTTCTTCCACCATTTTTGGGTCTGCGATTTCGTACACTGTGTGTGTCAGAAATCGCGCACTTACACACTTTTAGTGCGCAATTTTAGTGCGTAGTGCATTCACACTGACAACTAAGCTAAAATTCAGTGCACTGAAAGTGCCCAGATGGTGCACTGAAAACGGGCAGAAAACGCAGCGCGGAACAATGGACACTACGCGCACTAAACAGACACCATTTTCACTGCGTAGCGAAAAGGGGAGGGCCTTCGGACACATTTTCTGTTGAATAATGGCAGCCAACAGTGAAATGCCGGTGCAAGCCCAAACGGAGGCTACTAAACAAAAACAAAAGCAAATAAAACCACAAGGAAATTGATTGTGTAAACAAAAGCCGGCTGATATTTTGGCGGACTGGAGAATCGCGAACAAATGTTCATCCGTCACTTCCGCTAAGTGCTAAACGTTAGCGTGCCGTTTCGGACAGCACTTACCCACAGCAGTGTGCACTACAGGAGGAACTGTGCAGTGCACACTACACACTACATTTCAGTGCACTGAGGTAAGTGCACGATTTCAGACTGTTAGACTAATACACCAATCCACAAGAAACTCGCCATGCTTGGTGCCCCACATGGCTAATATGGAATAAGAGGCATCATGTTAGGACTCCTGAAGTGAAGTAGGCAGAAAGCACTTTTCGGGCTTCATAGTTTGACAACTGTTTGGCAAAATAAATTTGTGTGGTAAGTATCCTCCAGGAGCCTCGGGAGTAGCGCCACCTACTGGATGGCAGTATAAAAATATAGTGCACCTCTAGCCCTTTCTTGTCATATAAACATTCAAACTTAACAATATTTGACATGCTATATTTTTTGGAAGCATGACAAATTTTGTGAAATTTCAACCATAGTGCTGCACCTGACACCTTTCAATCTCAAGAACCGCTTAAGATATAATTTCGAAATTTCTTTATGCACACCCTTGGCAACATTTGCTCACACCTACTAAAGTTTCCTGCGACTTGCTCAGCCTAATATCAGCCAGTGGCCAGTCAGTATTCAGCAACCAGTGCATGCCTGAGTGAATGACCAATCTTAATGGATTTTTGTAGGCTCTTATATTATGACCTACAGATGCTCTTTACCAAATTTCACACAGATCGGCCATAAGAGTACAATATGTTTTTCTTTCTTCCTCTGGCATGTTTTGGTCTTCAGAATTCGTTTATGACATTCAAATTTTCACTAAGAATAAAATGTACAACAAACTTCAGTCTATTATCATCACAAACATCAACACTCACACACATTAATCAAACCACAAATTGCCGCATTACATTGTTAATATCTCTCAACTTCCGCAGCGGTCATATTGTCTGTCATACTGTCTAGTCTTTAGTGTGGCCACACTTTTTTGACCATCTTGATGTTTTCCTTGCCCAACAGTTTTCTTGTGTTGTACACAAGAGCAGTAAACTAAAACAGTTAAAACAGAAGAACACTAGAAGTGGCCCAAATGTCATTTACTGCCTAGATTTAATTTTGTTATTTGGTTGTACACAGTATCTTTTTATTGTGATCTACTTCTGACATTAGTTTACACTCCAGGACTGACCTACATGTACAAAAGAACAAAAAAAATACTGACTTTCTGTAGCGTGGACCAAAGCGGAGAAAAGAATCTCATTTTCTTTTGTTTTGCCTGATGCAAATATACTTGATCTGTGTGAAACCCCTACGTTTCTTATTTATTTCCTGTGAAGCGTACTTGAAGTATATCTGGTTAAATATTAGTAGACTAACAATTTCACAGCTCACATTGTTACGTGTTCAAACTCCTACCAATTAACTTTCTTGGCTTGGTTGTGTGGTTCTAAAAAACCTTTAAATGAAATAGAACCTTCACATTATAAGGAGCTTCATTCAGCTTAAAGAAGCTAAAACTGGATTTTTTTTTTCTCGCTCACATTTATCTTTAAAGAACCCTCCACTGAAAGACCCTTTAGGAAACTTAAAGTGGTCTTCAGTTGTACTGCTCCAAACAACCCCTTTGACATCTTTATTTTTAAGAGTGTCATCTTCTTCCCTCCTTCTGCTGCCCTTGTCTGCGCGGTGCCCTGGCTCCAGGGACGGAAGTGGATTTCTATGTGTGTTTATCTTTTTCTGAAGAACTGGGTTTCTGTGCCTGGTGCTGCTAAAAATCCTCCAGTTCCTCCCTGGACCCGGAGGAGATGTATATCTGGCACTGCTTTCATCTTTTTGGGATTCAGAGCTGGGCAACTAGGGCTGGTGGAAATAGGACACACACACACACACACACACAGTTAGAAGCATCCTGCTGTGTGTAGTCGAAGGGTAGTTGTGTTGAGTAGAGCTATAGGGTGCATGATAAAGGTCTCTGTGTGCTCTGGATTTAAGCTCTTTAAAGGGGTCAGGTAGTAAGTAAACCTCTCTCTATGACTCTCATGCACCATCACTCTCTTTTCTGATTGAATAAAATAATGGGCCTGTTTTATCTCCAGACAACCTAGAAGTTAATGCATATTAAAGAGGGCCTGCATGTGTTGGGCAGTTTAGCAAAATATGACCGTGAGATGGCATTTTACCAGTATGTGTGAAGATGTAGTCTCCATAAAAGACTAGGAAAATAGAATGTGCAGAAATAAAGGATGTAAGGAGTATTTAACAGTTTCTGTTGTTTACTTGTTAATTGTATGGATCAGTTCAAGTACAAGCATTTTGGGTGTCTTGCTTCTTAGCTAACGATACTTTTAGCTGCCACCTGACAGACTCACTCTAAAAAGAAAGAGGATTACTCACTGCTGCCCCCTAAAGGTGATGTGGCTCCAGCCAGAAGTTAGAACATTGTTTTTGTAAGGCCTGTAAGTGTGTTGTGTTTGTGATGTGTATATAGAAGCTAACAGTTGAACAGCCAATAAATGTTTGGCGTCCTAAGAGGCTACTTTTCACTACTTTTCACTAGAAGTCGACAGTTTTCCCTGGGCGCTGTGTACCTGCCTGTCCACTGCTTCACTTGATGAATGGGTTTAATGCAGAGAAAGAATTTGTGGTGTGCTGTGGTGTGTTCACGCATGACAAATGGTCACTTTACGCTTCACAGATGTTTTCCTGAAACTTTCCTCAAAACATATTCAGGACTTTATTAAGGTAGTGCAGACTTGTGGATGTGGTATAGGACACACAAATGACTTACTATACGCTATAAAATGAACTTAAATGCTATAGACAGAGATTTCAGACAGCATCAGCACTACAGAGGGCTGATCTGGGTTCAGATTACTCAATGTGTATAATGCCTATTTTTATAAAAACTGATTCTATATCAGAGCTCTTACTCTTAAAGTGGTTTGTGAAAACAGACCCTGTTGTTTAAACAGGCTGGCCACAACATTCTCTGCACTGTTTTGTTCAGTTTTATAGCTCACATTACATAATACTGTGTCCTAAACCACATTGTCAAGTCTGCAGCTCCTTAGCGAAGAGCTGGATGTGATTTAAATGGGTTGAAAGAAGTTTTAAGGACAGATTTATAAAACAGATTTTGGTGACTACCAAAAAACTAACATCACCCTTGTTGCTCCAGTGCTATGCTGCCGCAAGTGAAACAGTTTGTGAAGAAATTGTTTTCCCCTGAACGATTCCTTTAAGAATTGTATTGCATTAACGCAACGCCTCTGTTAATTTACATATACACCGCGGCCCATGTGGTGTATTGATTGACACATGAACACTTAGCCAGTACTCACACATTAACATATCGAGTCCATGTGGGACTGAACTGTTACATTCCCCCTACCCTCCACGGATCAGAGGTCACATGGTGTAGCGATCTGTCATGCTGTCAGAAAGCCATGTCCACTGTTGAGGACAATGAATCAGGTGTGTGTGTGTATATATTTGTGTGTGTGTGTGTGTGTGTGTGTGTGTGTGTGTGTCAGGGGGCTGTTGTGACATGGTGGTGAGATAGACATTCACGCAGACAATTTGCAACCTGCTTTTTATCTGTCTGCAATGTCAGCCTTGACGGGGTCGAGGCTTTTATGTACGCCTCTATATCTTCGCTTTTAGCGTTGATACACATGCTAATTAATGATCTTTTGCATAACAAACTGCTCTACCCAGCCTTGACCACTCCACATTCTTACTAGAAATGCACCTAAGAACTTTTTTTTGTAGCATTTTTTAGATTTTCGTTTGTGTGTGTTTTGTAATTTTCAGTAGGCTGTGGAAGTGCCCGAACATTCTCACATCTACTAACAACTCCCAAATCTCTATTATTTTGTTTTATTGTATGTTTGTTCAATAAATACTTGT
>JBBPCY010000082.1:13771909-13784871 GCA_037974405.1 Brachyalestes nurse | reverse complement strand
TGAAAATATAAGCAAGAGTGTGTGTTTACTGGTTAATACACTGCTGTTTATTTAAAATAAACGAAAACAAACCAAGAGTTTGCGATGCAGCTAACGATGTCTTCACTGTGCATCTTTTTCAGACCTGTACTGTACTCTGGAGGTGGACTCCTTCGGCTACTTCGTGAGCAAGGCCAAAACCCGAGTGTTCCGAGACACCGCCGAGCCACACTGGAACGAGGCAAGTCTCCTTTGTCTCTAGATCATTCACAGCTGCTCTCATAATCCAGTCAACTGTTTTGATTGGGTAGTTTCCAGGCTAATCGGATGTCCTGTCTCTCTTCTTCTTACATGTTCCTACATTAGGAGTTTGAGATCGAGCTGGAAGGCTCTCAGTGCCTGCGAATCCTGTGCTACGAGAAATGCTATGACAAGTCCAAGCTCAACAAGGATGATAATGAGATTGTAGACAAGATTATGGGCAAGGGCCAAGTACAGGTAGGAGTCATATAGCTCGTGCTGTTGGCATGCCATGTGAAGTATACGTCACCCAGTGCCCTCATAGGAAAAAAACACCCATGAGCACAGGCTTCCCCGTCTGATTCAGTACTATTGTTGTCTGCTAAACACTGACTTGCTGCGGCAGCGTTTACTGCCTGGGAAACTGATAGCTTTGGCTTGTTTTTCCCTCCTTCCATCATGTGGGAAAAGTCCCAATTAAAGTTGAATGTGTGACTACATATGTATATGCTTTCACTCTGAGAACTATGTTATTTGGGGTAAGATTGTGTCACAGTGGATTGGCAGCTGGTGGTCAGGGAGTTGCCCCTGTGATTGGAGGTTGTGGGTTCAAATCCCAAGACTGCTAGTGGCACCACTGATGAGTAAAGTACCATTCCCACACACTGCTTCCCGGTCGCTGTGTTGACTGCCCATTGCTTCACTTGGTGAATGGGTTAAAAAGAAAGAATGTCACATTGTTCACACTGTGTGCTGTGTTGTGGTGATCAGTATGTGACTACAGGCTGTCAGGATTGCAGTTGTATTTTGTCTTTTCTTCTATCATGCCACTTTGCTAGGAAAACTGTATTAGCTGGTTTTATCATTCCATTGGATTCCATTGCGTTCCTCTGACAAAATTTGGTTACTTACAGTTTGTTGCTTTCGTGTGTTTTTCTTCCTTCTGTTTTTTTTATGGACTACTTGCCGGGACCAACTGGCCTGTGAAGTGAGTGACCGATAGGCACCGCGCCAGTTCTGAAGTTATTGTCATCATCCGTTGATCCGATCCGCTTTGCCAAGCTCGGCGTTTAACTCCAAACTAAATTATTATTCCAAAAGCATTCCTCGCATTCTCATCCTCTTCCTGAATCTAGGCCAGCGTCTGAGAGGCGGAAAGTGGGGTGAATTTAATTGCAGCGCAGTTTCTCTTGTTCACTTTCTATTTGTCTCTTGGGACCGTAGCCAGGGGTGAGCTGAGAGCATCTTCGGTTTCTCTGTACTCTCACCTACACACACACACACACACACACACACACACACTGAGATGAGCTACGAGGGTAGTTCTGTTGGTGCTGGGGAACAGATATGTGTTGTGGAGCTTTTTCCACTTTGAAAATATTGACACCTCAAGGTCTTCGAGAAACTGCAGGAGTTACCAAATCTGAACACTACAGTCTGAGCATCTGAGTTTAAGAGTGGCCCAGTAGAAATTGTCCAAAATGACTCAGAATAACTTATTAACATATTTTAAAAATTAAGAATAGTATCTTGAAAAGTAAAAAAATCCAGGGCTTTGATGTGGCATGTTCAAAAGGTACATACAACTCCATTGTAAGTGCCTGACAGTTGGTGCCTGACAGTTTGATACATTTGACCACAACACACTAAAATGTTTGCTAAAATAAAGCAAACATTATTCTTCCATTCTACCAATTTCTTCTGACGTTTACCATTTTATCTTTACCTTGTAGCCCTGCTTAATGAATAGTAAGTTTTGAAAGCTTTCTTTGGTTTATTTGGCTGCTTAACACCTCCTTCCTGTCGAAGAACTGGAGCCTCTTTCAGGATCGCTGGCCCAATTCATCTTCCTTATTTTACTGCAGACGAGTTTATTTTTGCACGTTTATATGGAGTTTAAAGCAACTTGAGAATGTGTTGTGTTAACCTGCTTGGATGGATTTCCCATCATCTGTAGGTCCTTCAACTGGGCCAAGACTTGCAGGAAATGGTCAGTTTCGTTATGATCACGGAGCTTATTGCTTTCTTAGATGTCCAAGGAAGCAAGTAATACTCAGCAGACACTTCATTACTGTGTGATCGTATAAGACATTCAGATGCTTCCCATTCTTGCATGTATCTGAAAGACAGTGAGGCAAAGAGGCGAGCGGTTTCCTGGTCTTAACCAAGAATGTGCTGGAACCCTCGCCTTGAGGAATGTGAATAGATGTTTAATGAGTTCTCTGGAATAGTGAATAGTGAGGTGACCACTATCCCACTGATGGTGATAAGTCAAGTCAAGTAGGTTTCATTGTCATTTCAACCATACACAGACAGTACACAGTGAAATGAGGTAACGTGCCTCCAGGACCAGGAACAGAACAGAACAGCACAAGACCACAAGTGCAAACTCCAAAAGGTGCAAGAAATACAAGCACGGCAATCCCGTTAGACAAGACAAGACAACAAATAGCTACAGTCTGGATGAGTACAGTATTTTGACAGGTGCTGTATTCTATCAGTGAGAGCTGTGTGTGCAAAAATGTTGTTACATCTGCAAATACAGCAGCAACAGGACGGAAAGTTTCAGTTCCAGTTGAGCAGGATGGCGCTGTGCTAGGTCGCAGCTGTCTGATAATAAGTGGGAGGGAGGTCAAATGCTACACCAATGCTGGTGCTGAGAGCTGTGACTAAAAAACGTGTTGCAAAGGACAGTGCAAGAGTTATCAGGTCCACTTTTGGAGAACCAGAGTCCACAATTAGTTACATTTCCTGGTCAAATACACCAACTAAACCTAGTAACTAGGTGATCAGCAAAATCATACCTGTTTAAGCAAAGAAACTGCCGAGGCGTACAGGACCATCCGGGATCCAAACGGGTGGCTTCTGGTGGGCATGCCACCATCGCCCTGCACATAGAGCATCAAAGATTTCGATTTTGTGTTGATTGTATACCAGTAAAAAGCTCATAATGCTATATTTGCTTACCTTTGAAGGTCACTCTGGATAGGAATGTGTGCTAAAAGTCAATGGACCATTTATATTTGATAACACTGTGACAATCCTTAAAATATCCTTAAAAACATTTTGCGTTGTGGATAACACTATAGACCAGAGGTTTAAATTCTCATTCCAGACAGGAATGCCACTGCTGCACCTTGTCCTTGGGCAAACTTTCTAGATTCCACTGTAAAAGAGCATCTGTTGAACGCATAAATGTAAACTTCTATTAATTTTGTCACTGAAGACAGGGCCATTTCTTCTCCAGGACTCTCAGCTGCCTGCGCCTCCTCCCGCTCTGATGAACTTCTCATATATAGCGGCGGACGCATATTTTCATGCAGCTGCTGCATGAGGCTTGTGTGTGTGACTGTTTGAGAATGCGATTACGTAAGGGAGCGTACTGAGATGGCTACAGAGCGTGGGCTTGTTTGTGCGGTGCCTCTTTGTTCCCGATTGATCCGCTTTTGATTCGTCTCATCTTACTTTTTCTTTTTCTTTTTCTTTTTTCCTTTTCCTTCTCTGTGGCTCTGGCAGTGGGTACGTATGCAGCCGTAAAAGAAAACAAGCAGGGAACATCGCTCTCACAGGCAGTAAAAAGATATTTTCACCACATGTGGGGCTGCTGCGGACTAAACGAGGGCTGAGCTGAAGGAATAGGATGTACTGTCCTGAAACGTCCTCAGAACTCAGATGTTCCTGCTCTCTTGGAGACTGCAGAGAGCGAACTGCTTCACGGAGGGGGGGCATGGAGAAACAGTGGGAGGAGGATAAACAGACGAAGAATGAGTGAAAGAGTGCTATCAAGTTACCCGCCTGCTGGGAAAGAAGTGTTCCAGCATTTAAAACTGAATGCGACCTGAGATTAGATCACCTGCATTGATGATTTTCTACAGTTCATACACTAATCAGCATTTCAGCCTTAAATCAATAGTTGGTAGCTTTAGTGTGTTCTATACTGGCTTAGCCGTCATTGACTGACATGTGGGATAAGGGGCATGGTGGCAGGCAGGCGAGATCCACTCTGTCCTTTTGCAGATGTATGGCATTCAGTGTATGTTAAAAGAAAACACATAAAAAAACTTACGTACTGATCCCTAAAAGTGATATGGTCAAAATTCAGG
Source organism: Brachyalestes nurse (assembly GCA_037974405.1). NCBI lineage: Eukaryota > Metazoa > Chordata > Actinopteri > Characiformes > Alestidae > Brachyalestes > Brachyalestes nurse. The sequence goes on along the minus strand of JBBPCY010000082.1, from coordinate 13,780,549 downwards.
CTGCTAATATACAGCTGCTACTGCTTTTTTTTGATGCAGTGCCAATTTGTGGATTCTGAGGTCCAGTCTGAGATCACAAAGCATTCAAATTATCATGTGGTTGGTTGAATGACGCATTGAGGTCTCCACTTACAACCGAGTGGCCTGGGCTCAGCATATGTTTATAGCCTCACGACTAACACTGCTATGGGTGCCACCACTTTAGGACTGCTCCTCAAGTCCCACTGCTGGAGGAAGTGTATCACTGCCTTTCAGTATCGAAGATGAATCGGAGCTGCTGGAGCTCGTGTTTTCCTAACCGCTCAGGCTACGGTGGAACGAGCCCAGATCTTTCCCCTCTTTCCCCTGGGAATTCCCCTTTATTGAAGTCTCTGTTTGCAGCATGTAACAAGGCCATAAATGGTCAGAAACCTGTTTATAGCTTTTTACTGCAAGTGACTTTTTAGTTTATATAGAACAGAGGGAAAGTTCATCTTTTGTTCTTCATTGCGGTGAGATACCACAAGCTTCTTTGTCATGAAAACTATGAATTCTGGCTTAATGAGCCAGGCTTGGACCAGTAATTGATGTTTTTAAGTGATTTAAAGCAGTGCCAGTGTTATGTTAATGATTATAATTTTGTTCTCTACCACATTTATGCATCTTCTGTTGCATCGTGTTCATTCAGTGATTCCCACGTATTTGCACTTGTATTCGTAAACGTTTCGAACATCATTTGGGTAAAGGTTTTTAGTCTAGAACAGTGGGGGTTTGGCCCTATGTTGGTTTCCAACCAAAAGAACATGGAGAACCACTGGTTACATGCTACAGTTAACTTCCTAAATTAAGTAATATGAGAAGCTGGTCCAGAGGGTATGGTGTAAAGCTCTGTAACTAAATTTGTCTAGATTTACATTAACGCCCAAGCCTAAAATTAAAAATCATATCAAATGTAGTTGACCAGTGAGGACGTGATTGCTAAGGAGGTAAATGCAACCCACGCCAGAGGAAAGCTCCGCTCTTTTAACTGTTCTAGATAGAGCTGTAACCTTTTGTGGCTTCATTCTCTTCAGACCATTCATCAAGCTGTCACCCCAGAGAGATACCCTCTGACCTCCATGGACCAACCATAATCAATTGGTAAAGAGGTACATGATCCCGCTCTCCTTCTAACCCACTGGGAGATGATAATGGTGGCTTAAAGTGGTGCCTTGAGTGAAGCAACACAAATCAATGACTGTCAAGCTTTGCTGAATGTGTCGTTTCCATGGAGAATTCTTGTTTTTAAGCTAAAAAAAAACATTTAATAGATATAATTGGCTACATCCTCAAGCAAGTTCATGCACAATATTATGTGGAAGACTTTTGCTCAGTCATAGAAATCAACTCCAGCTGTTTTCACCTTCTCTCCAAAACTCTGTCTCATGGTTTCGCTAAGCTGCTGACCTTAAAGATTGCGTGACGGTGCAGCCTTTTCAGGGACGCGTTACGCAACGGTGGAACTGACGACCCTAGCACTTTACATACAGGAATTCTGGAGGATTTAAAGCCTGCACTAGGGATGCTTCTGCAAGTCATGTCTGTCTTGCTTTCTCCTATCCTCTCTCTCTCTCTCTTTCTCCCTCCCTCTCTTTCTCCCTCTCTCTCTCTCTCTCTCTCTCTCTCTCTCTCTCTCTCTCTCTCTCTCTCTCTCTCCCTCTCCAGCTCTTCCTTTCAGGTCCTTATCTTCAGGAGTGCGTATGGTCTATTTTCAGGCTTGTGGGGCTTGTGGCTGGTAAATAACTGCTGGCATGTTCTTACAGAGCCTTTCTCAAGTGTAATCCTTGCAGAGTGTGACGTTTCCAAAAGTTCTCAGCTCCCGGTTAGGTAACAGCACTCTTTGATGTTCTGCCTCCAGTCCTCATGCTTTCTATGAATCATTTAAACAGATAAGTAATGGGGAACAATCTTGACTGACAGATTGATTGCTTCAAGTTTAGGTTGGCACCCATAATGACCTGCTATCTACACCGACTACTGAGGTCCTGATCCAGTCCGAGCTATCAGTATGGGTGCGGATCGAGACACCTTGAATTGTTATTGTCTCTTGGATTGGAGTCTTGTCTGCTTTTGTCACAGATGTGATTTAAGGCACGTTACAAAGTGGTTTTAATATTTGCACTGGACTGCGCAATAAAAATTCCAAATCCTGAACCATGCACAATATACGCCGATCCTCAGTCGATCCTAAGTTGTTTTGTGTTTGGAGCCAAAAATGTGGTCTACTCTTATAACATGAATCTAAAACGCTGAAAAAATGAGCACATATGTACATGGGCGGATTTAATTATGATCTCTTATTATCATTCTGGACTGTATGCTTTCTTCATGACTTTGTTCAGCACCACAGCACTACACTATATCCTCTGTGTTGTTGAATGGTGATCTAATGACACTGACCGGGTCACTGTACTGTTCCACTGGCCCTCAAATCAGGACCTCGTCCCGCCCTGATCTCCCTCAGCTTTCCCTACAGAGATACACTAGACCCAGGACCTTTCTCTGCCATGTCCTTTGGCCTCTTATGGCCTAATCTTGGTCCTTTAAATACGCCTGCCTCCCTGTCCATTTCTCTTTTCCTTTCTTTCTGTATTCTTTTTAATCCGTAACCGGATCTGTTTGAACCCTTTCCCAAAGGATAAAGACAGGCAGCAAGGAGTGAGAGAGAGAGGGAAGAGAACAAAGAGAACAAAGCTCGGTTTTCATGGCAGTTCGCTGGATGCTGAAACGCATGATGAAGTATGGCATTAGTGCTCTGAACTCCCAACATGCTTACACGACACATTACACCTCTAATTAAAAGTCTTGTGCAACACCAGAGATCCACACACAGCACAGCCCTAGCATTGTTCCACTTCACATTGATTCATTATGTGTTTACCCTGATTGAATCAGTCTGTATTCACTCATGCCAGTTTACTGCTACAGTGATTCTCTTGTAGGTCCTTTAGTAAAAGCAAAGATTATATAGAACTCTAAACACTCAATGACTCATTAAAACGCACTAATGTTTTTTGCACGATTAAATGTCTCCTCTTAATGATGCAAGACCCGTTGATTAGCTATTTCTTTTTTCAATATTGCACCATAAAGGGGTTACAGGATTGTAACAAATCAAGGAATGTTCCTTGGTACTATCTAGAACCATTTTTCCTAGACTTGATGTCTTCATATTCCAGTGTTTCCCCTACCATTAAACAGGCTGGTAAACTATATCCTGTATTTACAAATTTACAAGTAAATTAACTCCCTTCAGATGCCGTGTCAGAATACTAATTGGCTATTAAACGTTTAAAAGAGCCCTTCGTTCAGTTTTACCTTATTTAATGTTAGAAATGGGCATTTGTGTTGTGTGTAATATACAGAAATGGTCTAAAACAACTTTGTATATAGTGTTATTACATTAATGAACATTTGAGAACGTTAAATTTACCATTTCAGAGGTACAATGTTTTGTTTCAGCAGCGGTCAAATGGTGTTTGTATGTACGAGACTTTATGGCTGCTTTGTCTCGTATTGCCGTCCTTATTGATGGGAGTTTTAACCCATTGTGTTGGTTGTTGTGCTGTTGTTGTTTGTGTAGCTGTGTGAAGGCAGCTATGGTTTCTAATGGATGTAATGTGACACACACCATACAAAATAGTTCTACAGTCAGCTATAAGTCACACACTGTTCGTCATGTTGTTCTGTAATATGTCATATTACTTTTCCCCCCCTTAGTCAGATACACACACATGCACACAGCCACCCAGGGGACAGGTAGACAAAGCAGGGCCTGTCAGGGCTAACAGATGGGGTTTTGGGGGTCCTTCCACACACACAGGCACACACACACACACACACACACACACACACACAGACACATTCACCCCTGAGGCAAATTCTGATTAATTGGAGGGACAAATTTATCATATGTAAATTATTTCAGTTACATGCAGCTGATATGCCTGACCATAGAGAGCCATGTCCTTTATGCGCACGTGTGTGTGTGTGTGTGTGTGTGAGTTTGTGTGAGTTTGTGTGTGTGTTTGTGTGTGTGTGCTCGCGCACGCGTGTGCATACATCACTGTGTGGTTTAACAATCACAACAATAGAACTGTTGATGAATCTGTCACAAGTAAAAACTTTTGGATTGTTTGCCAGTGATAATTTGAGTCTGATGAGTTTGTTTTATATTCTTTTACTGTTGTCTATTACAGTAAGAAATGCTGCTGCATCCCTGAAATAGTCACTTTACAAGAGGACAAAAAACGCTTTTACCCTTAAGTGGGAGTTAACCTCTAAGCACATTATTTATAACATTTATGTCTTTTCTGGGTGCTGCCCTAATAGTATAGATCTATAGATCTCTTGTTATCCCACTGCACAGTCCTTCTGAGATCAGAGCTGCCACACACAGTTCAAGGCTGGATTACAAAGCTTCTGAAAGCTTTTAACCTGAACAAGTGAATGGAAAGTTATTCTGGATTTCTGTTGGTTCATCATGAAATGTGAACACAATTTAAAGTGCTACTTGCATTTTTAGTTTCTGTAACAATGTGACCAAAAAACAGATTTTGTCCCAGCGGTGATGAAATGTAGTGTTGTTAAATTCTTTTTGAATTTTTGAAAGCAGCTGTAATTATTTGATTAGTAGATTATCTTGTATGCCTTGTTATTGTTTACATTATTGATTAGCTCTCATATGAACAGCCTGAATCATATTTTGTTGTATTTATCCTCATTGTATCAGTTTCGAGATTTAATGCCCTCAAAGTTTGTCTGAAATACATTAGATCCTCTAGCCAAAATTGCATTGTGTATTCTCACCTGCTTAACAATGAATGTCTGTGCTCCTCAGTGAAATACCTCGCCCCAAAACCCTCTATGAAACTCTGTCAGATGGTGCTTGTGAAGTGGGGTGTTTTTGTTTTCTTTCTGCAGTGTAGGTCTGTAATATCTGGGTCACATTTAGACAGGAAGGGTTTTCAAGCCTCACTAAAACTCTTCACAAAGCTCCACGGCAAGAGAGCCGAGCTGCCAGAAACTTCTTTGGGAAGAACTGATCCTTCAGATTTGGCTGCAGTGAGTAGCTGTTTCATCCCCTTAATTCTAGTGAGAAAAAACAATGGCCCACCAGTTTGACTTGCGAGGGTCTGTGTCCCAGAAATAGACGCTTTTCCTGTAGTGTTCTCTCTTTCTGGCCAAATGTTCATTTAATGTAATATAATCTGTTGGAAAGTTCATAATTCGAGACCTTTGAAGATGCTAGACTGAAACTTGGGATGCTCAATTGAACCAAAGCGCTAAAGTAAGAATATTCAGATCCATGTTGTGTGATAACCCCCACCTACAGTACACTGGAAGCACACAAAGCTATTATACTGGTGACACCCAAGTGTGAATAGGCTGATAAACTCAGACCAGCTGCAAATATCTCTTTAATTTTTAGAAAATCATTTATGTGATTGTCATTAAATGTTTCATTACATATTAAAGCAAACCTGCATGCACAACATATCTCTTCTTCTACTCACAAACAAATAGGTGGTATCAGCTGAAACCCCTTTTTACTATTTCTCTGCTTGTTTTTCGTGGTTTTTAATGGAGAATAGTGATGGAGAATAGAGATGGCGGTCGTCCCATGTGTAATAAAGGACCAGTATGAGAGAAGCACAGCGATGACTGATTGACACACAGTGCGGAAAAGCACACAGATGAATATAAAGAGAGGAAGAGAGCGAATAACTGGAAGAAGAAGCCACAGATGGTGTCCAATTATGCGCTGATATTAATGTGAATGCGTGGGGCTCCATTCTGTATGTGCCTGAGGGAACAACTATTAGTGTGCCTTCATCCTCACTAATGCTATTAAATTCACCAACAAACAGCGCAAGATTCATTCTGCTTCCCTAAGGACAAGCTCTGCGGCCAAGGTTGACTGGCGATCGTTAGAAATCTGATGTTTTATGCAGGTATACAGTATTTCTCTGGGATTGATTTGTGATCCTGTAAAAGCGTCTATAAAATGGTTTTACGGCGGAGCAGAATGGTCGGAGTTATCAGCGTGAGCGCAGATTCCCCAAAAAATTGCTTGTAAAAGGCTAATATGGAGTACTAAAATTAAAAATGCTTTGAAGTTAAGCTTCCGTTCATTGTTAGCACTGTAAGAATTTGTTGTTGCGGTATTCCTGTAACCTTATTAAACATAAGCTAAACTGCAAAACTGATTCTAGCGACTGCATCATTACTGACCCTGTTGACTTTCAGTCATTAGCTGTGTTAATATTTTTGCCGTGCTCCTTCAATAAATAAGATAATCTGACCACAGACCAAAGATAGAGAACCACAGGGAATAGGTCTGCGACTTTATACCAGCTGTCCCCTCCAAGCCATGTTGGATATTCAGCTTTAACGAAGAGCGGCACAGGCCTGGTAATGGGCAGCTTTAACCAGGAGTGGGGGGGCACAGCTGAATGCAGGGTGAAGTGAAATTTTTCGTGTAGGTAAACAGGTCCCGTCTTCTCATGAATTTCCATCAGCTGGACACACAAAAGGCTGTTTTCTGTTTCATAAAGCAACTCCATTATAATTCTTTTCTGTCTTGTGTTGTGTTGGTGAGTTGGTTTAGTTTTGCTCGGGGAGGTGAAATAGTAGAGCATTTTCTGGTGGTATTTCTCAATGATGGGATTTAATTGGCAGCGTCTGTCATAAGTTTAAATTGTCGTAGGGTGACAGACCCCCCCTGATGGAAACAGCATCAGCAGAGAAAGGAAAGAAAGAGAGAACGAGTCGAGAGAACAAAGGAGGAGAGAGTGCAGGCTGATGAGCAATGTGTCAGCATGTCAGGATCATAAATCATAAAAGCCCCCCCACCACTCTGCCACCTTTTCTGCTCTCTGGAACCCCCGGGGGACACAAACACATACACACACACACGCACACACACACACCTAGCAAACCCAGACATAACCCTCAATCCCCTCAAACTAATGGAATCTCTATTATAATACTCAGGAGTGTTTCAGGAGTGGATGGTCCACGACCTTTAAAGATCATACTTCTCGATAAAATGTCTGTGTGGACTTGTAGGTGTAAAAAAAGTGTATTTGGCACATCTGTGTTAAGTGTGTGTTCTCCTCAGTCCACCTACACATGTGGTATGAATTTATTGTTGTGTTTCCAAGTGGCCAAATGCTTTTATCTCTCTTAACCTCTCTGTCCAGTTCTATTAAGAGGCCAGCACAGCAGTATGGAGTCCGTAAGTAATGGTTATGTAATATTATATAATAGCTCTTCTGTGTTGCGTCCCATGAGGTGGTCCATACCTTGGCTCAGTACAGACTGGCTTGGAGGCCAACTTTCAGCTGTTTCGGTTCTTTTCTCGTTCTGCTCGTGTTTTGACTCGGTACTTCCAGATCGAATGGAGTACAAGGCATCACATATCCTAGTTCACTTTAAGAGAGGGAAAGAGAGAGAGAGAGAGAAAGCACACGTTGTGTGTGTAAGGGGTGTGCATGTGTCTACACCATGTAGTACTGTGCAAAACCCTAGGTCACCTAAGAAAATGATATTTACAGCTGTTTGTCCAGGCAGAAAGTGTTTGCTTGTGAAAGCATTAGCCCTGGAATAAATACAGAAGAACAATAAGATAACTACTCAATTCTTTATTTAGCTCATCCAAAGGTCTGTGTGTATGTATGTGTAGTTTGTCTAGTTTAACCAGGCTGTTTTGTTTCTGTGTCTTTATATATAAATAATACGATCTGGTTGGCTGCTCAACACACTGCTTATACTGTTGATGTAAATGGCCTAAATTGCTTTAGATATAGTAGGTATGTAAATGAAATGAAAACAAATTTTTGCAAGAAAATGCAAAGTGTGATTGCTATGGTGAGTAAGGTGATTCCCGGAGTGTTGCTGTGGTGTTCCAGGTGGCTGCTAGGGTGATGCTAGATGGTTATTGTGCTTTTTCTCTTGGTTGCTTAAGGTACCTCTGGTGGTTGCTAGGGTATTGCTAGGTGGTTAGTATTAAACCTCTTAATTCAAAAATATTTGTGATGCTTAGGTACCCTAAATAATGTATTCATTTATTAGGTTGTGAATAGAATGTTAATGAAACTTTAACAGTGTTCATATGTTGCATGATATGGACCCTTTATATTACAGGGCGTGTGCTACTATGTATTGGTTTACTATCTGTGTTTATTCAGCTGTAATATAGTGTTTTGGCTGACAAAAGAAACTGTTTAACATATGTCTGTGTGTGTGTATCCTCATACGTGTGCACACATCTGTGTGTGCAAAACCTTTTCGGCCGCTGTGAAAATGGTGAAGCCCTGTGAGCACATTTGGGCTGCAGACCCTTCTGAATACCAGAGATGGTTTGATGCAGGAGTGACAAGCAGAAGCCAAAGAGCATTCCACTCCCTCACCATAAAACTCCACCACTCTTCATCCAAAGTGGAAGAATAGCAGTGCATGAAATCACTCACAAGGCTGTCGTCTCATGCGTGTGTTTATGGGTTTGTGTGTGTGTGTGTCTGTGTGTCTGTGTGTGTGTGTCTGTGTGTGTGTGTCTGTGTGTGTGTCTGTGTGTGTGTCTGTGTGTGTGTCTGTGTGTGTGTCTGTGTGTGTGTCTGT
>JBBPCY010000082.1:13758566-13771809 GCA_037974405.1 Brachyalestes nurse | reverse complement strand
CTCTCTCTCTCTCTCTCATATATATGCTCCTCTGTCTCTCTCCCTCTCTTTCTCTCTCATATATATGCTCCTCTGTCTCTCTCCCTCTCTTTCTCTCTCATATATATGCTCCTCTCTCTCTCTCCCCATATATCTCCCCCTCTCTCACTTTCCCTGCACTCTACCTCCTCCTTCTCCCCTCCCTCTCTCTCCCCCCCTCCCTCCCTCTTTCGCTCTCCGTGTGCTCCGCTGGAAATCAGATCGTGAGCAGCACAGAGCCGAGTGGAGCTCAGAGATGCTGAAGGCTCAAACGGGACACATTCTACACTCCGGAATGAATCCTTCTCTCTCTCTCCTTCACTTTTCTCTTTCTATATCCTTTTCATCCCTCTGTCTTTCAGAAGCCATTCAGCTGTACAGGGACTTCATCTGTTCTGAGCTAGAGTAGAAGAATAAACTCTCTGCTCTCCATTCCCAAAACAGTCAGTCTTTTTATTGGCTGTTAGAACTTCGCAGTTGGATTCTTGCAGTCAGTGAAGCTTTTTCATTTGTGATTAATTTTTTTTTTTCTGGGGCTGGAGTGCGTTCGTCCCTGTCGGAGCACTTGTGTGTATTCCCAGCCGTCAGGATGACCGAGATTGTGGTAACGGACTGTAACCTGAACTCAGTGTGTGAGCGTTTGGAGGAGCACTGCTGTGTGGAGGAGCCTCCAGCCGTGAAGAGACATTCCAACACGGGAGCTAAGCTGTGGGGCCGTGTGCGCAGCAAACTCCTCCGCCAAAAGGTCCTTTATTCATTCTCTCTCTCTCTCTGTCTCTCTCTGTTCATCTGTCTTCATCACAGCTCCTTTCTTTCCTTCCCGCACTGTTCTGTCACTCTGTAGGATCCAGGTCTTCCACTGTCTATGACTGAACACTCAGAATCAAAACACTGTATTGTATTATACTGTAACATTTATAATGACTAACATCTCTTACTGCTGCTTCTGGACTGGAGATGACCCTTTAAGGGGATACTGACCTCATTTGATCTTTTCTTATATTAGCTCAGGAAATGGCTCTTAGCAGCATTTTCCATGCCCTTCGTTGGCCTCGAGTGTGTTCAGAATACTCAGAACTCTGTTGAATTGATAAAAACCTGAATATGGCTCTTTCTAAATATTGTTAAAACACGTCATGGCAAATGAATATGAAAAAAAGCTTATGGAATAAAATATTACATGAACTAATATTAAAGTCAAGAATGTTTTTGTATGATTAATCACCGTACTGTGTTATATGACAGATGTTGTTTACATGTCTTTATATGCCGGTAGTTTAAAGGAACTGTGTTGTGTTAAAGAGAGAGAGAGGGTTGGGGGGGACTATCATGTGCTTTGTCTTCAGCAGTATTGTCTGACAGGCTTGCGTTGCGCAATACTGGCACTTTTTCTCGATGCTTACTCATAGCATATTGTTGAGTAGTACTTGGTGCCATGTTTATCTGCACGTATGGTGGTTTGCAGCTTTTTGCCTTGCTGTAGCTTCTCCTCGTTCCTCGTGCAGCTGCCGTCCGCAGCATTCCTGAAATGGAAGCACAGTCGTGCGGCACTTGCAGCAAAGTTGCCTCATTTCAGAGCTGACCGTTTCCACTTGCCTCGTTTCTAAGTTGTTGTGGATTAAAGCACAAATGCATAATCTTGCCTTAATGCCTTTGCTGAATAGTTTGTAACTGACTTTGGTGGGTTGTTTTGTTCTGAATGTCTTTATTTACATCTTGAATATTTATTGATTAAGACATTTGCATTGGTGGAATTCCCCTTTAAGTGATAAGATGGCTTTGAGTTCATCTTTCTCCAAACCCTCTTCTCCCCTCGTCTCATTTGTCTTTCGTTCATCTTTGTCATGTACTTGCCCTAAAGTTCCACTGCATTTCTCATAAGTTTTCAGCTTTAACCAGTCCCTCGTTCCTCTTGTTGTATGGTTCCTGTGTTTCAATTTGTGTGTGTGTCCTCTCAGCATGCTGAGCATAGCTTGAACTGATTATGACCTGCAGTTAGAGGTTAATTATCACCTCTCTTACTTACTTAAGAGTCCTTCGCCTCCCTAATGAGAGCCATTTAGTGACAAATATACACACATTGAAAGACACGCACACACACACACACACACACACACACACACACACACACACGACAGACACAGTGAACACACACACGCGCACCTGTTTTGTGTCAGGGCTGGTGCAGTGGCAGTGACAGGGGTGTCAGATATCCACGGGTTTGTGTTCACATTCCAGACAACTGCTGTGGCTGTGTGTCCCGTTTCATTCATTAATGGCTGTCTGTTTTAAAGGAGCCTGTGAGGCTGCTGACCTCATATAATCTTTTCTCAACCATGGAAAAGCCTCGCAGCAATATTTTTCACCTCCCTTTTTTGGCCTCGTTTATACAGCAGTATGACTAAGCAAGTGACCACGTCCCAGGTGTGTATGTAGCGTCATCAGTCTGGTTAAAGGAATACTTAAGGGCATATTATTGAAACTCCCTATTTTTAGCTCTAATTGTGTCTTATCCTACAGTGGCTTAACTTACCTACTTCTGAGGCGAGATCCACAATGACAGTGTCCATCGCCAAGTTACTGATATGTGAAAAATGTGGCCTGTGCGGAAGTAATGGCACTTTTTTTTTCATCATGTTCAACATCGCATTCAATATTGCAAAGTTTACCAAAATTTGTGCCTCAAAAAGGTGTTCAAAGTTTTGCATTCACCTATGCGTCTTATCTTCCATCATCTTGTCTAGTTAGAAAATCGTAAACCTCAGTTGAGGTTGATGATCAGTTACCAAGCATGTGGTTAAACTCACATGAATACAGTGTAAATGAGTTTGCTACTGTAAAAAAGATAGAAAACAAATCTAAAGTGTGCTGACCTCAGATTAGATAAGCCATGCTGTGAGCCATGCTCATGTTATTACTCCCAGTAAACAGCCACATATTCGACTCGCTTCCTAAGAGGATGCTTTTGTGATGCTTTTGTGATTGAGAACTTAGAGACTGATTCTGTAATGGCTAATAATCCTGAAATGTCATGGTCACTAAACAAGTCAAATTTCTGAGTAATGATGTTACTGTATTATGTCTGTCTGCTTCCTGTAGAAGCAAGTTAGTTACCAAAGATAATCACTTCCCTGTACTTGGAGAAGAACAGAAGAACTCCCTTACAATAGAAGTCAAGGGGCAGCTGCATGAACTTGAGTCACTGAGTCATGGAGTATCGAGTTCTCTGTTCTTTTGCGAGCACATGGAAGTTATTGGCTGCGCTAAACAGCAACGTGTTAACGACGCAGCAAGTAGAAAGGAGAGAAAAAAAACAAAAAACTTGGCATATTCCTTCAACGTCACTGCTGGACTGACCTAGGGTCAGTGTTGAGGGGGATTATTGGTGAAATCCAGATCTCTGACTGTATCATTACACTATGCTTATTGCTTTTCACTGCTTTAATCAGCACAGAAACAGGCCTGGCTTTAGCGTAAGATTAATAATAGATGAGTAAATGGAGACACACACACACACACACACAGCCATGTGTGTCCTCACACATGCCAATGCACATCCCTCACAGTGTTGATTGAATCTGAAGGTTGCCACATTTATCTTTGCAGTAGACAGTGGGAAATCAGTACATGCTCACATATCAGGGGACTTCTGCCTGTCCAGGCAATTCTCCTTCACAAACACACACACACACACACACACACTCTACTTTCCATGAAACACAGCCTTCAGATATTCCTTTACAGATGACTTTAAACACACACACTCGCTTCAGGCACTCACAATAACTCGTGTAAATAAGCCCCTATTTGCCCTTCTGCCGCCAGCCATCTCTATTTCACACCCTGAAACACACACCTTTTTACTGGCCGTGTCTGAAGGGTCTGAAAGGCTCTTTGAGGCAGCGCATGAGCGTGTGTATGCTGGCAGAGTAATGAATGACCTGTTCAGGTGCTCCTCTCTCTGACCCGGTCACCACGTCTGAACATTACAGACCCACATTCATCCCGCAGCTTCAAACCAGGCCACCTCAACTGGAACCTTTACTTGCTTCCAGCTTTACCAACTCAGGAAAAGAGAGCAGAAAGAGAGGAGGAAATCATCGCTGTCATATGAAAACATTTTTTATGAATATAATATCAACTGCCCTTTAAGTACTTTCATATATACATTTATATGAACTTAGAATGTGTTACAGTATGTTTTCTTTTAGAAGTAAATTTTAGATTTAGTTTCAGTTTAAATTAAGAGAAAAAAGATATAGTATTTGAAATATACCAGTTAAAGTTGCATTTTGTTGCAGTGGTTGTAATGCCCCCATACAACAAAACAGAAGAGAAAACATCTTTGAGAAAGATGCATCATAATATAGAAGGACAGGGCGAGTCTCGCTTTGCCTTAAACCACCTCTGAATCTTTCTCTTCTCAAATTGGCTGCTGGTCATTTCCATTTCCATGCACTGATTTCATAATCGTTGATGAAGCGCTAGCGTTTCCCTCTGCACCACATTAAAGAGCTTCGAAATGCCAGGCGGCCCCTAATGGCTGCTTTTACGACTGGCATAAATCATCCACAGCCACGGTCAGGGCACGAGACCCCCTGCTAAGGGGTCCGGCTTACCCCCTCTTCTCATAAAACCCTAACAAGGCAGCTTTGATTGGAGTAACGAGGCTTGAGGTGGGGGTCTGTAGCCTGAGACCCTGCTGTGCTGGGTTCACTGGACACTTCTGGCAGATTTTTCTACAGACTCCCTGGTCACCACTGCTCTTTTCGTTTACACCTTAACACATTCATCACCTGATGTGTCCGAAAACCATCCTTTCATGCCTCATTATCCTACCAGCAGCAGCACTTTGGGTTAGATTTAGTACTCATTTGGGCTAACCAGCCAGTATCCATTAGAGAAATGACCACTGGCCACTTGTAAAGGCTCAACAAATATATCCATTTGAACATTTGCTGAGTCAAATGGCTTTTAAAGCTAGCTGGTGTTCATTTACATTTACGGCATTTAGCTGACGCTCTTATCCAGAGCGACGTACAGCAGTGCTTCAGTAGTCTACATCTGTTTCTTACACCTGTAAGCTAAACTTAAAATCAACGTCTGTTATTCAACCAAGTTACTGCACGCTCTGTACACCTAAACAACACCTGTCACACAATATCTGAACAACACATGTCAAAGAAAAGAAGTTAAGACAAAAGTAGGGAAGGGATAAGGATAAAGAGGATTTTTTAATAAGCATGAGTTTCAGATTTTCTAATTCCTGAGGTTTGCGATCAGGCTGTTCCAGTATGAGAGTAACTGTTTTAGTAATTAATATGGAAGTAGTGGGTGTATCGGCTTAAATGTCTGTCATTTGCCTTCCAGCCTTAGTTTCAGTAATGTGAAATGAATAATAATGAAGAGGATGATTGGTGATGATGAGGACTCCTGTGAGTCAACAAGAGGTTGCATTTCCTGTCTGATTGCTGGGAGTTTACTGGAAGAGGCCCAGGCTCCAAAGTAAACATCATCCTGACCTCCGAATACCTTTCTAATAACAGTAACGTTCCCACCACCCAGACCCTTTCTCGGATAGTCTCAGTCAGGACGAAACTTGTTTCTCTGCAGTGCTACAGTTGAAGGAAACTGGAGAAGGAAAATCCTTCTTAAGTTTTTATGTTTTAAAAGAATAAGTTCTCTTTTACAATGTATATTATTTTAGGGGATCCTTAACTAACGTGAACTTGTATAAAGGCATATTCCAAGAAGCATGGGTTGCTTTTGTTTATTTTGGTGATCTCTAATTCGCTCGTGTATCCTTAAGAGCCCTGTTCTTCACTAAAGTCTTTTCTCTGTTTTCTCTAGCTCTCTCTCTCTCTCTCTCTCTCTCTCTCTCTCTCTCTCTCTCTCGTGTGTGCATATACATACCTCACTGAAACGTATTTCCTCCTCTCTCGCTGCCAAGCGTTCTGTTCTTTGAACGTAATGATGACAGATGTGTCTTCCCTATCGCTACACTGTGTGATGAGATGAAGCTGGTTTTACTCAGCAGTGTGAACATGCATCAGAACACATGCATTTGTAACGTCTTCGCTCTCCTTGCCAATACACCTGCTCTCCAGCATGCTCTGTGCTTGTGTGTGTGTGTGTGTGTGTTAGTGTGTTCTGCTCTGAAGAGTGCTTATAGCATCCGTCACAATGCATGAGGGCAGCATCTCAGTGGATTCATTATATCAGTGACATGCCCTTTTACATAAGACCTCAAGGAGAGAGCGGCAAAACAGACACACAGCTACCCATCATGCCCCGCGGCTGCTGGCTCCAGCTAAACACACACTCTCAAGCTCTCAAGCACTCTCATGGTGTGGCTAGTCCAGTGCTTTAGTCCACCTGTGCATCATAGTACATACTCTCCCTGCAGCAGGCATTTATTGCAACATATTTGTTGTCACACATTGTACGCGCACACACACACACATACACACACACACACCTCTTCCTTATACATTTGATATACTTTTTAAACCAATATTGATGCTAATAGGCTGGCCAGAGCCTAATTAGACTAATACAATTTTGACAATCAATTTTTCATTTTATTTTATTTTTTCAAAGTTGAGTTTTTCTACAAAATACACTTCAGCAACATCCAGCAGGTTTGGGTAAGATGCTTGCCTCTGAACCAGGAAATCATGGGTTTGAATCCTACCTTCTGCACACCACCACTTGGTTCCTGAGTAAGACCCTGAGGTCTGTTTTGATTAGGCTTTCTAAAGCTGGCACTGATAAGACCGTCTTTAAAACAAATTAAGACCAAGACCATAAAGTTCATTTAACAGATGTCGCTGCCAATTTAAATGGATTAAGAGATGGCTAGAAAGCACAGAGAGTTAACGAGTCTGCATAAATTAATTCAGCATTAATTTAGACTGCTTAGGTCACAGAGGCGTGACCTCTCCTTCAATGCAGTAATACAGTAATTAAGATTATTATGGTCCTTCCAGTTCATGGAAAAAGGGAAGAATCTTTAGCAGTTTCATAGTCTGCTGTGTTCCATAATATACAGCCGTTTCTGCTACTGCTTCCCTTTGCTTTTGTGTGTTCAGATTTACAGAAGTACCACTTTTTGATGTGTTCAGTAGTATGACTGGTGTTGAATGCTTGCTTTGTTCTAGATTAAAGACACAGAGAGTGATAATGGTGTGCTTATATTTATGCTTCAAGCATCATGAATTAAATATAAACTCCCTTTTGATCAATTCTATGAGGATGCTCTAGGATCGTTCATTCGATCAAAAATGAGTGTACATGTGTGTGGGTGAAGGGGGGGGTTAGGTTTTACATACACTGTTTTATACGTCTGGTCCGTGTGCAGTGTGTCAGTCAGCAGCCTCACTGCAGGCCAGAAACTCACACGCATTCCTAGTAGATGTCCTGCCCAGAGTTCTCATAGTGGTAAGAACCACTGCAGATTGTACACACATGCACAAACAAACTTGCTTTTATACAATAGACTTAGAGTCAAACACATGTCTGGCTGTATTTTTTTTTATTTTGCTGCTCTTGTCATAAGCATGGATTTATTCACTGCACAGTTCCTTTTAAAAAAGATGGCAGCACATCCACTTTCTAAGCTCATGTCAGGATCCAGCATCCAGCTCAGTGTGGTTACCCAGGTTAGATTCAAAGAGGAGGAGAGGGTCTGTCAAAGCAACCCATAAACAAATGTATTTACACACACACACACACACACACACACACACACCCCAAAGAAACACACACAAAGACACCAAAGAAACACATACATACACACACACAAACACTCACTAAATGTAACTGGCATTGGTTGCTCCGTATTTGTGCTCAGTAAGGGGCGTGTGTGAGTTTGTGAGAGAGAGAGAGACAGAGAGAGAGAGACAGAAGGAGAGTGAGTGAGTGATCGATTGATTGATCGATTGATTGATCAATCAGTGTATTCTTGTCCACAAGCACATTTCATCTCCCTGGTACCCATGCCTGACCTACACATACACACACACACACACACATACTTTCTCTCTCTCTCTCTCTCTCTCTCTCTCTCTCTCTCTGAGAGCAGTCAGAGAACACCGTGTTCCGCTCCTCTCAGCAACAGGCTGGCAAAAGGAAAATGACAGCAGAAGTAAGAACAGCAGAAAAAAAAACTAGTAGAAATCTGTTATCTATAAAATCCAATATAACACCTGGCTTTACCCAATTCTGTTATCTGCACCATCGTTCAGGCATGTGCCATCATCTTTCCCTCTCAGACTTGCCGTTTGGTTTATTGGTGTGTTCTCACTGCAGGCCTGGTTAATTATTCATGTCAGATCAAAAGCTCTTCACAAGCACATCTTCTTCTGATCAAAGCAGCTGGATCAGGACACATAAACGTCTGTTTCAGGCCAGCGCAGGCCGCTCTTAATCCAACCCATTCTGCCGAGGAGGATGTGATTACCCTTCTTTCAGCTTTTCCTCTCAGCTCTTTGTTCTCCAAGTCCAGATGCAATCAGTTCAGGAGAATGAGGAGAGAAAGAATGAGTAGAGTAGATAAAACCACGACTGCAGTGTTTCATCTCTGCCGAGAGAGCAGTCTGAAGGGCCCTTGGACTCTCATGTACTTGAGATGTGATGGATCTATGTTCTTTGTCGTTGTGGCCGTTATTTGTTTAACAAGGTATCACAGCAAAGTCAGTCATTGAGTTATTATAACCTAATATGGAGGAATAATATAATCTATTTCCTTCAGGAAATAGCTGAATGAAAACTTGTCAAGCTGTCAGTAAGGCTTTAAAAATATAGTTAACAAGCTGGAATCTTATGCCACACTAATTAGCACTGGTATGTCTGAATTGTCATACTTGCCTCAAACCATAGTTAAAAATAAAGTGGCCCCTGATAGTCACGCGTGAACACACCACACCACACCACACCACACCACAGCACACAGTGTGAACAATGTCAAATTACTTCTCTGCGTTTAACCCTTTTAACCCATCCACCAAATGAAACGGGGCTGCCACTAATCGGAGGTGCCCGGGGAGCAGTGTGGGGACGGTACCTTGCTCAGGGCTACCTCAGTGATGACACTAGCTGCTGGGATTCGAACCCACAACCTTCTGATTGCAGGGGCAACTCCCTAACCACTAGACCACCAACTGCAAAAGTTGCTGAGTGATCTAAAAAAAGACTGGTCTCTGTCACTGTACTGTTATTTGAAAAATTGAATAAATGTGGGTTCCATACCTAAAAGCTCTCTTACAGCCTGAAACAGTAGGTCCACTGAGTGTTGAAACTCATCTGCAGGTCTCAGGCTTCCAAGATTTTTCACTTCAAACATAGTTAATTAACAACGTTATGCATTTGTGTCTTGGTATGTGACGTTTTGATGGAGCTCCAAGTTGTGGCTCGGCAGTGTAATCACAAAACTAGACATGTTCGACCTCCTGCCGTCCTCAAAACACACAACATTCTCATTCCTGTCTCTCCCACCATGCCCCTTTGTTTTAACAGTGCTCTGGGAGTTTACCCAACTCTAAATTCAAGGGATTGCTCCCTCACTCTCTCCCTCTCTCTCACTTTTTCTGGGTGCCCCTTCAAAGGGCAGCATTTTTCCACGCATCACTCACCGTTCCCCCTTCGGCCGCACTGTGAGCCCACATGACCGTCCACCCAGGCTTAATCTGAACTGGTTCTGGATGCTGTATAAATAAACCTCCCAGCGCACAGTCTGTGGTCTTTCTCCTCTGAGAAAGCTCCTTTCCCACAGGGACGCAGACAAGAGGAGGTAGAGAAGAAGAAGAAAGGAGAAGAGATGGAGGAAAAGAAGAGGAGAAATGAAGTTAAAGAAAAGGAAAAAAGGAGAAAAAGTATTAGCTGAAAATTAGGAGGAGATGGATGAATCTTTCCCTGCAGTTTTTGTAAGGGACTGAGATGCACTTACCTTATTAAATGTATATTAGGGGGCCAGTCATTCTGAGACATTCATTTTCTTAGTTGCATGATGGTGGTGGTGAGATGTTTGTGAGTAGCTTTAGAAGGTTTAAATGAGGGACTTTGAATTAACATTAAGAAGAAGCTCATAGCTTTTGAAGAGCTCCAGGAGGTTTTTTTGTTGAGCCAGAGGGCCTCTTCTATAGCCTAGGCGATCATAACCTGAGTTTAGAGTGACTGCCAAGTTCTGGCCTGATACCCTGATTAGCACGAGCTAGTTCCCAGTCCAAATCCCGTGCGAAATACTCACATGTGCGTGGCTCAGCACTTCATTTCCCATAGAGCTTTTATTATAGCATAAATCAGTCGAGGCCATGTGGTGTTGGCCAACATTACAGTAACGTAGCACCAGCTTGTGGCCCCAGTGGAGCAATAACATGACTGCCTCATGTGTAATTACTTGATAGTTACATTGCTGTGCTCCTGATGATTACACTGATGATTACAATTATCATTACACTAAAAATATTTCTTCACGGTAATGAATTGTGACATAAGCTATTGGGCCTTTTTTTCCCCTCATAGCTCTCGTTTTCTGATTAGTCATACAGCCTGCGTGTAAACATTCCCTCATGTTTTATAAAATGCTGTTAAACCACCAGCAGTTTGGCTGTTTGTTTTTTTTTTGTAATCAGGGTGGAATCTGTCTGCTATAGTAGTCTGAAGAGGATTGATTATTTGGGAGGGGGGGCTTGTTTGGCAGGTTTGATTGGCAGGTATGTTTAGGAGGAAGGTGAAGTTTCTCCAGGGGTTCTTTCCCATCATCCATCATGCCTGAGACATGTTCTCCCAGAGCAGCATGGGAAAGGAGTAGTGCAGGAATGAGTGAATTCCAGGACGTGAGCGTTTGTATGTATGTGTATGTGTGATGGTCCTTCCCCTCGGAGAGCTGCGAGCTAATGGAAAGAGCACAGCTTCTGTCCATGAGCTCTCTGGAAGGAATCCCCTGATTTGCTAATAAGGATAACATTCCCTGAGTTTCAAACCAGACCAAGTGTCGTACACAGTGTTCCGGGCTGGGTTCAGGACAGAACCGAACAAAAGATGAAGCACATAGATCTGAATACTAGATTTATTTAGGGCTGGGATCATTTATTATCAATTTTTATCAGTAAATCATTTTTTTCCTTTGTTTTGTAAGTATTCTGTGCTCCAATCTGTGATCTAAAACTGGATTTTTCTCTCACACACACACACACACACACACATACACACACACACACACACACACACACACACACACACACACACACACACACACACACACACACACACACACACACAAAGTGGGTAGCCTGTGAGTGACTGACAAGCTAAAGAAAGTGCAAATAACCCAAAATCAAATAGCTGTGCTGTATTGTGCCTTGTGTTAAAACATGATCAGTGCTAGTTGTTCAGCACTGATGTTTTCTGGTGTAAGCATGTTGTTTTTGTACTAGACGGTACAGTTGCTGCTGTATAAGCTTGGTCATATGGGAATGGTATGTCATCTGGATCTTCAACTCATGCTCACACACATCCGCACACTCATTCAAAACTGCTACAAATGTGCCAAGTTGTTATTTTCTTTAACAGCAGTAGAGCAAAGCCAGTTTCATTAAGGTTCCCTGTCCCGAAATGTAATAAGAAAGGAAAAAAACCTTCAGCTGCTTGCGTTCCCAGGGACTTTTTTTTTTCTCCATTTTTGGCTGGGAATTTCCATACAGAAGGCAAATGGAAAACTGGGTCGTCTTAATTAAAAACAAAGCAAAAAAGAGCTGCAAAAATAGCCCTCTGGCTTGGATTCTAAAACAACCCCCTCTCTTTTTGTGTTTGTGTGTGTGTGTGTGTGTGTGTGTGTGTGCGCGCGGTTGCACGTGTGTGTGGATGAGTGTGTGTGTGTGTTTCTGTTTGTGTGTTTGCAGTTGTGTACAAGGTACCCAGTATTTGTGCTTTTACACCAGTAGGCAGTTGTGTGAAGATGTTTGGAGTGTGTGTGTGTGTGTGTGTGTGTGTGTGTGTGTGTGTGTGTGTGTGTGCGCGCGCACGTGTGTGTGTGTGCGTTTCTGCTTCTCTGGACTCTGTTTAGTGCATCTGCCATTCCAGATCCTGATTCTGGTCAGTAGAAATGCAGGATAGGGAGAAAGAGAAACATGCCTCGAATAATTTAAGTCCTATAATCCTGTTTTTGACATGTTCTTGACCTGTTTACTGTCTGGAAGCTTCTGCTAGCAGTCTGTCTCAGCTAGGGTCCGTGTGGAATGTTGGGCTTTTATATTGATGCGACGATGTAAAACCAATTCACGGTCCAGACGAGGCTTTCCTCCCCCGTTCTTGAAGTGGGTGGAATCTGCAGGCAAACACTTTAGTGGTTCTATCTGCCGAATCAGTTTTTTCTTTCTATGAGGGCACAGGTTTCTTTCAGTAATGAACACTTGGAATTCAATTAGCTGGAAACACTCCACAGAACACTCAGATAGTTTCTCTTCTGCCTTTTTTCATTTCAGCTGGACCCACAGGCGCTGCAGTCCAAAAACTGGCATGTGGACGTGATTGAGATGAATGGGGTAAGACATTTTTATCCACACAGATAGTTTCCAGCCCACTAGCAACATAGAGAAGGTCTAAGTGAACAAGTCAGTCTGTATTTCCTATATTCTAGGAGAGGCCTCTGTCATGTTACTTGACTTTCGTTTCCTGTATCGTCCTACAGATTAAGGTGGAGTTCTCCATGAAGTTCACAAGTCGGGACTTGAGCTTGAAGAGGACGCCTTCTAAGAAGCAGAGTGGAGTGTTTGGAGTCAAAATCAGCGTGGTGACAAAGTGCGTCACCATCTCTCTTTCTCTCAGTGTTTTTGTCCCTCTGTCCTCTTAATAACAATAGAAACTTTCAAGCAAATGGAAAGCAGATATTTGCTCCATGATTCTTATTGCCAGTCTCAGGTTTGTGGGTTCCCCTCTCCAACACCTGATATGATACTATTTATGTCTAATGAGGGTCTAGTTACGAACAGGGTTGAGAGTCACTGGGTTAATTCCACAAAATTACAGAAGTGAATACTGTGCACACAGTTATTTGATCAGATTTTTGCTCTTTAAGGGTCTGATACCTATTATTTTGTCGCCTGACATCCACTTATGATAATTGTGGGTTTATAGTAGTGATCGACCGATATTGATTTTTTATTACCGATACCAATTATTTGCATGTTTATGTGCCCGATAACCAATATTCAGAACCGATATTTAT
>JBBPCY010000082.1:13744815-13754959 GCA_037974405.1 Brachyalestes nurse | reverse complement strand
GTGTGAGAGTGTGTGTGTGAGAGTGTGTGTGTGAGAGTGTGTGTGTGAGAGTGTGAGAGTGTGTGTGAGAGTGAGAGTGTGAGTGTGTGTGTGTGTGTGAGCACGCTTGCGTTTTCTGCTTTCGCTCTTTGTGCTCCAGAGAGCGCGGCCGTCTCCTGACCATTCCGTGGCCAAATCACCTTATTTATTATAAATATATTCTATATGTGTGCCTGTACAGTGCATTACAGCTAGAGAAGGACTCCAGAGTCAGTCCATTGATTGAAGTTTTTCTTATTTCTCATATTTGTTTTCTTTTTTTTTTTTTAACTACAAGTTTCTCATTTCCGGTCAGTGCTGACTGAGCTGTACTGTAAAAAAAAAAAAACAACAGAAAATACAGGATCGAACGAAGAATAAACTTTGATCGTCTACAGTTTCTGGAATTGAATTCCATTTTGTATGGAAATGAATGATAATATGCAAACCAGTGAGATTTTACACCTGGAAAAATATCATGTGATCGTTGACAAAAGACCTTGTTTTTTTTCCCCCTCTCACTTGTGCCAGCCTGCCCGAAGCATCCTATGGGATAAATGTGTCTTTACCCTTGTTGCATGCTCAGCTTGTCAATCAAAAAAGTGGGCAGCGAATCTCCATCTTGCTCTTCTTCTTCTTTTACTTCTTGTTTTTTTAATCAGACTGCTCAACACCATCTCACCGCAGTGAAGAAAGCAGAACTTTCTGCTATCAAAGCCAGTCGCATATCCACAACCAGAACTGTTAGATACCGCATACTATTTGATATTTTTTAATATAAGATTACAGGAGAATCGGTTGTATTTTACTTTTGTTGGAAAGATAAGGAGTATACCATATTAACAATAAGGATAAATCTTGATGTGAACTTTTTTCCTGTATTTTTTTTTTTAGTAAAATAAATAAAAGTGTACAAGAAACACAATACGGATTTTGTGCCTTTTGTTTTGTGTCCTGCCTCTGTTTCTATTTGTCCTGATCTGCTGTTAATGCTAATAATCATCAGCTTTATTTAAAGAATTTTTTTATATATATATTATTATTAAAGTAAAAAATGTTTTAAAAAAAATATTATTAATCACCTCCGTTTATTTATTTATTGATTCTTCTTCTTATTATTATTCCGTCGCACTTAATGCGGCCCGAACCGTGTCGCACCCTGAGAAACCTATAAATCAAACCGTTCGGCTCGTTATTACTTTTATTGGCGTTTCGCGTTACCGTGGCGACGCTATTCGCGTTCAAAAATACAGTATGGCCAAAAGTATAGGGACACAGCTGTCATACAAAACTATGCGGACAAAAGTATTGGGACACACCTGTTTGATCTAAACTATATGGCCAAAGGTTTTGGCACAGAGCTTTTTCTGGGTAAGGCATGAAAGGCAGTTGCTATGGTGTAGGAGAGGGTTGGTATGGAGTCTGTAGGTAGTTTCTTGGCGGCAGGCCCTTTTAAAATTTCTTCAGGAATTTTGTTTTTTCCAGTTAATAATTATCTACATCTGCACATCACACTTGTCTTCACTCATTTACTTATCTGTATTTTTATCTTATTCTATTTATTTATTAACTCTTAACCTAACCTAACCTGTGTGTGGACAGCAAAGAAAGAATATATTGTACAGAGAAATGCTATTTTTTCTGTACATATGACAATAAACGCTTTGAATCCTTGAATCCTTAATTATTATTGTGCTACGTCAAAGAAGAGAAGAAACCACCACTGGCAAAAAGATAAAGTGAAGCTGGAAGAGGTTGGATTTGGCCTGAAAGATTTACTGTCGGGGCGGGCGGGGGGATGTGTTTCTGCTGTGTGTATGACATCAATACACTGTTACTGATCTCACAGAGCGTGGGTCTGTCACGGCGCCGCTTGTCTGACTGACCCCCTCTCGACCCCCTCTTGACTGCGGGACACCTGGAAACCTCTGGACAGTAGCTAATTAAGTTGACTCTGTCCTGTGTTTCAAAAACCATTTAAAGAAAGAACTGTGTTTACTCTTAGGAGCACGTGCCGCTTTGTTTATTACATTGTATTTTGTGCCTCGTGCCTAAACATACGTTGCTGGGTAGAAGCGAAAACACGGTGCGCGTCCGGGCGTCCATGGAGTGAAAGAAAACAAAATCTTCGGTTTTTGTAGCCAACGGCTTGAATGCCAAATAATGTATTTCTGTTAAAAATGTCTTTCATTCGGCTTTTTTCCTTTATTTTAGCAGACGAGTTTTTTTTCTTTAAAAAAAATGTATAAACAACAGTTTATTTACAAACGTGAAGCTCTGCATTTTATTTGAAGAACAATTATTGACATGATTATTATTATTATTATTTGTTGATGTTATTAATAGTAGCACTAGTAGATGTTAGTATATTTTATAATACGTTACATTATAAGTATTATTAATCGTAGTAGTAGATTATTACGTTATTGGTAGTATATTTACTATGATAATTATTATTGTTATCGTTGTGTACTAATCATCACTGGCAGTATTATTTTGCAGTGCTGCTGCTGCTGCTGTAATAATGTATTATGATTATTATTATTACTCTGATTCTTGTTGCTGATGTTGATATCAGTATTAGCAGTAGATGCAGAGTGTGTGACGACCAGGTGTGTGACTGTGTTTCACCTGTCGAGCGGCGTCTGTGCGCCTGGTCGTTTAGTTCAGCTCATCATGAAGTCTGTCTGCTGACCGTCTGACCCTCATTTCCTCTCCCACTGGTGTTTGGGGGGAGATGGGGTGTTTTGATACTTTTTACATAAAAGTATCAAAACACCCAATCTGCCAATTAACACACAAACACGCACACACACACACACACACGTACGTGTATAAAGAGGCCGGACAGTCCCGGGACAGATGGGTCTCAACCGTCTGAGTGTGAAACTTGTTTTAAAGGTCCGCACACGCGTCCACTCGAGTCATGACCTCCCAGTGGGACCCCAGTGATAGGCCCGGGGCGGGGCAGGACCCCCACGGCCTCTTCTCTATGTGGCGGGACTACCTGAACCTGCGGGACATTCTGGTGTGCGTGCTGGAGCAGCGAAACAGTATGGAGGGTCCTGAGAGAGGGGAGTGGACGGGACCCCCGCTCGGCCCGTTTCCACCTCTCTTCCCCCCAATCACCCCCATCACACCCACCTCACTGAACCGGACAGAGAGGGGGAGAGCCGGGCAGCACCGCGAGGACCGTCCGGACTACGGAGGAGGAGAGGATGGAGAGAAATGTAAGGAAAGTGTGTGTGTGTGTGGGTGTGTGTGTGTAGGGTTTAAGGTCCCCTAACTTTATCACTTAGTCAAGTCAGGTAGGTTTATTGTTATTTTAACCATATACACACGCCGACTGCATTAAAACAAACGAACCAAGCAACAATACAACCAGACAAAACGAAGTGCAGTCTGGATGAATACAGTATTTTTGACAGACATGTGCAAAAACGCAGAACCGAGGTAGATAGCAACAAATATCATTTAAAATAAAAGAATGTAATATAAATACAATGAATATAATACTAGCAGGACCGAGAATATGCAGTACAATAAACAGAAGGGTGTTTGCAGAGGTAGGTATTTAAAGTCTGAGTTGTTTGTTTAAAGTAGAAAAGATGACTATGCATTGTGTTAGGAGGACAGGGAAGTTCAGGTTGGGTGGTAGGGCCACAGTTTGAGTTCTGACTGAGGAGTCTGATGGTCTGAGGGAAGAAACAGATTCCCATTCTGGCAGTGGAGGCCGGTTAAGGATAGGAGGGGGGTGAAGAACATATGTGTGGGGTCTTCCACAATGCTGGCGTCAGTGTTGGTGTGTATTTGTGAGAGAGAGAGAGAGTGAAGGATTTAACTTACAGGTCTGTTGTAGAGTTCTTGTTCCTCCAGTAATTTAGCGTCAGGTTATCAGACTGGTCTGTTTGAGGTGTGAAGTGATAAACTGGAGTAAGATACTGGGAGCCACTGTGTGTCCTGTTGTATCGCAGTGCTCAGAAAGGCGACCGTCGGCGGCCGGACCGGGTTCTGTGGTTTTTGCCGGCAGAACGGGGAGAGTGTGGAGGTGTACCGGAGTCACGGGCTGCGCTGGGCTGACGGCCGGGTCCGGTGTCCCGTGCTGCGACAGTACGTGTGTCCCACCTGTAGAGCCACCGGAGACACGGCACACACCCGCCGGTACTGCCCCCGGAGGAAAGAGGAGGACCCGCCCTGCAGCGTGGGGGTCCTGGGACTCCGAAAGGCGCCGTGACCGGACAGTGACGGAGGGGCATGTACGGCCTACTGTCAGATATTTTATTATTATAATTATTATTATTATAATTATTATTGTTACAAAATAAATAGCTTTTATTATCTCAGAAGTAAATGAGGGGTGTATGATGTGAATGTGTGTTCTAAAGGCCGTGTTTCCCCCAGGTTCCGTGACGGGACCGTGCTGGGGGTCTGTACTTTTACAAGCTTATTCTTACTCTATATTAGAAAACTAAATAAAAAGTTTTTATTATTAAGGTAAATGATGGGGGGTATGAGGGAACGTGTGGACCAAAGGTCCTCGGGTTCGGGACAGTGTGGAAGGTCTGTACATGTACAAGCTACGGTCAGATGTTTGATGTTTTTTCTATTATTATTATTATTTTTTTTATTTTTAAATGTTTTAATATTTCAGAGGTGAATGAGTGGGATGTGACGGATGGTGTGGACTGTGAGCACTACTAAACGCCGTTTATCCCTCAGGTTATCACAGGCGATGCATCACTAAAACTGTTCTTCAGGTTCCTCCAGATGTTTCCGTCTGAACACGGTCGGGTTAGATGTTTGGTATTTTGTACAAAATAATAAAAATGCTTTGTTATTGCAGAAAAGCCAGCGAGTCTCTGTGTCTGTGTGTTTTAAGTCTGTCATTTCGAATTTTAGGGGTTTCTCCACTAGATGGAGGCAGAAGACTCTAAAAATAATCTAAAACGTAATCAAGAAATAATTCATAAATAATCAGAGTTATTAAATCAGAATATTATTAGACGTGAGTTAAAAATGGTAAAAAAAAAAAAAATTCCAAAAATAATAAATCAATGACAAAGTAAAATAATACAAAAGTCGATAAAAACTACAACTTCAAGGAAAGGAACCACAAAGACGTGTTTCCGTCTCCTGTGTGTCTACGCGGGAGAAAATAAAAGGACGGCGTTTAGAGCCGGTAAAACACTTTAGAGCTGTAGTTTAAATTGTTTTATCTCTTTTTTGGGGTGTCGGTTCGAATGAGTGAAGTTCTTTATCTACAGTAGGTTTACTCACAAATGCAACACACTTTTTGTATCCCGTGTCTGTGTGTCAGTTAGACTGGTTTGTGTGTTTGCTGAAGTTCTCCCTGTTTACTAACATCCAGGAGAGGACAGATGAGCTTTAACCTACGTCTTACTGAAGTAAAAGTGAAAATAACGACTCGAATAAGTGTAAAAAAAATGTCTAGTCAACAAAACCGGAGTTGCTTGAATTCCTGTAACAGTTACACGTCCCATACATTCACTATGTGGACAAAAGTAAGTGAAAAAATAAAGACATGGTTGGATGAGTTCCATGTGGAACTCCATGTGGAAGACCCCGTCCAACATCTTTGGGATGAACGGACACAGAGATTGCGAGCCAGACCTTCTCGTCCAACAACAGAGCGTGTCTTCGTAAATGCTCTACACAATGAATGGGCAGAAATTCCCACAGAAACTCAAAATCTTATGGAAAGCCTTCCAGGAAGAGTGTTATAGCTGCACAGGGGGACCAACTCCTTATTAAAGTCTATGTATTTGAATGCAATGTCGTTAAAGTCCTTTTGCTGTAATGGGCAGACGTCCCAAGACTTTTGTCCATATAGTGTATATAAATATAGGAATTTATAGAGGCTTGTTTTAACAGTTAACAGTTGTCATAACAGTAACTTGGCTCAGGTGATGTGACATCAAAACTGACAAAAGCAGCGACACTTGTTGAAATAAGATTTCTATATGGTTTATCCTGTTATAGAAGCTGGTATTAAAGCTCCATATTAAAGTCTGTATTTCAATGCAGTGTTATTACAGTCCTTGTTGGTAGAATGGTCAGGCGTCCCAATACTTTTGTCCGTATGGTATGTCTCAGCATAGCAACGGCTTTAGATTGTCCTATTCATTTCTTTTTGAGCTCTTGTAAATCTCTTTGACATTTAGAATGAATCATTTAATTTTTCAAATTCTTTTAGCAATTAGAATGAATGGTTATAAACTGCAGGCTGACAAAGAACTGAGGGGAAACAAAGGATTCTTTACCTCAAATTTATGCTAGAATATTAGCCTTGTTACTACTACAAAAAACACCTATGCTGAATGACATGAGATGGAACTGTGTAAATGTAATAAATCGAATACTATCTGCAACTTGTTTCTTGCTCTATAAGGAGAGGATAAAGATATACATGTTCGCATCGTTTAGTATTTAATCTGCATGTTATTGGTCCCAGTAATGGTAAATTTAAACATCAGTTCAATTACTTTAGTTCCTTAGTTAATTAGACAAGTTGCTTAAATCTCTCAGTTCTTAATTCTTAATTAATTTGCTTCAGTCTTTTAGTCCTTCATTTTTAATGTCTTCTTATGGAAAGCCGATGCTAAGCCGAGTTTATCTTGGATTTGTGTATAACGGTACATGGAAATGAGGATGTAACATTCTCTAATAAAATCTTGTTTGTTTCTTTAATATTCTCTTGTGTATCTCTCAGAGGGATCTTTAATGGCCTCGTGTTTGCCTGCTGTTGCTGAACAGCTTTTGAAAGATCTGCACAAGACCTACTCGGAGAAATCTCAAAGTAAGTAGCTGTGGGATAGAAGTGCTTTATCACTTTTTACTTAAATGAGGCAATGCATGTGAACAAATTTGTAATTTCCGTAGATGTACTCTAAACAATTCCTTCAGTATCACCTTCACTGTGTTTTGACTGATTTATGTGTTTGTTCTGGGATTGGAAAGCCTTAAAACTGTTGAAACTGAACACAAGCACTTCATAGCTGAAAGCAGGGTTCCCACGGGTCCTTGAAATCCTTGAAAGTTTGTGAATCTGAACAAATAAGTTCAATGCCCTGGAAACATGCACAAAAAACATGCACAAAAAGACACTGTCCTTGAAAGTCCTCGAATATTTTTTGTGAATTGAAATTTCATGGATGACGACCGCTGTCAACGTATTATTAATTTGCCACCACAAGTTTGTTTAAAATTATGCCTGTAACGACTTTTAATTTGCGAAAGTTCTTTTGTTCTTCTGTAGATTTTCGGCACTAAATTCTTGTTTCCTGTATGTAGGAAATAGGGCTCAACTTTCAGATAGTCCTGCTCGGGCGCGCTTCGTCCGAAACCCACCAAACTTCATGTGATACCTCAGGCCAACTTCCCCGACACACCAACGCGGTCGGTGATGACCTGCACTCGTCTTTTCCTTTTCTTTTGCTCATTGCATTTGTATCTAAAATTGTTTATTGATAACATATTCCGCGGTAGCAGTAGGTAAATGCCGCCGCGCGTGGTCCTTGAATTTGAGGATACTGGTCCTGGAAAGTCCTTGAAAGGTCCTTGAATTTGATGTTAACCAATGTGTGGGAACCCTGTGAAACAGTGGCTGCGTTTATCATTTTGTTTTTACTCTCTGTTGTAAACTATGTAAGCAAGTCTATTTGAGAGTACTTTGAAAGGCAAGTACGTGATAATTTAGCCATGAAATTGCACAGTTCTGGCGAGGTTTAACCTGTCATTACTTGTTAGCTACGTTAACTTGACAGAGTCAGTGTGAAAGTACATTTCAGACATGTCTTGTCTGGGAATAATGATGAAAAAACCCTAATTTTTCCACCCAGCTATCACTTTGAACAACACTATTTTATCTCCAACTTAGTATGTCCTTAAACCTTAGTTTACTAAATGTAGATCTGATTGCTCTCTGTGTATGAGAGCCAACTGCAGGAGGAAAGTTTACATGGTTAAAAGAATGACAGGCTGTTTTAGACTATTCCTTATTTTGGCACATCACTAGTGAGGCTTTCCACAAGATTTCCACAGGTTTCTGTGGGTATATGTGCCCATTCATTCTGTAGAGCATTTATAAAGTCTGACACTGATGTTGGGTGAGAAGGTCTGGATCACAATCTCCGTTCCAGTTCATCCCAAAGGTGCTGGATGGGGTCGAGGCCAGGACTCTCTGTGGGCCAGTCAAGTTCTCCCACACCGAACACTTCCAACCATGTCTTTATAGAGTCACGCCAGAATAGAAAAGGTTCATCCCCAAACTGTGTCCACAAAGCATTACCCTGAAATACGGGTGTGTCTCTATACTTTTGTCTATATAGTGTATCTCCTTTTGGTATTAATTCCTCAGTGCTGTAGTTGGCTGCCAACTGCAGTTCCTCAAAGTGTCACATGGTGGTGGCACTTTGAGAGACATGCTTTATGTAGTTGAGCTTAAAAGAGCTCATGGTGAAGCACCTCACCCACTATGGCCAAGAGATATGCCATCTGTGTTAGTTCTGTCAACTCTGAGACTAAATCCATGCAAACCACACAGAGCACTGACAGTATTTCCTGTCAGCATTTAGCTCAAAGCCCAAAGAGGATATGTCAGTGCAAACACCAGCCTTCCTGTGAATCGTTCTTGGGGCCGTTTGTTATCTACATCAATGACCATGTCACAGCTTTTCACTAGAAAGGAAATAAAATCTATAAAACCTCATGAAGTATAAATCTAGTCTAGCAGATATGTGTTGCTGGAAGTATTCCTTCAAATCACCTAAATGCTTTCATTAATCAAAATTCAAAGGTATACATAGTAATATAATATGTAGTGAAATGAGCGCCTGAGTCGACCCATGCAGCAGTGCAACAAAGTTATCTAATAATTTAAATTCAACAGAAATTTGAAGAGGCTAAACTAAGTTAATGAAAATATACATTCCAAATAAATAAACGTAACAGAAATAAGATCTGTACATTATGCAGAAATGTAAAAGGATAGAATATGTATGTGCTGTAAAGTGCAGTTTGCTGGTTGATATATGGACTTAAATGACACTAATCACTAAAATATCCTAATTTTCACCACGTCCCAAAGTTTGTAGATGTTTACAGGGAATTTAAGCCCCTCCCCTTTCTGTAGCCTCTCTTTTTCTGGGAAGGCTTTACACTCGATGTCGGATCATTGCCTTAAGGATTTGATGGTGCTCTATTGACAGATCATTTCTGCTGAGATTATATGAGCTGTTTATGTGCGCCTGTGTCAGCAATGAGTGCACCTTCAAGCAGCTGAAATCACTAATTAAGGCTGTCTGGACACTTCTGGACTTCTCTTCCCAGCCAGGGATTAAGTCTTATCCTGGACTATCCTCTCAGTGCAGAATCTGCATTCAAAATGCTATGTAGTCCAGGACTAGGCTGGATCCCTCTCTGTGAAACTGACTCTTTGTCACTGATTAATTGAAAGCAGTGATGGATAACACTCTTATAAGAAGCTTTTAATGGCTCTTGAGTGTAAATCTTGTTGCCGTAGCAACAAAACCTCATACCTCCGCAGTGTTAACATTATAGGAGAAGGAAAACTGCTTAATTTGAAAGTATATTCATGTAGCAGAAATGAGTTCTTCTTGTCTTTTCATCAATAAATGTTCATACAGTGTAAAAGACAACTAGAATTTTCAAATTGTGTAAACAAGTAATGAACTGAGCTTTTGATACGACAGCAACAATGTGCCGATGTGAATGAATATGTTTGTGGTTAGACATTTTTGCCACCTGTTTCTAAGTTGTTTTTTTTTTCTCTTCTCTCCCTCCAGTACCAGATGATCTGCTTTTAGCGTGAGTACACACACATTATATATTTGGTCTACATTTTTTTTTGTTTTCTTGACCCTTATTTGAATAATCGTTAAAATGTCAGCAGCCTAAGTTGAAATAATTTGTGAACGCTAACCCGACCCTACTGAACAGCATTTACTAGTAAGGACTAGGGCTGCACGATATTGAGAAAAAATTACATTGCGATATATTTTTCCCTTGCAATATATATTGCGATGTGTACAAATGTATTAATATTCATCAGTTGTTTTGAACTGCTTAAAAATCAAATAATAATTCA
>JBBPCY010000082.1:13688771-13738898 GCA_037974405.1 Brachyalestes nurse | reverse complement strand
GGCAGGGTTTGGGCGGGTGGTGGCGGGGTTGCTGTACATGACAAGGTTCTGTTTTTTTAGGGGGTGGGGGTGTTTGGAAACCGCTGTTGAATCTTGAATCTAGAATCTTTCGCGAAAGAATCCATTCCACTTCATCGATAGGAAACTACACACACCACTGGAAATCTGGGTTTGCGTCCAACTCACCGCATGCAAGTTGAGTGAATCATCAGTTCACAGACAGGCTGCTCGAAACTCGGAGCGGATTTCCAGTGGTGTGTGTATTCTCCTATCGACCAAGTGGAGTGGATTCTTTCATGAAAGATTTAAGATTCAACAGCACTGGATGAACTAATATTTTATGTTAAATGTGGGAGGTCCAAACGAATAATTATGAAATGTGAAGGAGACACGAATGGCGGTGACGCCCATGAGTGACACATTTTGCGCAGGCGTTTCTCCTCTGATGATCTCGCGGTGATTTTGGCAAATTTGTATGAAGAAAAAAACCCCATCACTTCATTCCGGGTTTAAAATGCATTGTAACACACGTTACTGACATTTGTACCAAGTAAAATAATCACTTACATTACCGCGTAAAAAGCAATGGATTTCAAAAAAACAATCCATTACAGTAATTCGTCACTTTTGTAACACGTTACTCCCAACACTGGTTAGATCCATACACTTTTGATGGCGACAGCAATAGAAGTTTGATTGTTCTTTTTCAGCACTTTATCTCCATCATCAATTCTCTTATCAACTTCCCTTCTACTTTCAGTGCTAGGAAAATGTAATCGATGCTTCATCTTATCTCACATGGGTCACTGTTCTCTGTTTCTAGAGGTTAAGTTCTTTGGCTCTTCAGTTAGAACACAGAGCAGCTACTTCCATCTCCCCAGTTTAGCCCACATTTACGGGTTCCTTTTTCATTTCCTGTTTAAGGTGATGTATCAGTCGAGAATTTATATATAATAAATTCCTATTTTTGTAGTCTGAACCCTAAATATGCCCCCAAAACTAACTTCATTTCCAAACTCAAACATGAAACCCCAACCTGAACTGTCTTCAGATTAGTTCCTTTTCCTGTGCCTTTGAGGTCGGTCCCTGCCTGTAGTGTTGGTATAACACCTCTGCCCTAGCAGACTACAGCTAAAAATTCAGGCAAACACTCTACACTGCACTTGGCCAACACTATATTTGCACACGTGTAACAATATGTAAGTTGCTTTGGTTAAGAGACAGCAAATAAATTAATGCAAAACCCTGTGTAACAGACCTCCCCTGGAAATGAGCTGTAATTCATTTATTGTTCATTGATTGTCAGTACATCGAAGAAATAAAGAAGTATTTTGTCACATTTAAAAATCATTTAAAAGGCAGAAGTGCAGACGTGGACCCACTGAATGTAAATGTTAAAAAAAGAATTTACTGCATAATTCACTATGTAATAAAATTCGTAATAACTAAAGTAATAATTCTTATCTAGGATTGAGTAGTGTAAGAATGTAGTATGGAGATGACAGTTTTGAAAAAAATGAGCAGGTTCTCTTGTTGTTTAGCTCAGATTGGCTCAGGACTGAAACGTAAGATAATAATCTGCAAAAACTTGTTTGCAAAGGAAGTACCTTACCAGACTCTTGTATCTGTACTGCACATCACATTTCTGCACACAAACTGATCAAAAACATGGCATTTTACCATATTCATAGAAATTGCTTTCCTTTTTAGAACCATATTACTGTATGTTTGAGTCAAGAGCAGGGTTGGGCTAGGACCGTTTGTTTCGTTATTATAAATAGCAACAATTAAATCAATAAATAAACACTTTCTTCTTTGTAATTTGGTTTGTATTCGTTTCTGTACTCCACTGGTTTTCATTCTGTTCACATGGTGGGAGTATCATGCTGGTGTGGTGGCCCATGGAAATGCCATCATGAACAAAGAATATCTAATATTACAAAGAAAAATATAAGAATAAATCTCCGTACAATAATCTCCTATGTGTGGTGTAAGATATATAACAATATGCTATGACATACGCTAGAACAACAATCTGCTACAAAACACTATGTTCTCTATAAACAACATGCTGCAGTTAGAAGTGAGGTGGATTTAAATACTATAAATAAATGACCTTACCACTTTGGAGAATCAACAGAGTTAATACTCTAAACCTAGTTTGTAGGTTATTGCACACAATAGTAACACAAGTAGCGATTTTGCACATAAAAATAATGATACAAATAATATTGATAATGATAATAATAATATTGCACACAGTAAGAGGTTGCACATATGAGTAGCAGCAAGTTATGCACAGTTCATTGTGTGGGTGTGTGTCTGAGAGGAGTTACAGTCGGATGGATGGATGGATGACAGGTGGAATAGTTATAGAGTCTGATGGGTGGATGTGTGACGGGGGAGAAGTTATAGAGTCTGATGGCAGTGGGGAGGAAGGTTTTTCTAGGGCGTTTAGTGTTGCACTTTATTCTAGTAAAAAAAAAAGTAAAAAGTGCTTCTCTATTTGACCACAATACTGGAGTAAATGGACTGAGGTCTAGACGTCCCCCTAAACGTTTAATGTTTAGTGATTGTAAGATTGTTTCATTAGATATTCATAAAGCTCCTAAAAGTTATAAACGTGTTGTGTTCTTTACTTACCTATTGTAAATATGCATTAGCTATGCCCTTCAACTCACCTGTATCAGTATTTGTACGTCATACAACTTAAAGTTCTGGATTCTCTACAAAACTAAGGCTTAAATAACCCTTAAGGGAATGCATATTAAATGTAAGTCCACATATTACCTTACTTTTTACTTTAATAGTTGCTGATGAGTATGTCTTAATATTTGCATGTCAAGCCTGTAGTATAAGGGTCTGATGAAAAGAAGGAAAAGATGCTCTTATTCTGCTCAAGATGTTTTTAATTCCTCTGTAATGCAGTGCGACAAACACGAACAATTCATCTTATTGCCTGACACCAGGGCTGGTTCTGAGATTTTGTTTTTGTTTAAGTAGACACCAGTAGAGGTAGAGCGCTATGTTGTACACACACACACACACACACACACACACACACACACACACACATACACACACAAACAGAGCACTTGAATGTGGTGACTCATTCAGGTGGTCTGAGGATACGCACTGAGCACACTGTGATTTGTTGGAGTGCTCTTTTGTTAAGTACCACTGTTATAACATAAATGCTAAATGTTAAACATTAGATCTCGGTGTAGGAGATATCACAGAACCAGTAGATGCTTCAGACGCTTGTGTGTGTGTGTGTGTGTGTGTGTGTGTGTGTGTGTGTGTGTGTGTGTGTGTGTGTTCCCCATATATGAAGATAGAGAAACATTGCCTTGAAAATATCAAATACTAACCAAAATTCCTTTGGCTTACATTTAACCCTTGAAGGGCCGCATTCATTCAAATCTTCATCGCAGCTGACATAAACGCACATAAAAATCTTATTACACAAGAGTCAGTTCTCATATAAAGGCTTCTTTTGTCAGTTTTAATGTCACATCACCACGACTAGTGTAACGGCCACTGTTACTTGTTGGAACAAGCCTCTATGAATTCCTGCTGATGTACCTCAGTTCTCATGAAAGCTTAAGTGGGTGAAGTGTAGCCGTTTGAACGCTCTCCTACAGTAAAGTGTTTCCTTCCTTCGCTTTTGGTAGATCTTCCTGAAGCAGATTTTCAGAGCTTGCACGTGTTTTGTTACTACCTAAAGTGTTATTCTATCAATAGTCTCTAAAACACGCATGCACAAGTGTGTGTAATGACTGCAGTATATAGAAATATATTGTTTTTTCCCAGTAGTAAAAGTGTATTCCGATTTTATTAGCAACAAGTGTAATTTATTTTACAAACATGAGATAAAAGAGGTAAAGAGGCTTGTTCACCTTGTGTTTGTTTGTTCATTTTCATGATATGATGTGGTACCAGTCAGATATTGAAGTGTGTCTGTTAAATAATAGTTTGAGTGCTTTACAGTGAAAATAAAACATAAGACATAAGGAGCATTAAAGACAAATCATCGCTAAGCATTCGT
This sequence comes from Brachyalestes nurse, assembly GCA_037974405.1. Taxonomy (NCBI): domain Eukaryota; kingdom Metazoa; phylum Chordata; class Actinopteri; order Characiformes; family Alestidae; genus Brachyalestes; species Brachyalestes nurse. Next base: position 13,734,850 of record JBBPCY010000082.1, on the reverse strand, counting down.
AAAAGAGACTCTTTCAGAAAAAGGTCCACACTTTACCTTAATCTCTGCCTTACACAAGAAGAATTCGGTTAAATGACACGTCTGCCCATGTTGGTCCAAAAGGTCCAAGGTAGACTGAAAGGCGCTCTCTTTAAACATCGACTTCATTCAGAATTGCCTGATTTCCATCTTCATTTAAAACTTTATTTTATTATTTAAGGCTTATTATTAAGGTTATTATTCAGTGACTAATATGAATTATTGAGAAATTGGAATAAGACTGAAGTAGTTATGAGAGTGAGGAATTAAAATCTGGGCCCTTAGGGATTAAGTGGTTAAACACTAGAGGTTGAATAGTAATAATATATTCCTTCGGTCCGTCACTATCTATTCATATAATGAAATTATTGAGAGGTGCGTGTCAATTTTGAGCACTAATTAATCATGAAGAAACGGTGTTTTAATGGTGTATTCTAACTGTTGTCTGGACCTTGTATGCACACATTACGTATATGGATGTTGGCGGTTAGTGTGTGTATGTATATCGCGCTGAAGCCAACAACGGTTTCTCTGGTCGTTCTTTATTTAGTCCGAATAATAGAATTTTTCAGGGAGTCTGATAGCACATTTCCTCTCATTCAGCGCCCGGCTCTCCTCCCTCATGGCTCTGGGTCTGAGGGGAATAGATTTCATTAATATCTCATTCCACTTGTCATCCTGTATGAGGATCAGTGAGCCTAATAACAACCTGCCCCTGGGCCACTGTCCAGCTGTTCCCGGATCAGAATCTCATTCCGTTTGCATTGACCTCTGCCTGGACCCTTTATTTCTCATTGACCTTACTATGAAGGAGGAAGCTGGATCGCATATATGGGTTTTGTTGAGTGTAGAAGATGTTGGTGTAGTGCTGGTACACAATTTGAAGTCTTATAAACTCTTCAACACGCGGCGTTGAACAAATGTATTTTTTTGTATGTATTCATGTCTTTCAGTACTTTTTTTGACAGTGCAATCGTTGACATGTTGCGTAAAAGCACTGCAGCAGAGGGAAGATATTTTCTGATTTGCCTCGTAGCAGTTTTGAACATATGGAGTAATGAGCACTTAAACCCTAGCAATCAAGAGTAACCATCTGACTATATCGCTTTTTCATCTTGACCAGACAGAATTGCTTCCAAATTAGTGTTTTTTCCCCCATCTGCAGGACCTTTTCACCATAACACTTTTTTTTTTATCACTGAACCTGTGTTAACTTAGATGTGGCCAATTAACTGAACTCGGTATAGGAGATGTCACAGAACCAGCTAGACTGAGATCTTCAGCTAGATCTCTCTCTCTCTCTGTGTGTGTGTGTGTGTGTGTGTGTGTGTGTGTGTGTGTGTTCGTTCGTTCGTTCGTTCCCTGTACATGAAGATAGGGAATTGAAAACATTGACTTCAAAACATTCCTTTGGATTAGATTTTTAACCCTTGAAGATGTTGTGTAGTGTAGTGCAGTACCTTTTCACCATAACATTTTTTTTACCACTGAACCTGTGTTAACTTAGATGTGGCCAAATAACTGAACTTACTCATTTTCAGTCCAGTGTTATAGACAAGCTTGTTTTAGTTCTTTCCATGAAAAACACCTTGGACCAACTTGAAGGACCGTACCCCCATGCAGCCCCATGTAATAACGAGCAACACTTTCATTTAGCACGTGTGGTTTAGGTCTCACGGATGTTTTTTTTTCGAGTGCCTTTAGAAATTCAGACTTTCAGTCTTTGTTTACTTGAAGAAATAGTCTTTGCTAGCAAAGAAGAGCTGAAGAACAGATTCCTGATCATGCGCATCTTCATTAAACGTGTTTGTTTGCCTAGATTATAGTAGTGGGTACTGTCAACTGGCTTAAACTTTCTAAATTGAGTCTTTTCCTTCAGACATCCTATCATTTTAAAAACCATGGCATGGGCTCCTCGTGCAGGTGAACAGAATTCTGGACGGATCAGAAATGGAAAGGAACTGAGGTGGAATGATCCTGATTTGGTCGTGGACGTGAGAACAAGCAGGCGGTAAATATGCCACAGGCGGTTGCTCATCTAGGGTAATTCTTTAAAGGCCTTCCTCGGTGCGTAGAGTTCCCATGGGTGCCCCTCGTACCGGCAGCAGCGCATCATTTAGTTTGGTTACCACAGCCCTCTTCTGACACTAATGAATTAGCTGGCCTTTGGCTGCTGGGAGATAATGCCTGGTGTTTGTCACACTGGCTGCTTTGGGGTCCGGTGGTGATCTTTTCGCTGCTTTAATGAGGTGAGATGTTGCAGAGATGGACTCTAGAGCCAGGGGATGAACTCTAGAGGCAGGTGAGAATTTAAAGAGAAGTGAGAGTTCAGCATGCTGTAAAATATTGTTTTCAACTAACAGGGAAGTGTGAATATTTTTGATGACCAAGCAAGTCACAGTTGCCAATGTTGTTGATGCTAAGCTGCAATCTTCAGAGAAGAAGAAGAATTCAGCAGTGACTCGCTCTGGTTGAGCTTCTTGTGACGCCAAACCGAGCAGCGGGTACAGTCCGCAGAAAAAGGAAACACCACTTTCGGGATTGGTAAACGCTCACTGAACCTCCACTTAAAACTGCTCAGCCAGACATCAGTTTCACTGCCTGTTCTCTGTTTCTCCAGTGTTTTTATAAGCTTTTTGTAAAACTTAAGTAAATGTGACATTGAAACATGCAATTATTTTGATCCATTTGAAAACAGAAGCGATTTACCAAAATAAATCGGCTTTTTACCAAATTTCTTTTTACAGAAAAAAGACAAAAAACAAAGGTAAAGTAGCGTAAGTGTAAAGTGTCCATTTGTCTTGTGGGACCACGATCTTCTGAACGAAGAGGCAACTCCCTAAGCGCTAGGTCACCAGCTGCCCCTAGTGACGTTGTCACTACGAAACACTTAAAATACTTAAAATGTGCTTAACCCTACCTTAATTTACCCCTAAAAATAAACAAAAGCCCTTATTTTGAATTAAGTGGCCATTAATTTGTGAACCGATCCCTTAATTTGACCTTAAAAGTGGATTCAAGGCATGAGTGTGAAACCCCTTAATCTTAAACATAAGGTATTAATTCAGGAGGTTCTATTGTTTAAGGGGCAAATTTGAAAAAGTAAGGGGAAAATTCATTAGTTTTACCCCTTAATCTGTGCACTTCTCCCCTTAATTTCCGGAAAAATTAAGGGGAAGGAGGCTCTTGTAATATAGTGATTGCAGATTTTTGTTGTTGACTTTCAGCACTTTTTGTTGGAATGCGTTTATAAAGTGCTTTTGTTTTGAGCTTTCAGCATTTAAAAGGAGCTCTCTTCTCAACATGTTAGCCTAAACATCTGTCGAGTGCAATTTACAGCCACTTGCTCTTATGACTAGTGCTGTCTGAGAGTTTTTTATTTAAGTCTGCTTGTGTAAGTATTTTTAGGGGACTTTTGAAACATTGCACTGACTCATTGGTTTGCTGCAGATGGGTGAAAAACGTTACGTAGTGTTTTGCAATATATATCTGAACATAGTGGCAGACAGAGATCACCTGTTTCAGACGTGTATGAGATTTAATGGAAATGTTATTAGTCTTAGCAGTCATGTCATGTGTCTTTTGTTTACTGACTCTTTGGGCTCGTTGGAGCCCTGGCTGAAGTGTTTACAGGTACTCAAATACATTAGTCTTTTAATTTAGATTTTTTCTTACATTTTTGACACACCCCCATGTCTTAGCGTGTAATGCCACTGAATGAGATGAACACTGCACACAAAATGTTTTTCTAGACAGCATGAAATGAACTGTTAATGTCTATGTTAACATGTGGTGTTAAAATAGGTTTCAAATTTTCACATTTAATTTGCCTATCTGGGCTTATACTGAAAGGAGGTTATGTGTAAATGGAATAAATTGTAACTGTTTTTGCGTCACTAAACCTTGAAAGTCTTCGTAGTCTCTGTTCTTCAGTTTCCTTCCTACTGTGAACCATTCCTCCCCACCTGAGAACCAAATGTTACTTTCATGATGACTGTTCCAGACCTGTTTTTAAGTGTGTTAAATCATGGCCAAACCTTGGCTCTAGCATGCTTGCACAAACGCTCACAAACACAACTATGAAGTTTTAGTGTCGCCTCGCATGCTTTAGTCATGCTTGCGATCTAAGAGGTTTGTCCAGTTTGCAGGAAAAGGAAGTGCTAAATGGAATTGCCTGTAATATTTCTGGGGAATGATCTTTTCCACATTGTTGTACCAGAATGGAATCTGAATGGTATGATACTGTTGTAGAGCCAAGACGACCCATTAAAATGGTTTATGTGTTTCTTGTTTATTTTTTTTTTACTTAATACATGCCTTATTTGTGATTTTAATTATAGATGAAGCTCACCAAATGGCCTGATTGTCACCCCGCTCCTCAGGTCCTCCAACTTCCCACAAGCCCACAGTCAGCCCACTTGCTCCCAGAAGGGCCATTGGGGCCATTCGCGTCGTCTGATGATGGGTTATTTATCGCCCTCTTCATGATTGCGTCCAAAATTTTTTGGAGTTCCATTAGCTTTTTTAAATAGTCCCATGAGGGTGCAGCCAGTTTTTTCGCTCCACAGTGAAGACAAAAGCCAAGTCCCCGCTTGGGCCTTGAGCACATGTTTTTGTTGCAGTCAGACACGATTGATTTGTGTGTTGGTGGTGGAATCCCCTCCCAGCTGCTGGACCAGTGTGTGGGGGACTAAAAAGTTCTAAGACAGTGAGGGCAGAAACTATTGTGCCAATATGATCTAAAACCTGGCAGCCAGGTTTCACTTCTCAAAAAGGCCAAGGTAGTAAACACTAAAACAAAAACAGGTAGATGCCAGGGTTCAGAAAGCGGAAGTGGGGTGCCAGCCTCTACTCTCTCTTGCCTTTGATCTTGTGGTTAAAGCTGAATGAGAGATAATGGAAGCACTCCTGAGTGGTTAAAGGTTTACATGTTAGTTTTCATGTTACTTATAAAAATATGGAGATTATACTTGCATCTCGGGTGTAAATGGATCATTAAAAAGCAGCCCTCAAAGTCCTGATCACAAGAAGGTGATGTCTCTTAGTTACTTTATTTTGTGTTGTCAGTAAAGTATTCTTCTAAATTTTTAACATGTACTTAAATCCTTTTCTTGAGGCACCCTGTGTCAGTGGTTCTCAAACCGGTCCTCTCAGATGCCCAGACAAACCACATTTTTCTCGCTATATGTTGATCTTGTGTTGATCTCTCTGTGTGAGGTCTTTGGATGTCTATGTGTCACCAGTTGGGTTAGAGTAAAACATCGTTTTAGGCCAGGACTCTCCTTGTAACCTTGTCAGTTTGCAACTTTCCACAAAGATGTTGTCCACAAATACATAGTTTATTAAAGAGAGAGCAAAGCCCATGGTCTATCTGGCAATTATAAATATCATTGTTGTTGGAACAAAGCCTTAGATATCCAAAATGGCACATATCCAAAATGGCATGTATATTTTTTTCTTTATAACTGAAAAAAGTAATGGAAAACAAATTTCCAAGCATGCAAATTCCAAGCAAGATTGGAATACCTCAGTCGACATGATGTAACGTGCAGCTGGTGTTTTCGAATCCTATACAAAAAAAAAAAAGAAAAAGAAAAATGGTGATGCAGAGTTTTGATATTCATGTTGATATTCAGTGACCGCATCAGTTGCTGAAATGGTAGTCGCAGTATGTTCCTGAGACAGTTGTGCGATTTTCCTTGCTCAGACACACTTGACTGAAATAAGAGTTGGTTACCAGTTGGAGGTGTGAAACCTACACAGGCCTTTCGATTCGATTACGATTATCATGTCAACGTTTCGATTCAATATCTCGGTGCTTCACGATGCATCCCATCAATTTTATACATGACTACATTTTTATGTTTACATACAAGCAGTGATGTGTAAGCTCCCGTTTTTATTAAAAAAAAACAAAACGGAAAATGTGAATAAAAATTGTGACAATTACACTAAATTGCAAATAGAAATAAAGAATATAGACATAGCTCATCAAAACGTAAGCATAAAAAGTGCCCATAGCATTCAATTGTAAGCAAAATAAGTAGTATAGGCCACGCCTACATCTTCAGTGAATATGGTCAGTCTTCAAAAACAAAACATTCTGTAGATTTTAAAAGCAAGCAATGTCATTATGATATAATCGATTATGTCCTGCCACTGCATCGATGCATCATCGTCCACGTCCGCATCGCGATGCATCGATTATGTGATTAATTTCAACACCCCTATTACCAGATATAATTGGTGTGTTGGAATAGGCACTGTGTTAGAATATGGACTCTGGCCCAGCCGGAGTGGAACTGGACACTCCTGTTCTACATTTAGTGTGCTGAACCTTTAAATAGTGCTGATAACTCCCTTTCTTACACATCACTGTGGCTGTCTCTAAAACTAACCATGACATGGTGTCCAGTTGACTCCCAACCAGAGTTTATCACAAAACTGCCCATGCGACTGATCTACACGACGGCCCTGCCCTGTCCACCCTTCACCTCTTTTGGCTCCATTCTAATTACTCCATTGGTGAATCACCAATGACGTGTCACTTTTTGACAAAGTGGGGCTTTTTTATTTTGTGGGCCAGAAGGGGAAGATAATTTAATGCGGCTTGTGAATTTGTCAGTGTTTGGGGAGGGATAATAGATGGTGTAGTGGTGTCAGAGCAGCATACGGCATCTGATTTATACACACAGTTAATGCCCTCATAAGTCATACTCAGCACTGGACTTTTCTTTGGTTTCGAGTCCGATAGAGATCATGGACAGGATTAACATGTGTTAATAGTTTGTCTTTGCTCTCATGAAAGAAAATCAATTTTTTGGCCATTTTGATTTTAAATTGTAATTTGAACTGTCCTGTAATTTTACTGATCAAGGAGTTGGAAAGTCAGTTCAGGATAACTTATCATTCTCTAATTTTTAGGCCAAGACTTTGAAAGGACTATAGGCTTGTTCATCCTCATTCAATCTCTTGTTTCACATTCAATTCCATGCCGTCACTGACGAGAGTTTTAAGCAAATGAGCCCTATGGGACAAGGCAAAAACTCGTTAGCTTTAAGCCTCTACTTAATGATGTGTTTTCAGAGAAACTATGTGTTAGACGACATCTGTCCTTCATGACAGGTAGATAATTATACGATGAGTGTGTTCAATGTATTTGGTCAGCTGTTGTAATTCCCCGGCAGCATTGTGGAAATACAGTGGTCTCAGGGGGCACACACATCAACCTCAGAACCCCAGAAATTATGTATATACTGTAATCTTTATATATTGTATATCATTTAAAGATGCTAATATATTCTTTCTTTTTTTTTTACCCCCTCTCACACAGGTATTGGGTTCATCAGGACGTCTCTATACTTGCTATACATCCTGTCATTACTGCTGCTGTCCTGCCTTCTCTTTCTCTGTGCTCAGGAGAAATGAAAGTCTGGTGGTAAGTTCACTTTTGACCCTTTTATTCCTTCTGACTTTTTACAGTTGCAAGTGCAATAACAAATGGTGCAGTTTCACCACTGTGGGAGAAATAAAGAGCAAACTGAAGTTATAAACAAGAATAATAACTCTCTCCACAAAAATGGCTGGGAAAATTAACCAGTTCCCAGTCAGAAAAAAACTTAAAAGATCATCATCTCAAGTCTCACACTTGAATGTGCAGCTGATGAAGAGTCAGCCTCTGCTGGAGGCTTGGCTGGGAGCACGAACTTGTCCATGTTTTTGCTAGCAGTGCTCGAGTGGAGCGTAGGCTATCCCATTGATGCGCCCAACTGAAATACCTCTGGGCCCCCAGTTTGGGAACCACTGCATTAGAGAGTAATTGTGATCATTACAACATAAAACAAAGGTCTTAGGTCAAAGATCATGAGCAGAACCTGAGACCTTTGGCACAGAGGACGTCCCATCAGTGCTTTGTTGGTGGGATTTTGCACATACTGGTAAATCAGAGAACTTGAAGGTCGACCACTTTTATCGGCAAATTGATAAATCGGTCAGGCCCTACCACACACGGAGGTCTTGGATCAGAGATCATGAGCAGACCCTGAGCCCTCCATCACAGAGGATGTGCTTTGAGGCAGTGGCATACTTAGTTCCTTGTCGTCTTCCCACAAAAGTCTGAACCAGAGTCCCTTGGTGCTAGAAAGAGCCTGCATAGATGACACTGGGAGGCTCTTGTTTGTGTTCTGCTCTTCTTTGGCAGTCTGCTCTTTGATCGCATGGCCCTGGTTCTAGGCGAGCTCTCTACGACTTTCACCATAGAATAACATTTCAATCAGCCTGCTCCATGCCCCCAGAGAGTCAGAGGCTAAAAATAGACTGCCCTTCTGAGAAAGGGTCCAGTGGCAAGCCCAAAAGAGAGCTTTTAACATGAAGATCCTCCTAATCTTCACATCACCCAGTGGTGGAATCAGAACACGCCATGCTGGGACAGTGGGATTTTGTCTTCTGCATTTCCGTCTCCATCCAAACTGCCCGTTTGCTGAGACTGAGCTGGAGTGACCGTGTTGGCAGCCCTTTAGAATGGGATTGAACTTGCTTTTTTTTTTCTTCACGACCTTCTGACCTAAAGAGAAAACAAACAGGGTTTAAAAACAGAAAAGCTAGGTCTGAAATTCTCATCAGACCTCAGCCATGTCTGGTACGTGTGTGTGTATGTGTGTGTGCGCCTGCCTGCATGTGTGGGAAGCAGGCTGCTGTGGTCTCAGCAGCTGTAATGGACACATGCACACGCACACACATACGCAAGCCACAGTTTTCCCGGTAGCAGTGGTGTACAGCAGTTGAAGACTGACTAGGATAGGTGCCACGTCTGGGCATTTTAACCATTTTTACTTCGCGTAATTAAACATTAAATATTCAGATTCTCAGTGCAGGAGGTTTGAAAAAATGAAATTTTATATGCACGAATCAAATTAAACTTCTTAAAGCTTTTTAAAAAATGTCAGTTTAGTGATTAATGCATGTGAAGTTTCAGTTTTTCAAATGTATTTAAGGCTTTTTTTTGTGTAGCTTGTTTGGAAATAAATCCTAAGGGCAGTTTGCATACTTCAGGTTTCTTTGGCATGAGCTCTATTTATGGTACACAGCCTGAATTAATTAATCCCATTAAAGTTATTCTTTAACAAATTAAACAGAGCATTTGCATATTATACTATCTTCGGCCCTTTCCTTGTTACTCATTCCCTCATGCCCTTTATATTGATTTGGGCTTCATATCTCGCTTACCCTGTCTAACAGAATGAGGCTCTCATGCTCCATCTTTTTGCTTCCTCTTTGGTTCATCAATATTTCGGCATGCCAAACACACACTGAGGCAATGACTTTTTGATGACTACAATAATCATAAACCTGGAAACAGACAGGTGTTTCATGTATAAAATATGATGGAGAAAGGTAAATGACAGTGTTATGAACTAATTTACTCTCGTTTTGTTACTTAGCTGAGACTTTTTTTAGACACTAACGAACGAAGATCTTTCCTGCCTCTTATGAGTTCTTATATTTAAACTCTTCAGGATTCTCTCTGGTATTTTTATCACTCTGTCCTGGTAATGCGTTGAGACCTGAGTTGCTCCATTTGACTAACGGATGTATCCTTCTATATAATCCGCAGTGTAAGCACATCTTGGCAGCCTACCTTTGCCGTGCCATGGGCTTGTGCCAGCAAGAGCAGGTCTCAGATCAGCACATGACCCTCATCCTCTCAGGAAGAGCCCAGCCGGATCCATAAAAGCTTCATCCTGGACGAAAACACCAACTCTGTGCTACGTTGGGTCCTAGCACAGTAGGTGCCATGGGTTTGGGTGCAAAAAAAAAAAGCAAGGGGATTTTTCCACATCGGTTTTGGCATCTGATTCATTACCCATTACCTTGTTACACCCATCATACACTATATGTGTGCAATAACTCTGACATGAAATGTGTACAACCCAAATAGACTTACATTAGTTTCATGAAACAGATGGTTTACAAAGTGTTGACATTGAAAACCTCATAAAACCTTTTTTTAACCCACTTCCACTACAACATGCACACACACACTCATACATTTTTATCCCATGTGACCAGTTGTGTGTGTGTGAGAGAGAGAGAATGAATTCATTTAATCGGTTGCCAGAGAATGTACATCTGTTCATTGAGTGTGACTGTCGAATGTAACTTCCTTTTCTTCGAAGGGTCAGCACCCTGAACAACAAACAGTGAAACTCCCTTAACTAGTTGAAATTTCAGTATTTTTAGCCTTTGCAAGAACAGTTCATGGCCTTTTATTCTGCAAACCTTTTTATCAGACAGTATGTCGTGCCCGTGCTTCGGAAGCAACGCGAAACACCCAGCCTGAGAAAGTAGCCAAGTAAGATCATTCATTTAACAGCAATGGTTATTTTTATAATGCATACATATGTATTCTTTGGAAACTATTGCATGCATTGTTTTCCTTCATTGACTGTTAGCGTCTGGCCTGTTCTCTCTGGCTTTGGCTCCTATTCCACCTCAGTGTTTGTGTTTGAACAAAGCGTGCCAACATATTGAACTAGTTACTGTCGGAACACACACAAGCTTTCACACAGACGTATTTCTTAAACACTTCTGCTAAACTTATAAAAACACAATAAACATAATGGCTGACACAGCTGAGCAGCGTGTTTTTTTATATATAAAGAGCTTTTATTAACAAAATGTCACCAAACATACAGATTCATGTTAAATAACAGTACTGCTTTTTACAGCTAACAAATTCATTGTGGTATAACACGTCAACACTTGAAAGCACTGAACATCAATTGTGAACCACAGTATATGCTGATTAGTGGCAAATCCTGTAGCACATTTCGAAATTACACTTGGGGGAAAAAGTATTTTTCTCCCTCTTCTCTCTCTCTCTCTCTCTCTCTCTCTCCTGAAGGCATGATTGCTAGAACTAGAGTACATCTTAAACGTCACTGAATAGTTATACTTAAAACAGCTGGAAGGCCTTATTCCTATTCACTGTCTTCATCCAACGTCTGAAATGACACAACAAAAAGAATTTCTAAAGAAATAAAAATGTCGTCAGTAACACAAGTACAGTGCAGTACAGATTGGTCTCCATGGGAATGTCCATTAAGTTTGGCACACTCCTGCAGTTTAGCCCTTAGAAGTAGTAATGAAACAAATGAATTTGTATTTTGTTTAAAAGCTAGTTCCACTGCTAAACCTCTTCATGTTTATTCGCCTCTTAACCTTCAAAAGCATTAGCTTTCGCGCGATAAAGTTCCTTTCACCACTGTGCCTTCCGCCATTGGTCTGGAGCATACGATACATTTTTCATCTCTGAAGGAGAACATGTCACATCATATATCAGTGCCTTGCCCAAGCTCCGTCAAACACATGTGAGCGCGCACAGCCTACAAAAAAAGAGTGACTGATATATTAAAAAAAACTGGTAAAGGCAAGTGTTTGTCAGTGTGTGGTAAAGAATCCAGTCATTTCGAGCTGTGAAGAAGAAGTGGTGTGGTTGATGTTTTGTGTTAAACTGATATTTTATCCCACCCTAATGGATCAAACCAAGGTGCGATAATTGTCTGCATTTAATAATAAAAGACTTCCATTCATCAAATAGGCCGAGCAAATCACTAAGCCATGATGAAAATGAGACAACATTTGGGTCTCTTAATGTGCAATCAGAGCACTTGTGCACCTCATAATAATGTTCTCTCATTGCCTCTGACTCAAATAGTCATCGTGTAACAGAATGGGCATTGTTACTTGGTGTATAATGTCTCTGAGCAGCATGGACTTTTATCAAGTTGGGTGGAGTTGGTGGTGGAGGAGACCTATAACTAAAATTCACAGTATTGACAGAACAAATTGTTCTAGAGGCTGCCACCTCCTAGCTTGGATCAGAGGTGATGCTTTAAATCCCTGTGTTGCAGACACTCTCTGCTCCAGGCTCTCCACTCCGCTTCGGACCTGTACAGTATGTCGGAGTTGAACATTCAATGACAAACTGGGACCCTAGGGGCAGTGACGCACCCGCAACAGAAACAACACCGAATCTCCAGCACTAGTGCAGCTGGGGCCACTTGGTTTGTGTGCATAAGACAGGCAGAAACAGAGTGTGGCTAGAAATGCCATTTACAAATGTGGAAATGTCGTGTGTCCTGCAAAACAGCTTATTCATAAGTCTTGCAAACAGCTTGCTTGCAAGCTCTAGGATATGGGAATAGTTTATCCACAGTGCTGGTGGATTCCAAAAGCAGAGGAACTGCTTGATGTAGAAAATTCTCTCTCTCTAAGGAACAAACATTTACACAGTGGTATCTTTCTCAGTGGAGCACAGCCTCCTTTCTTTTTGAACTTCAGTGAATTTCCTCAACATGCTTTATATCGGTGTCTACCCACCTCCATGATTTTCCTGAGCTTTCTAAAGTGGCCTTCTAATTTGTGAAGATTGATTAAAAAGTTCTTAAAAATTCAAGCATGGCTTTTAAAAACTGTCACAGATAAAAGAGGTAAACAACCTCTCCTACATGTTCCCCTTAACCATGACTATGTGGTTTATGTTCCATCTGGCTGTGGATTGTTCCTCCGGGTTCTTCACAAGTCGTGTCAGTTCTTTCAACATGAGCTTTCGGTGACGCCACACCATAAACTTGTGTTCTATGGGTATTTCTGCTCTACAGTTTCTGTTTACCATGAACCAAAGTGTCTCAAACTGTCCATGGACAGATTGACTTAAACCAAGTATAGAGGCATTTTGACTACGTCTGTCTGTTAAGGCTTGGAATGAAGTGTTCAGTTTGTTCAAACTGGTTAGTCTGTCAGGCTGAAGAGGAGAAACTCCTGTATTTCCACTGGCGTTGTAGTGATAGAAGAGCTCACTGGCCTCCATCCATAATTTAACAACAAGTTTTCCAGAGAGACCCGCTTTTTAAAGTCTTGCTAATGGTCCTTTCAGTCCGCATAAATAGATTAATGGTCCACATTCTGGGCATTTTACTAAATACCCCATCGGATATATTTTTGCAGCTATACTCTGGTCTGTAAACACTGCTCCCCATACGAGCTTCTATAAGGTGACACTGCACCTTACTTCTTTTAAATGACACTGATGATGCTGATATGGTTAAATTAAGTTGCACTAAAAACATATAGTCCCCCCATGGCTATTACAGGGGATCAATGGTCATGGTTACTTGGTCTTTGTTTCGACTGCTCCCATTGGAGCTCAGGTACACCTCGTCCTGGCGGCACAGTATATATCGCGCTATGATCTTCCGGAAGGTGTGCCTGAACTCCCTGATGCGGTAGGCATAGATGATGGGGTTGACAGCCGAATTGGCGTGCGAGAGGATGATTGCCACATACATGACAGCAGGCGGCTTCACTAGCTTGGTGTAGAGCGTAAGGCAGTTGAGGATGTGTACGGGCAGCCAGCACAGGGCGAACAAGCCCACGATAATGGACAAGGATTTGGCCGCACGGATTTCGCGCTGCAGCAGCCCCTGGTGATGGTGGCTCTCGCCGTTCCCCACCGAGCTCCTGAGTTCAATCTGCCGGAGCTGCTTGCGAGCCACCGTGAAGATTTTGACGTAGATGCCCAACATGATGAACAAGGGTGGCAGCACACAGCCAAAGAAGTTAAAGTAGACCATGTAGCGCATGTCCACCACGTTCTCAAACTGGCACTCGAGCTGGCAGCTCTCGAAGAAGCCCAAGTCTTCTTGCGCCTCTCCATTGCTGGTGTTCGAGTTCTGGAGCAGAACACTCTTGTTTTTAGGTTTGCAGGCAATGCGTTTCTTGTTCCAGCCAGCAAATGGGATAAGGCCAATGATAAAGGACAGAATCCATAAGATGGTGATGATCTCTCTTGCTCTCTTCCCCGTGACCAGTTCCTTATACCTGGAGAGCGAAAAAGAAGACCGACATGAGTCAGCTGGTGTGAAGGGTAAAGTATGGTTTTAGAACAAAGTACATTCCTTCAACTTGACTTAACTAAAGGACAGTATAAGAAATGTTAACAGTTTAAAATGCATGTTTTTAAACAAAGCCTAAGCTTTAACCTTACCCTGTTTTTCTGCTAATCTAGCTTGTGAGGCTTGGATAATGATACCACCTGCTCTCATGTTAAAAAGTTACATCCTGTTCTTGCCATCTCAGATTTCCCCTGAGAAATGTTTTTACATGAACTTATTTGCATGCTGTGGCTTTAAGAATACTGTAAACCATTTCTTTGCAACAACGAAGCGTAGTCCTACCACCACTGTTCTCAACTACATCACCACTGTTCTCAGCTACATCACCACTGTTCTCAGCTACATCACCACTGTTCTCAGCTACATCACCACTGTTCTCAGCTACATCACCATTGTTCTCAGCTACATCAAACAGTAAGCAGAAGTAAGCCACTGGTCCTGTGTTGGGGAGGGTTTTTTTGTTTTTTTTTTAAACTGTGCAACTCGAGGCCTTAGGCCGCGATTACTGCCAGCACTGGAAGGATGTTTCCACAGTAGAGTCTACCTACACTGGCCTGAGTGATGGCTCAAACTCTTCAGTGCAGGTCACTTCATCACTAGCCCTCAGACACTGCAGTGTCTGCCTGCTCTGATGGAGCCAAGTGAGTAATACACAGGATACATTATTCATCAGGCCCTCCCAAAGCCTGTCACAGCGTTTCTCTTTGCCGTGGACAGAGATGATCAAGGCTGCCATCAATAACAGTTTCAACACAGCACCATACTCCTAAGAACCTTTTAGGTTAAAGTTCAAGGCTGCAGTGCTGGTGGCTGAAGGGGGTCTTTGCTTATTTACCCAGCAGCGACTAAGCACAATTGTATAACCCGGTCTCATTCTTATGTGATCACGCTTTGCTTCTTTGCCTCATTCTCCTTTAACCCTGTGTGGCCCATAATTGCACCGGTCAAAGGGTTTGTTTTCCTATCAAATGACGTGAAGGTCAGCAGTAAATACATAAATAATACGAGGCATTATTACGCTAGTGGGTTAATTTTAACCACTTTTCACACGTTTCCTTTGTCCCTTGTTTTGTAACTGTCTGTAGGTGCTTTGCTGGCTTCGTCTGTCATTTCTCTGTTTCTCTCTCTTCCTTTCCCTCGTTCTCCAAGGGCACATGAATGAAGGAAAGAGTGGATTA
Source organism: Brachyalestes nurse (assembly GCA_037974405.1). Lineage (NCBI taxonomy): Eukaryota > Metazoa > Chordata > Actinopteri > Characiformes > Alestidae > Brachyalestes > Brachyalestes nurse. The sequence continues at coordinate 13,719,699 of JBBPCY010000082.1, read as the reverse complement.
GTTCTGGCATGACGATGGTCGCTGCCCCCTCCGCCCCCCTCCCCTTCCTTCTATTCTGAGCACACATATCTCTCGCCCCTCTGCTCCCTTGCTTCCACTTTGAAACACTGGTCAGCATTATGAGGATGAAATGCAAGTGATAGATAGTGCAGATTCCCCAACTGCCCATCTTGCAGAACACGGGCGTTAAGTGGCCACCATTCTGTCGACAACATATCCTTCGCAGATTTCTTTGCCTCCTGAATTGTTCAGTATCTTGAAGCCGTTTTCTAATCACAGACTTCGAAACGTTTGCAGCTGATCCCTGTTTACCCCACAGCAGTACTTCTGTTAGACACTATACGTTTGAAGGGATATGGCAAACGAAATTTAATATAAGAGCTCAAGAGCCGGGGTCACAACGATATATACATATATAATTTTTTTTTTTTAATATATATTTTTTTGTCTGATTTTTACATTTATGGCATTCAACTTTTATCCAAAGCGACTTCCATTCCCTAACTACAGGGGACAGTCTCCCTGGAGCAACTTGGGGTTAAGGGTCTTGCTCAGGAACCCAGTGGTGCTGCTGAAGGTAGGATCCGAACCCATGACCTCTTGGTCCGGAGGCAAGTATCCTACACACTGAGCTACCCCCACCAGCATTTTCTATTGTATGGTTCCATAAAAGTATTCTCTACAGAGACTTTCTGCGATCTACATGCACTTGTACTTCCTGCACTGCTATACTGCCTTTGGAATTCCTCCAACATACACATTCTAAAGCATCTTGGGTTGCCATATTATATATAGAAATTACGCAGCAACCGTTTACTCTTTTGAACTGTGCCCAGTTTTGCTGTTTTCACTGTAAAACGTTGTGTGTGTGCCAATAAGAGAGAAGAGCATGTTCTCTGCATCCCTGACAAAAGTGTCTAAAAATGACATGAAACCGGCCCTCCTCCCCCACACAACTCGCCAGTATTTGTGTGGTACAGACCATTAGGATGCAAGACCACGCTTCAGATTATGCAATGGCAGTCTTTTCTTCCAGGGAGTTTTTAGTCTCTTGAGACACTACCGGCATTCTGAGAAAAGCCTTGGTGTTCAGGGGTGATGCTGGCATTACTGTTGAATGAAAATCACAAGGGAAAGTGGTGGGGAAAGTCTGATCCTGGACAAAAAGTGAATCTGCAATGAAAACGACACATGAACACCTTGAGAGAAATGTAAGCTGGTGGGAGTAGACTTGTGGGGGAAACCTGCGTGGGCTGTCTGGTTCTTAAACACAAACAGCTGCGGAAACACTCATAGCTAGACTACACACACACACACATTTTTCTTTCACTTTCTTTGGCTACAGTCTTGAATTACTTACTGTTCCAAGTTTGTCGTTACGATTACTGTAAGCCGGAAAAGTGAACACATTACAATGCTGATATTCTCCAATTGAGAATATATTTCAGTAAAATTCAGTATTCCACTGTGGTGTCTTTCTGCAAGGATCATTCTTATTCACTTTCAGCCTTTCCTAGCTTGTGGTTAGATCACGGGTCAGTCCTTTGCTTACCTTCTCTCATAATAAGATTTCTCTCATAATTTAGTTATAATGAAGCAGCTCTTGTACACACAGGCTGTTGTCTGCGGGCTTAACAGTTGATCTTACAGGTAAATTTGAACTGGGTCAAGCATAGGTCAGTTTAACTGGATGTGGCCATCCTTTCATCACCCTGGTTGCAACCATTAAACAAATATAAGTGACTAATCAATGGGAATCCCCATTTTAGTTGCAGGGGACAGCTGTGTTCAGCAAGACTTCAGTGACATCACTGAACATAAGTGCTACATGTGGCTTTAATTTACGTTTGTGACGGTAACATAAAAATTACCCGTGGATAGTTAATGCAGAGGGCTGATAAGGATATTTGTGGCGCTGAATAAAAATGACACGTTTGTTCACATTTACGGCATTTAGCTGACGCTCTTATCCAGAGTGACGTACATCAGTGCTCAAGTAGTCTACATCTGTTTCTTAAACCTGCAAGCTAGACTTCAAATCAACATCTACTGTTCAACCAAGTTCCTAAACGCTCAGTACTCCTAAACAACACATGACAAGTCATAAGTTAAGACAGAAGTAAAGAAGGGGGTAGGGATAAGTTTGTTTGTTTGTTTTTAAAGAAATAAGCAAGCAAAATGAGAGCACTATTTGTATTGCTTTTTAAGAGACAAGAATGAAACTCAAAAATCAATTGCACAAGACCTGCTTGCTAGTAAACAACTTTAGATTACAGTTATCAGCTGCTGCTTAGACAAGCAACCGGTGTTCCCTTCCCTTCTGTGCAGACTTTATCCTGCCTTTACCAGCTCCCTCCCAGGGCCTTAAGGTGGACATCCACTTATATTAGATTAACAGCGTCACACTCTACAACAGCCGCAAAAGGACTCACTCTGATAACGCTCTTATACCAGTGTCCATCAGAGCCAGTACTCTCACCCTTCAACATTTATTCATCAGGGAAATTGAACCAAGAACCTGTTGAACTTCGTACCATAGAAGAGTCTTCTCGAGGATAAGCTATTGATCTCGCCTGCCACTCTATTGTTGAGGTGCTCAGTAAATATTAGTGCTTTCTATATAACAGAGTTCAAATCAACTTTTGCAGTAGAGGATCAGTGTGCCTGCACATTCATTACGTATCTGATCATCCATCTAAATATACATTATTTACACTGTCCATGTGGATTTTAAATGGAGTTTCAACGTAAACCAGTTTCAGTGCCTCAACATTATATACATGAAGTATATAGACCACAGTCTAAATAAACATATGAAGCTTTTAAACCAGAGTATAAATCTATAAAGCTTTTAAACCTGAGTTGAAATCAACATAAGAAGCTCTTAAACCAGAGTCTAAATCAACATACGACACATATAAACTAGAGTCTAAACACACAAAGCTCTTCAGCCAGAGTTCAAATTAACATAGGGAGAATAAATACCCCAGTCTAAAATGAACAAATGAAGCTTTTAAATTTATAAAGCTCTTAAACCAAAAGTCTAAATAAACATATTAAGCTCTTAAACCAAGTGTAAATCAACATAAAACATACATTACAAAAAAAGTCTAAATCAAAATGGGAAGCTCTTAAACCAGACTCTAAATTAACATTTGAAGTATATTATACTAGTCTAAAATCAACACACAAAGCTGTTGTTAAACCAAGTATAAATCGTACAAAGCCCTTAAATCAGACTCTAACATATGGAGAATATAAACCAGTCTCTAAATCAACATATGATGTATATAAACCAGAATTTAAATCAACATGAAGCTCCTAAGTCAGTCTAAATTAACATGAAGAATATAAACCAGAATCTAAATCAACATAGATTAATCTCTTCAGCTAGTCTTTAAATCAACACATGAAGCTCTTAAACCATCTAAATCAGTTTAAATCTATAAACCAAAGTTTAAATCACTACATGAAGCTTTTAAACCATTTGAATCAACATATGAAGCATAAAAACCAGAGTTCAAATTAATATAGGAAACATATAAACCAGTCTAAATCAAAATATGAAGCTCTTAAACCAGAGTCTAAATCAGCATATGAAGAATATAAACGAGAGTTAACAATGCAACCAAGTTTTTTTGCCGAGAAAACTTTTTGATTCGTTTTTCCTAATCGTTTCTACCCCAAAAGTGACTCCTCATGTGTGCGGTTCTCGGGTTCTCCACTCACCTCAGAGGGATCTTGACGGCCAGGTACCTGTCGATGGCCACGGCCAGCAGGCTGAAGATGGAGCTCTGGGTGAGCACCAGCACGAAGCAGGCGAGGAAGAGGCAGCCGTAGAAGTCGGAGCTGAGCCCGATGCTGATGGTGATGGCGAAGGGGATGGCGAGGCAGCCCACCAGGATGTCCGCGACGGCCAGGGACACTAGAAAGTAGTTGGTGGCGTTCTTCAGGGTGGAGTTGATGGCCACGGCCCAGCAGACCAGCACGTTGCCCGCGATCGACAGCACTGCGATGATCAGCTCGATGGAGATGTAGAAGGCACTCATCTCAGCGGAGGACGGGGGAGCTTCAGGGCAGCGATCGGCCCCGGACGGCTAGGGGTGAAGACCAGCACAACGTTCTGCAGCCACAGCCTGGCACCTTCCAGGAGACACGGACACACACTGCCATCTGAGAGAGAGGAGAGCGCACACACCAGCATCACCACTGACCTTCTCCTCTTCTCCTGACTTCACTCTACTCCTCCCTGAACTTCATTCAGAACAAATCAACCCCAGGAGCTCCACTCCAAGAATCTGCAGAAGCACGCAGCACGAGTCTGCACAAGTTCAGCTCTCTTTTTTTCCTCTTCCTGCCTCTTTCTCTCTCTCTCTCTCTCTCTCTCTCTCTCAGAGAGGAGGCCTCGAGGCGCAGAGGTCTGATCCTCAGTTTTACTGAACAGAGAGGAAGGAAGGCTCACCCTCAGCGCGTCTCGTGTTAAAGAGGAGCCGCAACAGGCACCAAACTTCACACACGCATGGCTCTTCATGCGCCTACGTTAAGTCCATCACAGCCCGTGGCCACGCCCAGCACAAGGACAAACCGCGCCCACTGACTAAAGCAGGTAACGCCCCCTCCAGAGTAAGCGCTTCCGAACACAGAAGACGTCACTGAGTGTGTACAGAGGAGAAAGTCAGACCGTCCGTGCAGCTCCTACACGCACACACCCACAGACACACTAATGTTTATAGGCGGTGGGTGGGGGTAAACAAGGGCACGCTGGAATTTGGCACAGAATTGTTAACACTGGGAAAGGTTGGGAAATACTGGAATATCTTAATCTGCTCAGGCTTATCCCGCAGCACTACTGCCCTCCAGATTGTGGTGTTTCCCTTCTCCAATCTTGGTCCTGGATGCCACTGCCCTACTTATTTAAGTGCTTTGCCTTATTTAAGAAGCAGACTTAAACACAGTCATCACCTCTCCTCCTGGAGATCCACTTTCTAGCAGACAAATTAATCTGATCCAGCCAATCGAGGTCTTCAGAAGAACATAATGAACTGGGACAGGTGCACTGGAATGCTGAGCTCCCAAGACTGCTCTAAAACACTTCAAGGTAACTTTGTCATCAGCAGGTGTGAACATGTACATAGTTTGACATGATATTTCTCCATGGACTATGGTGCAACATATATCAACATTCAAACAGTGTTTTTCAGTTCCTGAGGCACACTGCCCTGCACGTCTGAGCATTTTCACTGCTTCCAACACATGTGATCCAACTAATCACCTGGTTATCAAGCCCTTACTGTGTTGAAAATGGTTTGGTGAAGAAGGGAAGAGACTAAGAGGACCAGGATTGGCAAAAAAATCCCGCATTATTGGAGAGACTCAGTAGAACTATTTCACTTTCTAATCAAACAGGCTTGTATGTGTGTGGAGTGTGAAGAAACTTTTAAAGGTTTTTAAAGGCCATTGTGTGACATAAAGATAATTCATCATGTCCTTTATATTATATGGATGTTTTTCAAACTTTACTGACAGATCTCATTTACAAAAGTGATTCTCTAAAGAACAATTGCCAGAAAAGTTCTATGGCTTCAAGCACTGCTTGCAACATGCCTGATCCAACTAATCAGCTGATTATCAAGCCTTTACTGTGTTGAAGTGGGTTTATGGTAAAAAAAAATAAATAAATAGGCACGTAAAGGATCAGGATTGAGGGGGAAACTGCTGCACTGTGTTATTGGAGCAACTCACTAGAACCCAGTTCCTGAACGAGCAGCCTTATAAAAGAGATGTGAGGGTGAAAACCCTTAAAAAGGTTTAAGAAACCTTGGCATAACAGGTCATTTACTAGGTTGAGGGTTTTCTTGTTACAGATCCCTTTTTCAGGTTTTTCAGACTTTACTGACACATCTTGTTTAAAAAAGTGGTTCTTTAAAAAACAGTCAAAAGGTTCTTTGGGGAAGCCAGAAAAGTTCTGTGCCTTCAAGCTAAGATCCCTTTCTGTGAGTTTATACAATATAAAATGAATTGGTAAAAAGGCAAATGTTCCCTTCTTAAATGTACTGAGTTGTCTGAAATGAATAAAATATGTTCCACAAAAAGACCAGTGGTGCTTAACTGTAAGTTCTACACTCATGAAACTGGAACAGTGTGTGTGTGCTTGGGAGATTTTGTGGCAAATCAACATGACTTTTGATTCAAACACATGATGCTGTCAGAGAAACAGGTTTACAACACAAATGGGAGTCATCAGAACCTGACTGATGATCCACCAGCTGAAACCAAGCTGCTGCAGAAAATGTTCTAATGAAAGTCACACTATTATCTTTACCTCATCCACCACTGGTCTTATTCAGAGCTCATAAAGGCTTTGTTCTTTTCAGTCTGTCCAAGTCTTTTTGTTCTGTAAACAAGGTTGAAGGACCAGCTAGAGTACCAAACTTTACTGACAGATCAGTAACCAAGCCAGCACCTATAAACCTGATAATTGCAGATTGTTCAAATCAACAGTCCATTAAGCAATAACCTCCAGAATCAAAAAAGATTCTTCTTATTATGATTGCGTCACTTACTGTTTGATATTGTTGCACTTACTCTTAAGAAAGATTTCATAAAAAAGCATGTTTTTGCCCAAGATGGGCTCTTTCCATTGCTGCAAAGCATCTTCTACCTAGCTTCCAATCTTCAAGACAAACCTCTCCAAAAAAGCCTTGACCTGTGTAAGGCTTGGTGGAGTAGTGGTAGAGTCCTTGCCTCTAATGCAGGGAGATGTTGGTTCAAATCTTGCCTAACATGAGAAAGATGATGGAATGAACAAACTTTTAAGACAGTTAAACCTAACCAACTTGCTAGTTCCTACTGTCTTAAAAGTTCGACGCCGTGTTTCGCACAGCAAAACCCCCACGTGTCTCTTGTTTCAGGCTCTATAACCCCAGCGTCTCATTGCTCAGGAGCCCGGGGGGGGGGCAGACGAATGAGTCCCCCCCCCTTTCTTAGGTATTGGTGTTTGTGGAGACCCCTGCCCAGGACTCGAACCCATGACCTCCCAATCTTGCCGGCATCGCTCTTACCACTGAGCCACAGGATCCCACAGCTAGCAGGTCTTTTTTTTAGACATTTGACTTTTAGATGAGGTCTGATGTTCAAGACAAAAAGCTAAAGGCTCTGATTAGGTTAGGTTAGAACCTGCAACTGCCTGGTCTTGGAGGCCATGCTCTTACCACTGAGCCACAGGAGCTCACAGCTAGCATGCTGTTTTTTGGAGATTTGACTTTCAGATGAGGTCTGATGTTCAAGCTATAAAGCTAAAGGCTCTGATTAGAACCTGCAACTGCCTGGTCTTGGAGGCAGTGCTCTTACCACTGAGCCACAGGATCTCACAGCTAGCTTTTTTTTTTTTTGACACTTCTCTTTTAGATGAAAGGTGACATACAAAACCTAAAAGCCAGTTTAGATCCCACAATCTTCAGTTCTTAAGACCGCTGCAACCTAACCAACTTTACACTATTTTACTTTCAGATTAATGTGCTGTGCAAGATATAAAGTAGGCAACCCAGATTTGATCCCACAACCTTCTAGACTTGAGCCCATGGTTTAACCCAGTGCACTATAGAGCCAGGGTAGCTGCGCTGCTTGTTTTTGGACATTTGACTTTCAAATGAAGTGTGACCTACAAGACATTAAATGTAAGACACTGATTAGATCCTACAACCTTCCAATCTTCCAGACCACAGCTAAAGCTAGTGAGCTACTGGGCTTGACAAGCTCGCTAGCTAGCTTAAGATATATGACTTTCAGATGAAGTGTGACGTGCAAGACATAAAGACTAAGGTTTGATCCCATAACATTCTGTTTTTGAGACCGTCGCTCAAATTGTTGAGCTGCGGAGCTAGGCTGGATCCTCAGGTAATTAAAAAAAACCCCAACTTTTTATGATATTTTACTTTCAGCTAAATGTGATGTGCAAGATATAAAGTAAGCAACTCAGATTTGATCACATGACCTTCTAGACTTGAGCCCAGTGCACTATAGAGCCAGGGAAAGTGCCGTACTTATTTTTGGACATTTGACTTTCAGATGAAGTGTGACATACTAGACATTAAATGTAAGACACTGATTAGATCCTACAACCTTCTAATCTCAAGACCACAGCTAAAGCCAGTGAGCTACTGGACCTGATGAGCTATTTAACTTATTTAAGATATATGACTTTCAGATGAAGTGTGATCTGCAAGACAAAGTTAAAGACTCAGGTTTGATCCCACAACCCTCTGTGTTTGAGATTGTAGCTTAAACTGTGAGCTACAGAGCTAGGCCAGAGGCGCATCTCATTTTTTGGATATTTGACTTTCAGATGAAATGTGACATGCAAGATATTAAAGACTTGGGTTTGATCCCATGAGCTCATGTTTCTGAAGTCAGAGCTTAAACAGGTGAGCTACATGACTTGACAGGCAACGCTGCTTTTTTTTCTATATGTATCTTTCAGAGTCCTAAATCATCTCAGCCTGAAGACCGAGTTTGAAATGAACAAACAATGGTCATTGAAGTGAGCCAGTGGCACAAAAATAACCTTCCCTTAAGGCAGGAAGACTGCAAGCCCATTACCTTCTGGCTCTCATAAACAATCTATGGTTCCATCTAAGCCCAAATCCAGGGGTGGCGAACCTGTGAGTCCCTGGAGAACCACACTTTTGCAGACGTCGGCATTTTCTCTCCTTTAACCATCTGAGTTCAGCTCAGAAAGGCTTTACAGACTCACTGATGAATTTAGTCAGGTGTACTTAATGATGTTCAAATGTACACGGACAAATTAATATTACTGATAAAATCAATAAATCCATTACATCTCAGTTAAAAGAGTCTTTGGAATATTACATCAATGTGTAGCTATGATGTTTACATAAAAAGGTCTAAAGCCCCAACCAGTTTGCTGCCATTAAATTAAGTAGAAAGAACACTGTTAGTTTATTATGAGCTACTGAAATTTAAGTTCAACCGATGATACTGAAATGAACTTGTTGGATGTTACTCAGTGCTGTGATGGGTTGATTGCCACCACCTTTCCTTAGACCTGCAGTGGGGGTTCTACAGCTAACATGAATCCTTAACAGCTCGTACACTGCTGAAAAATCATAGAACTCTTTTAAATGAGTGGAAACATCCCTGTTTTTTGCAGATTTTCATTGTAAAAATGATTCTAATTCATTTATTTGCAGTAGCACTAGAACTCGACTATGGCTCCCTGGACTGATCTGCGTAACCGAGAGGACCACAAGGGTGAAAAATATTCATCAGTTATGAACTGAGACAGTAGAACAGGCCTAGGGGCCACTTTTTGTGCTTCAAAAAGTCCAATATACATATACTGGCACTAGGAGGATCTGGTTTTAATGTCTGATAAATACACACATAAAGAAAAGTAAAGTAGCCCCTTATAATGCGTGAACACACCACAGCAAAAAATATATATTTTTAATTATCTAAAAATGTATTTTGTAACACTTTGTTACTAAAGATAGTTAAAATATTAGTTAATCTTGTGAGAGGGAGGGGTGGGCTACGGGTAACTGGTGTGAAAGATCAAACATCCTCACGGGCCAACTCTGGCTCTGGTCCTCACAGAAGATTAAAAATTCTTTCAACTTTAAAAATGTTCACACGTTTTTGAAAGTGATTCTTTAAAGGAGCATCCATTCAAATGGGTTTTAGAGAACTAATATGGCACTGAAAAACCCTCATTAGCACCTTAAGAATGGACGGGAATATAGAATGGCAATGAGTGCTTGAATTCAGTTATAAACAAGAAGTGGACGGCTACTTCCAACTGGATGGTTTCTACTGGATGTTGATCAATCGTGTGAAAGTGGCCATTCTTAAGTTAATAATGACATTTAATAGGATCACATTAGGCCTATATATACTTCATTCAGTCAGATATGTGATTATAATAGATGAGAGGAAGTGAGAGGAGCAGTGTATTGACATTTCTCTAGTGATTGGGCTGTAAAATCCCCCAAGTGTATCTTTCCATTTCGCACCCACACGGATGTTTCACTGCTTTGGCACATGCTGCTTTAAAGGGCTTTTAGTAACCGCCTAAAAGCTTCACTCCTCACCCTCACATTCTGTCACCTTTCAGAGGAAACATGGCCATCAGTTCACTTTCTCTCTCTCTCCTGTAATCAGCATGATTAACTGACCATAGACAAAGTTATTTTGATCAAGAAGACTTTATTATTAACACTTAACTGTCCAGGAACATCTCTCATCAAGCAAAACTGAAATGTTTCAGATAGAAACCTGCCATCAAGATCAGCAAGCAACATTACAGGATCAATAAATAAAAGCCAGTTCTTATGAGATAAAAGAAATAAAGCATGTAAGTCAGTTTTTGTTGTCCACAGTTACATTTTCGAAACCGATGCTACTTTTCTACAAAATATTGTCCTTAAATACGTCTTCAATGTAGCGTTTAGTGTTTGTAGTGTGTTGGAATTTGGCACAGGTTTGTCTCTGATTACAGAATACAGTGTGACAGTAAATGTCAGTGTTGTATAATATTCACTGCCTTCAACGACAGCTACATTTCAAATGATATTTCACGTTAGAGTTACTTCTAAGACACAGCACATATCTGACATCTCCTAACATAAACGTTTGTAAAAATCCTGCAGTAAAACGAAGAGAGAGCCGCCCGCGAATGTACCAGCTGACTTTTCGTACCTCTCAGAAAATACAGTAAATCTAAATGCAGTATTTGTTTATTATATTATACTCAACTTTACCAAATCAATTAAGAACAAAGATGATATTCAAAAATAGCACTCTGTCTGTCATTCTTCCCCCCTCTGTCTCACACACATACACACATATATAATCTATCATTTTGGTAGGAATCCATTCTATGTAAACAGTAACAGTCAAACTGCACTCCAACAAACTGCTGTCTGTACCGTGGTTTTGAAGTGCCTTGACCATCTTCAGAACTTTAAACTTGAAATGAAATGAGGAAGCCCAGTACAGGAGCTCTGGCTTGAAAGGGAAGTGACTTAAGTCCATTTAACAAAAATGAATGGGTGTTGTTTGTGTGTATGTGTGTGTGTTTGTTTATGTGTTTGTTTGATAACAGCTCCATCAAAAAGCTATGTGTGCCAGGTCCTGATGTAGACGGGTACTGAGGTGGGCAAAAAGTGCCTCTGTGACTCTGAACGTTGCCCACTTTCTGTTTGTCCAGACAGAAATCAAGTCTCAAAGTACTTGTAGATCTGAGAAACATATTGCATCACACTCTGCCAGTCTGGCCTGTCTGTGTGCATCAGCTCATCTATGTCCTAGAGAGAGAGAGAGACAGAGACAGAGAGGGGGAGAGAGAGAGAGACAGAGACAGAGAGGGGGAGAGAGAGAGAGAGAGAGAGAGAGAGGGTTAAAAACAAACCTAAGGGCAATGTGGCAAACATGTATCATTGTATGTATCACAATATCTAAGTTTTTTAATAACAACTATGAACAGCATGATTTAAGTTAGTATGAAGTTAACTAGTAACACGAGGAAAAATCAAAGTCAGTCAAATGATAACAATGAAGATAAAATATATAGTATAACAGAGCGACATCCAATCAGCTGCTGCCACTGTCCGCTTTCTGACTGTCCACTGGTTGCTGTTGTTTATAGACTCTATAACTGATCTAAATCTGTCTTTTTGTGACGCATACTATTATTCAGTGTTCTAAAACTACCAAAAACACTCGTGATACATTCTTAGAAAAACGTATTGTCATGTATCACAGCAATGATGACATGCAGTCATATTGCCCACACCTATAATAAGCTTAAGTGTTCATGAGTCGGTTTCCCAGACAGGGATTAGGCCTCGTCCTGAACTACATTTTCCTTGAGTGGAGAATCACTGTTCATCTTGTTTTATAGTCCAGCTCAGGAAACCAGACCGTCGTGTCGGATCACTGGCAGTGTGTTTACATATTTCATAATCACAAAAAAACAGAGTAAGACAATAATACAATGCAGTAATCTCTTCAGGACAATAACAACATTTCATAACTGCCTATTTACTTCATAATATGGACTGGAAAGGCTGCCTAGTACATTCTTTAATATTCAGTCTATATGGAAGGATGGGAATTTCTTCTGTGTGTGTGTGTGTGTGTGTGTGTGTTAACGGGATGCATGGATTAAAGTCTTAGGACACAGGATCAGACAGTGACTACTTCAGTATCCAAGTTAGTAAGAGGCATATGTGGTCACTTGCATTCCAAGAATAGTGTCTAGAAGCACACACACACGCGCACAGCCTAGTCTTATAGTATATTCAGTAGACTGACTGCACACTGGCTAAACCATCTGGAGGTCAGTGTAAACACAGTGTTGAAGGATATTTTCAGTAAAGCAAGTTTTTTTTTTTTTTTTTTTTCCCGGCTGGTAAAGCAAGCTTAAGTGATTTTGCTACAGTTACCACAGTCCTTAACCATAATAAAGAACTAACTGTAACAAAATCTCAAGAGGCTTATCAAAAACATCAAAACACAGTGTGATAAAATATATTAAATGACTGAATTAAATAAATATTTATTCTACTTTATGAAAATGCATTTGTATTAGGATAAACTATTTTTCCACCGAACAATGGAGCTTGCTAACAGTACGATAGTCAGCGAGCCACGTTACAGGTAAGGCTATTCCATGAAAAGCCCAGTGCTTTTTAATACCCTGCTGCATTAATGCAGAATTTCAGTTCACGTTTGTGCTTTAACTACATAACATGCATTGAAATGTAAACGTGTGATAAGTACTTTACATTCGCCTTGACTGTGACTCCAGATAATTGCTAATAACTATACAGTTACATATTTGAATTCAACATCAGCTTGTTTTAGTTCTGCCTTCAAATACAGACTATCACTTCCTGCAATCAGCATTTCGTCATTTCTAATGCACTTCCTCATTGGAATTCTGGCACTGTATGACATACTGTAAAAATTGAACTGTATTCCGACAGTGAATATGTGGCAGTTTAATTTGGGAGGAAAAAGAGGAAAAGTGTGAATTTGTCTCTTTACTAGTCTATAGTCCTTAATTACCTGACTTGTTATGTTAGGAGTTGAGACCAACAGGAATTTAGCATTGTTAAGTAATTCCCCTGGGCCTTTTAGCCTCACTTTGCTGACAACATGAGAACTGTATTAGAACTACAGTGATTGTGCCACTGCGGTTTAATGTCCCATTTATTCAAAGCTGTGTTGGAGATTTTATCAGAGGCCGAGCTGCTCATTAGAACTGTATTAGAACTACAATGATTGTGCCACTGCAATTTAATGTCCCATTTATTCAAAGCTGTGTTGGAGATATTATCAGAGGCCGAGCTGCGGAGGGATAAACGGCGGCTCTGTGTACAGGGAAGTAATGGAGAATCTCTGGTTTGCATTCATGTCACCAGACTGGCCTATAACCACATCCCTCAGTGTGATCTAACCTCTGGACTGTGCCCTCCAGACATAGCCTAGCCATGGCAGTAGGAGTGCGAGCCGAAACACCGAGCCTCATAAAACATTCAGAGCTAATTTAACGGGACCCCTGTGGGAAGAGAAGCATTTGAACGCAATTTCCTGTTATTTTGTCATTTTCCTTTGCTTTTCTCTCATACTGTTTTTCCCTTCTTAGACACACCTCTAACGTTTTGTTTGACTTCACTTGTTGCTCTGTAAACCAAATGGAAAATCTGATTCGGTTCCATGGAAAATGACAGTTTCTAAACCATTGTTTTTGGAAGTAGAGGGGGAGATATGTTGTGCTTTGAATTTGATTCAAAAATTGTGAGTAGAGGCATCAAAACAAATGAAAAAAAAAATGTCGGAAGTGCAGATACAGAATGTAAGCCTAAGGTACATGTCATTTATTTAGTAACTAACTATATAAGTCATTTAAACCTAACGTATAGCAAAATAACAACACTGGAACTTGAAGGGTTAATACAGACAGTCCTTTCATTACCACTGACCCCCTTCCCTCAGCTCCAAAATACACAAAGCATGCAAGTCTCTGAACAGCACTCAGGGCATCTACCAACCTGCTAATGGAGAAATAACACAGCATGCCAAACCTGCTCATTGTTTCATTTCACTGTCAGACCTTTAATATACACACAGACTGGCCTTCATACCCAGACACTTCAGTATAGAGCTGCTTCACAGTAATTCAGGTCGGAGCTCATATTTGTCGTTTGATGAATGTCCTTTGTGTGTGTGTGTGTGTGTGTGTGTGTGTGTGAGATGCCGTATGGCAGGTAAGGGCTGTGGTGAACAGCAGTCATGTGTTTGGTAAATAAGGCATTAAAGCTGTCCTCTATAATACAGCAGGGCAGTTTGAAATGAACACAGATAAGTAAGTCTGAGTCGCTGGAGGGAGTTTAAAATAATATTCTGAGCATGTGATGTTTGGAGTGCATGTGTGTGCTGGGGACCAAACATGACCTCAAAGAAGATTGTGATGGTAAACAGAAAGTTCATAATAAACAACTTTCAGCATTTTCTGATTGTAAGCAAACATCAGTTTACAGTTCACTGATGATTTTAAGTTGAGGCATAACTTAGGGACAAGAAAAAAAAATTAAATTAAAATAGTAGTCTACAATAAAATGCTATCCCCCACACAAAGTAATTGTAGTATATAGACCAATCTGCCATAACATTAAAACCTAATGTTGTGTAGGGAGACATTGGGGAGTCCTTGCTTTTAGTGGATAGGGGCCAGCAGGGGCACTCTGACCGGTCTGTGGCTACACAGCCCCATATGGGGCTCCTTAGTCGTATGAAATAATGGTCTATCAAGGCCACTTTTTCACAGGAATTGGCAGAATGACAGAATGCTGTTGATGTGAATGATAGTGAGCTGGCTACTATCATATTTATCTTGTAATAAAATATTGTCGCTGCAAGCTAAAAACTGTTCAGTTCATTGAACGCAGGTACAGTTTACGTGCTCTAAACAAGTAAAGCATACAGTACATTTAACTGTACATGTTACTAGCTTTTGGAAACAACATGCAGAAAAATGCAAATACATATTTAGAATCCATATTTACGGATGTGTTAACTTATTTTCCTTTTAAAAACAACAATACATGACATTTTGTTTTTATGAGGGGTGTTTTGTACATGACTGTAATTGTGGCTGCAGATATGATGATTTTATCTGCCGGCATTCCTCTTAAACTTTCTTAGTGTCAGATGCATGTGCAAAGGATTTATGGACAACCATGGATTATGAAGACCCTGAAATATTCTGGAAGTGTCTTTGAACACAGAATCCTGATTGGAACAGTCTCCAAAAATGCAGACATTCTGGAATAAACTGGCTTCTGGAATGCATCTGTTGCAACAAAGAGCCATGTGACCATTTCAATTTTTAAAAACGTTACTCATGTTTGAGAATAAAATAAGAACGTATTTTATATCACGCTAAATATTTTGATTAGTCTAAGGTAAATTGTAAGCAGGCGCTCTGGCCCTGGTATACAAACGGGCAACCTGTCCCTGCAAAACACAGCATTCCCAGCACAAACAGCAGAAATGGTACTAATGTATTATCGGCCATCGGATCATGCTCAGTTTAATGGAGAGAGATGACTGAAGACACTGCTCCACCTGGCCTTAGTAACTCTTGTGACCAGGTTTCAGCCGCAAGCTTATACATTAAAGATTTTCTATAAAATCTTTTCTAGAAAATGTGGTGGGAACAAAATGGAGCAGTTCAAAAAACGGTGAAGACGTGTCGCCAGCGTGAATCATACCATACGAGCCCCCATGTTTCTGTAGAACTGTGACTTCACTGGTCATTCTCAGACCTTTGAAACTCTGGAACTGCAGAGTCTTACCGTAAGTTAGATAACATGGCATTTCCCAAAAATCAGCTCGGTATATCTTGTCCAGACTCCCACAAACATATCACAGTTTCTTTGTTTTAAATCTACAGAGACTGAATGTCTAATAACAGGACGAGAGCCAACTCCAACCTACAGTCTCTTAATTTGTGAACTACACATTTATTTCATGTGGCGATAATTCTGACAGTTGATTAGTCACCCGGAGAACCCCCCCAAAAACGGAGAATTCCCAAGGTTGAAATGTGGTTTGGCTTTCGGGCACTAGTGGGCATGCGTCCAGCACTGCTTCATGTCCTTGCCTGTTGACTGTTGTCTGTCTCTTTGAGGGAACTCCAGGATACAGATGCCAGGAGCCAGTAAAATCTCATGCTCAGAGACAGTGGACCTGGCAAGCTCCACAAATAGACTCTTCTGGCTCTGTACACATTCATCAGAATGCTGACTTTTCACTGGAGTTCCCACTACCACGCTTTAACCCTTAGAAGTCTAGATTTATTCATGTAATTATGCTATACACAATCAATGAGTAGTTAATTAATTACACTAGACTTACATGTACATTTATTACATGTATTATTATTCTGTATTCCTATACAAAATTGTCACTATGAGTTTAGAGTTTCTAGCAATTTAATGTACCTTCTGTTTCCATATACATGACGCCATTAACAAAACACACCAATCCCCGTCTGACCAAACACTCCACAGTGATAAACTGGGGGTTAGCGCACTAAAATCCAGAGAAAAAGTAAGAAGGAAAAGAAGAAGAACTAATATGCCGAATAACAGCAGTGCTGCATTCTAATAAGTGTGAGTTCAGTGAGTGAGAAGTCATGAGCATTAAATCATCCCAGGTGTTTTTCGTTATTGCTGGTGCTATAATAGGTTTCATAGAGCTGTTGTTCTAATAGGTGCAGTGATTCATGATGTGAAGTTTATTCGTTTGTATTCAGCTGCCTGTGTTAGGAGGGAAACTGGTGTTCCTCACAAACAGTCAGCCTAAAACCTTCCACCTTGCTTTCAGATGGGCTCATCATAGTTATTTGTGAAAGCTAGACATACATACTGTTTAAAGGTTTGGTCATGTTGTCATTTTTTATTATTCAATAGTAACTGTTACAATGCCTGCTATGCTGTAGACCAGTGGTTCTCAACCTTTTTTGAACAAACGCCCCCTGACCTCATCATGAGCCTCTTGACGCCCCTCCCCACCCACACACACAAAGAAATAGGCTATTATCATAATTGACAGATGAAGATTATGAAAATATATGGCCTAATAATAATAATGACGATGATGATAATTATACAAGTAGCGTACTTCATATATGTGTGTGTGTGTGTGTAATCTACTCTTTTCAGTAGATGTTCAAAAACATTTCACAAGAACTGGGGTTTGAAAGTATTCTATGTATTCTCTCACATTCCAGACAAATCCAAGACGTAACACATCACATCAACCAATCACGTGCACAACATGCCTAAACTGACCAATAACAGTAGCCTTCGCTCACGCACTCAATTAAGAACACTTGGGCCTATGAATAATTTAGAAATAACCGTTATTTCATTGAAGGAGGAGAAAGAAGGCAGATCGCCCATTTAAAACAGGCTAACTACCGTAATTAGAAACTTCAAGCAAAAAACTCTGAGTGATGGAAGGTAGCCACATTAACTGACTTATTTAATAAAACAAAAAGAGTACGTGTGAGCCCTGTCCTTGGTGGATCGCTCAGTGTTGCCACAATACCCCCAGAGTTCTTCCCAGTTTTCCGCCCAATTAGGCGGTTTTGAATTCTACTTTGCCAGTAAAAAATGCCTTGGGCGGAAGCGACACGGTCATGACACGCACGCGTTGCGCCGCGTCCAGTTTTTTCAGATGCACCTATTAGCATAGCGTTAGCATTACATTGGCATTAGCATAACATAGCTTTAACATTAGCATAACATTAACTTAGCATTGCTCTTTGAGAGTGTATGTGTCCCAATACTTTTGACCATATAGTTCAGTTTAAACAGGAGAGTCTTTGGGGGCGTGGCCTGAGCTCTCATATGAAGTTTCATAAGACTTGGTCACTGTATGGAGCCTGAAAGTCTCTTCTTCTGAAACTGCATTCATTTCAATGGGATTAAAAATGAATGGAAGTGAATGGGGAAAAAAGGATGAGCGAAAGAAAAGGAAAAGTGCAGGTCATCACCGACCGCGTTTGTGTGTCAAGGACGTTGGCCTGAGGTATCACATGAAGTTTAGTGGGTTTCAGATGAAGCATGTCTGAGCAGGACTATTTGAAAGTTGAGGTTTTAGGGGGGGCGCCAATACTTTTGCAAATTGTTTTCACCAGAAGAACGTGAATAACGAATGACAAGACGTAGCAAAAAAGCTGTGAACACGCTCGCTATTCGAGATCAGTCCCAACGTTTCAGAGTTGGAACGGTGTCTCTATCTTGAAAGCCCTGGGAGCAGTAGGGGGCCTTTGGTTGCTGTGTGCTTGAGTAAGCACACTAATAATAATAAAGATAAAACTTAAGAACATGAATAGTGTGCTTGAGCAAGCACACTAATTATGTGATGTTTCACAGATAATGTAAGTGTAAAAAAAACCCCAAATTTTCTTGGTTTTTGACAGAATTATATTCTAGCCATCAGAAAACCTGGAAGGTGGACTGTTGTGCGAATTAACTGTCAGAATGTACTCACCCTTGGCAGAGGAAACCTCATCTGATCCACCTTGACTTGGTCTATCATTGGAAAACACAGGCGGTTTGGCAAGACCATGATAGATGCAATGACGTCCAAGATGGCAGATTCAGAAAAGTTGCTGTGGGAACATTTGTGAGAGGGGTTGCATTGGGTGAAAGCAGATTACTACCCTGCTCTGTAAATGATTCCATTCTTTTCAGGAGATTTGTTTTCAGTTTTTCTGCACATGAAATGGCAGCTGAGGTGTGTGAGGGATGCTGCTTTTGAGAATTAGTGGCTCTTCAAAGGGGAACATAATGTTAGTGAGAACTTTTGAGAACAGTTTTTGTTGGTAGGGCACAACTGTTACTTGTTGATTTTAAAACTGGAAGGATGCAAGAGTCAAAGTGGCTGAAATACAAATTGTTTGTATATTATACTCAGTGTTACAACTTGAGCTACTTATTGAATGAGACGCAAAGGAGGGCAGCCAAACAATAAAGAAAAAAAGGGCTCTATAAGACATACAAGTACATAAGACATTTTTAAATAGAAACTGAGATTTTTATTTTTAAAAAAACAATTACCGTAATGCTGGACTGTCCAGAAGATTGGTCATCCCAGTCCAATTGATGTGCATCGTCTGAGAATTTCAATTAAAGTTAAAATTAAAGACCTATGAAGCAAAGTCTGCTGATGCAATAATTTTAAGTATGAAACGTAACATGATAACTCACAGGGCGGCGGATGAAAAACATGGTGACCCCACCCACAAGAGGGGCCTGGCCTATCAGAGGCTGGAGAATCACACGGAGCATACCTTGAAGCTGAAGGAACAAATATCATTCATCAGTCATCATCAGCATTATAAACACAGTTTCAACCAAATCACAGGAAGACAACGTAACGTGGTCTTAAATCAAAGTACTACACGTCTGCTAACTAGTGATAGGGAATACTAATGCTATATTACATTATATTTGTAACTACAGTTTGTTTTATTCATGATGACGTCTTGTCGCAATTCTGTGACTTTGGCGCTAAGAGGGTTAAGTACGTACACAATATTACATGCATCAAAAATGTGTTAATAATAGGAACAGCACACCGCACAGCACGAAATAATCATTTTTATTATGTCTGTGAATCCCCGTTATCTCTTTTAAACTACCGTCCAATCGCCCCTAACTCACTTCTGCCGTCCAGCATGGACAGCCTTATAGGTGCGGGAGAAAAGTGACGTCACATGCAGAACATCAATACTACTTTTTGCTATGTGTACTGCAAAAGACTCATTCCTGCAAATTCCAGAATTGAAGACTCTATGAATCCACTCAGTTTAGAAGGTGATCTTTAAGTTTTTATGCCATTTTCTGTTCAACATGGATATAACTTTAAATTTTTTATACTGTGAACCAACTGAATGTTATCCTTTATCATCTAATGTTCAGTGATCAAGCATTTGTTTTTTTTAATCATTACTTAATTAGCCTATTTGGGAGGACCAGTGTGTGCTTGGAGTGTCAGTTTATCCACAGTTGAGAGTGTGTGGTATAACGGCCCACATATTAAAGAATTTAAATTGGGCTCGGGGCGATAATTACAGTTAATGTGTCGGGCCGGGCTGGGCTCGGACACAAGGTGCACGGGCTCGGGTAGGGTCGGGTTTCATTTTTTGGGCCCGATCTAAGCTCTAGTGTGTGATAGCTCTCTCCCTGGCACTATATTGTCCCAATACTTTTGGACACTCAGGACAGATTTAATTCACAGTGCCTCACAATGGACAAAAGTATTGGGACATAACGCTGTTCAACTCTAAAGTCCCAATACTTTTTTTCTCCCCTCCCTATCGTACAGGAAATAACTTCTCTCGTTTTAGAGACATCTCGTGAAGAGACAGATTAGCATAGTTTTTATTTTGTAAACAACATTTAGTCTCGCTTTTATTAGTCAACAATATTACATTATATATTGCACTATAGTTATCATCACATGACCAGCATTTACGTTATGTCACGTGATAAATGTTCGTTGACAACAATATTTAGTCATAATTTTCAATGACGAAAGCAACACCAGCACCAACATCTCTAGGTCACTGATGTATTTTGTGGTGTTTCCAAACAAAGACCCAAGTACTCCTTCTCATCACTCTTTGAAACCTTTTATAATCAGCCATAACATTAATATGCCAGATAGAGCATAAATAAACTAGATTTCTAATAAGTGTCAGCATGTTATAAGCTTTCTGTTTGATGCGAACAGGCCTGAAGCACTGAGTGAGTGAATATGCAAGTGCAAACATGTTGTACAAGCCAATATCACTTTCAAAGTGTGGTATTGGCTAACCTGCAGTTCCTTGACTCCTGTAGAGATCCGCTTTACATCTGCGTTGATGATCAGGTCCCCCACATAGCTGAAAAAAAAAATCAAGAAATATTCATGAATTTTAAATGTTGGAATGGGGGATGGTGGTAATAACTATTGCATAGTGTTTTCCCGGGGTGGGGGGGCTCAGGGACGCAAGCTGCACTCGCTGGGTCGATATGTGGGGGAATTTTAAAAAGGGAGAGGCACGTTTCCCATTCATATAAAGGTTCTGGTGTCCATGTATACAAGGCATCTCAAAATAAACTCAGTAACAAAGACCATTTTGCAAGGAATTAGTTGGACACAGGTAGACTTCCTCAGTTTGGGTCCGAGTGCCTGGTTGAGTGTGGCTGGCCGAGGCTGACGGCTCCCCAGCTATCTCGAGTGTTTCTCTGAGTGTTCCCATATTTTTAGTTTTGTTCTTCTTAAAGGCCTAGATATTTTCATTACTGTAAATTAAATTCATTTATTACTGTATTTACCCTGCTTATACTTATAGCTTGAATTACAGTACAGTATATATAGTGGGAGACAGCAGTTCAGTGTACACTGTACAGTACGCATACGGGTTTACCATTACCATTATTTTTTTTAAGGGTAATGTACTGTATTAAGCTTAAAAATGAAAATGAATTTAAAATGAAATGAAAGTGTTTTGGGAGCATATTTGGGGGCATATTTAGGGTTTACACTACAAAAATAGGCATTTTCTTTTACCCTTGGAACGTAATCCCCGCGAATATTGGGGGTTTACTGTATGTATATTTCATGGAATTCATACAATTCATGCAACAAGGAATTTTTGTATCATCAGATTACATCAGGTCTCAAATATCACCTCAACACAAAGTGTTCAGTAACTAACCTGGCAGGCCAAGTCACCACAGCCCTAACCCAGCAGCAGCCACCAGCTACACTGCACCAGGCACTCAGACCCAAACTGAGCATGTCTCCCTGTGACCCACTAATTTGCCAGCA
Source organism: Brachyalestes nurse (assembly GCA_037974405.1). Classification (NCBI taxonomy): domain Eukaryota; kingdom Metazoa; phylum Chordata; class Actinopteri; order Characiformes; family Alestidae; genus Brachyalestes; species Brachyalestes nurse. Next base: position 13,697,781 of record JBBPCY010000082.1, on the reverse strand, counting down.
AAATGGTCTCTGTTGGCGAGTTGGCCCCCCCTTACCTGGGGTCTTGTTAAGAAAATAAGTATGGAGGTGTGAACTAGAGCTACTCTGGCTGATGAAAACAACTCAAACTTTTGGAGTTTGCTCCGCACCATGAAGTATACGCTAATGTGAGCCATGGCTTACCAAAAAAAATCTTTCAGAGAATCTACAATCAAGAATTGTTGATTTACATAAAGCTGGAAAGGGTTACAAAGTGATTTAAAAATCCACCTTTTGGACTGGCCAAGTCAGAGCCCAGACCTCATCCCAATAGAGAAGCTATGGAATGACTTGAAGAGAGCCATATACGAGATGTCCAAAAAATATGACAGAGCTAAAGCATTTCATCCAGGAAGAATGGACTAAAGTTCCTCCTAAACAATGTGTAGGTCTGATCCACAACTGCAGGAAGCGCCTGGTTGAGGTTATTGCTGCCAATAAAAGATTAATGAAAGATTAATTTCTTCATGTTATTATTTTAGGCACGTTGTATTTATCGTTATCCTTGACTTAGCTGAAGATCAGATCACCTTTAAAAATTAATGCAGAAAACTATGAAATTCCAAAAGGTTCAGGTACTTTTTCTTGCCACTTTATATGGTAACAATCATACTACTACTGTTACAACTATGACAATTTTAATGAGTATTATTCTTTTTATTCTTCTCCTTATTATCACTATCTATGACAATTGCAAATTGGCTGTTGGCAAACAGACAATATGATCAATAAAATTGCATGGTCAGCACTGTGGTTTTAATGCAGCTTTCACATGCAAATTAAATGTTAGTGTTTCTGAGCTCTGGTCATGTTCATGTAGTTTATACTGTGCAAGTAAACAACAGAAAAAACAGAAATGTTTATGTACTAATAATCAGCTTGTATTTGTCTGTTTTGGCTTTCTCTACAAGTGTAGTTGAACGTGAAGCAGAAGCAAACTGTTTAAGTGTTGAATGTGAGTAAACAGGTCTTGAATATTTCATAACTTCTACTTTTTTGTATTTTGTTGTAAATTACAGTGGTTGTAAACCAGAGGTCAGTGTGAGGTTTCCCTTCCACATGAGCTGAATAACGTCTACACTGAATAGCACTGAATGATTTGACAGCAAGATTGATAGACAGATAGACAGGCAGATAGCTAGATAATGGTTTAAGACCCTTGTTTTAAGGGCTCCATGTGTGAAATCAAAATTTCAAAAAAGACTGCGGGGTCATAGATGCCAGGTGAACTGACTGACTAAATACTGACATTTTGGTACTGAATAGAATTTTTCCAAAATATTTGAAGCACTGAAGTATCATGCTGTTACCACAAAAGCATTTGTAAACTGTAAACTTACACAATGTTGAAGTCCAGAATGACTTCCCTCTTGTCCACTTCATTTGTGTACACTCTTATTCCTGAAATTGTGGGAGCCTGATACACAACCAACCAAATATGAGTCACTATGGCTCAACTCAACAAATATCTGGGACTGTTCATGTTCGACCAATTCAGAATGTAACTATTTTATGGAATTTGACAATCTGAAGCTCAACAAAACCCTTAAAACAAAATAAAAACAAAGGAATTATGGGTTTGTATATTCTAGCATGGAAAGTCATGACACCAGGTGAAATCTATCAGTAATTAGAAAGCAATCCTGCCACTTAGTGCAAATTAATATCAGCTGGTTCAGTCCCATCTGATGGCCTACACCTTGGTAATGGGTCTCATTACCAAGGTGTCACATAAAAAAACATCTAATGATGGGTAAAAGCAAAGAGTTATTCTGTGTTTGTAAAGGGAACCTAGAACTTTCAAATGACACAATGAAAGTAAGAATATTTTTACTTGAGATTCTGAGCCTGTACCAGGACCACCAAGACAGAAACTTCTGATGTTTAGTGACCTGCAGTGCAGTGCCCGCTTGTCAGATTATAGAAAGCCATTAAGTGCAGTTGATGGGTTTGGAGTAATGAATACAGGTCAAAAAATGTGAAGACCATACTTACAATCCTGACAGAGAAACAGCCTTTGGAATATTGGTCAAAATTGAATAGGGAAACATCTTACGTTGGGTACATGCTACAAGCTTATTACATAAATATTTGGAATTAGGCCAAAGATTTGTACTTCCGTATTTTTTTTCCTGGAGCCCAGGTTTTACCCTTTCAAAGATACAGATATCTGAAAATGGCCTACCAAGCATTTTTTCGACCGAAGGAAAGATCTCATTAAATTTCAAGCTAGAGTAACTCCTAAACTATAAGAGTTAGGCCAAGGAAGTTTTGGATTTTATACACTGGGCCAAGGTCAAACAAAATGCCATAAAATTCTGAGATGGTCAAGTATGGACCATTGGTTGAGTTGAGCCAGAATGTTAACCCATGTATGTTAGTGACAAGTAAATCAACTTAAAAATAATTCCAAAATATTAGGAGAACACTAGTACACAGCAAGATTCTATAAGTCCAACGGATCCTACATATGTTTACCAAATAAATGGACAACAACCGTCCAGAAAATAGAATACAGTAATCCCCCAGTTTTACACGGATTCAGTCACACGCAGACTTGTTCTGAGAACCGAACTCTCCACAAATACGCAGAAATAACGAGGAAACTACAAAATATATGTATGTATATATGTATATATATATATACTTTTTTTTGTTTGTTTGTTGTTTTTTTTTTTTTAGAGCTAAACAACCAAGAAAAATATAATGTACTAATTTTGGAACATATGAACATATGAACGTAGAGCAGTCTCACACGCATGCACACTCTCAGAGACACGGAGCAGTCACGCACAGTCTCTCTCAGAGATAGAGAGAGAGTGTGTGTGTGTGCGTGTGTTAGACTGCTCTGTGTCTTGTCTTTGTTCTCCAATTTCCTACAGTTATCTAGTTATTCTACAGTTAGTAAGCTGTGCCATGTGGGTAGAAAGAGTTTTTTCAGCGCTTTTCTTTTGTGTAAGTGTTTTTGTTTTGGCTTGCCGCACGCTGCTAATGCTAATGGTTTTTAAGCATTTTCCTCCGGGTTTCAATAAAGTTTTCTGATTCTGATTATTTATTTCTCCTTGCTGCTGCCATTTGAAGCGTCTGTGGCGCTCCAGACCAGAATCTGCCCCATGGATTGTCTCAGTGTTTCTCTTGTTTGAAGCCCTGCATTTTTATTACTGTTAAATTAAAAGAGGCAAATATGGGTTTACCTTTAAATTTTCTTTAAGGGTAGTTTAAAATGAAGTAGTTTAAACTGAGTTTAAAATGAAATTAAAGTGTTCTGGGAGCATTTTTAGGGTGTACACTATAAAAATAGGCATTTTTAGGCATTTTTTTGTTACCAGAACACAACAACTCTTGGAACGCAACCCCCGCGAAAATTGAGGGATTACTGTACATTAAAAGAGGAATGAAATCATAACCCTCTGTCCGAAGTGAACTTTGGTAAAGGCGAAGGTTTTGAGGTGAGGACTGGACTCCTGAATGGACTTCTGGATGGTCTCCTTGAGAAGTTTGTCCATGAAGATGCTAAAAAATGGCCAGGCCTGCTGAAGAATCTGGGAACGACAACGACACAAAGGCGTGAATCATCTGAATGAAATATGTTAGAAATACAAGACAGCAATTTGAGTGCAACATCAGGGGAAATTAAGTACATGGTATTTATGTAGCTGTAGGTGTGAAGTTTCTGAAGTGAGCAGAAGTTAATCACATTGCTGATTAATGCATCTTCTGTGTTTACTTTTAATAAGCTTTATGCCTACTAAACACGAGGCCTGGTTTAGAAATTATATATCCAGGGGTTGACATAAGTGGTACGGAAGCACATATAGACGTAAGACATATAGACGCAAAATGCCAGTTTTCAGTCTTCAGTCTTTTGTCAAAGACACAGGCAAATGCTAAAAAAAAGGATATCCCTTACACCTAGCTTAAGCTCTGCAGACAAGCTGTATGCGGGTGTGTGTGAGAAAAAGTTTGAGCTCTGCTTTAGCTCGGAGTTCCAAGCATTAAAAGGAAGAATCCAAGCATTTTAATGGCATATTTTCAAAACCTGACTTCTATTTTATTTTTCTGATGTTGATTTCGATGTGGAAAAACTTTGTTGCCCCTCTTTGCCGCAAATGACGAATGTTATGTTATAGGTTTTGTCTTTTTATTCTGATTTTTGTTTTCAGATTTATTGATTTGTCTAAAATGCTAACTACTGCACATATTCCAAAAGTGCTAAATCAACCAAATTAATGACCCTTTTTATTTTGAAATATTTTCCACCACAAATGCATGTAAACAGACCATTATTGACACTGTTGAAATAATAAAGTCATGATGAAAAAAGATCAGAACTGCAGTGTTAGCTAAAATCTTTTTAACTTGCAATAATTTATTATTACCTTGTTGATCCAGGCAGCCTTTTCCACCTCAGCAAACTGAATCTATTGGGGGCACAGACAAAAACAGAGAAGGACAAACATGATGGTGAATGCATGTCAGTTTGTCAATTTTCTTAATAATGTAACACTAAAATGCATGTGACGTCAGGTCCTCGTCCACCACGCCCCCTCATCCTCGTGCTTGGTTGTTTAGTTCCGTTCTAAGAAAAAATCTGCGATAGACTGAAACCGCGACTGCTGATCTGCGTTAAAGTGAAGGTTTACTGTATATTTAAAATAAGTTTTTCAAAGAAATGCTCTTCATAAATTTAATGTGTGGCCTTTCATTAGAAAATCACAGCATCAATCCCAGGCTGAGACTTGCACAAATGTAAACAATGTCTTTATACAGTTTAGTAATTAACACACACAAAATACGGTCCAGTTCTGTCACTCTTTCCAATAAAAATGCAAAACTAGCATGAAACTGTATTATTTAGCATGAAACTATATTATAAGGATGATGGAAACAACAAAGTTTATATCTGACTAGCTCACCAGAGAAAACTGCCTCATTCAAACTGATCAGACATCAGACAGAAAACATTTTTATTTTTCTTCTTCTTCCTTATCTGATATCCGTAACTATTTCCTCGGAAATGTTTATGTGGGTAAGAGAAGCGTGTTGTTTTCTCTTGGGCAATTTCCTAGTTAGCAAGTCAGTATGGAAATGAATTAGAGCCCCTGTGTTCACATTCAAATTACTTTCTATATAATAATTAAGGCTGCACAATATATCATCTGTTAATCATTATCACGATATAATACTCTGCAATATCGATATCACGGAAGACTGCAATATGAAAATGAGCCCCTAACCAATCACAGTGTTTCTGACAGGGTGACCAATAACAGCTCCAGGTGAGTTACTGGGTGTTCTGATGAATCGAGGTCTTGATGTATTCCAACAAAAATCTAATTATTCAAAAATGTAAACATTAAAAGCACTAACAGGCCAAGGTGTTTTTAAAGGGCCCATATTCTACATTTTCCTCACATTTCATTTTCTCCCTGACTGATGGGCTTGTGAACCAAAAAGATTTCATTACTCATCATAATTCATTCTTCCAGGATCATTTTCCAGACAAAGAATTAAACAGGTTGTTTTTATTATCCTGCCTTTAAGGCTGATATATGTAAATGATCTCGTTTCTGATCGGCTGCCCTGTATCGAAGCTCATACCACAGAGAGCATGGGGCTGAAATACTCTTTAGAACTTCATCATGAATGGGTGGGGCTACACTGCTGTAGGCTGAATAAGGAGACATAAGGAAATATGTGGGTTTTGTGATATCAAAAAAGCTGATTTGAAAACAGGTTGTTTTTGCAGCTTAGTTTCCCTACATGGACTGGGTGGATGGGGCAGCGAATATTTACATAATATTAATTAATGATGCACCGATATCGGTATCGGGCCCGATACCATGCTCACTTGCTGTTATTCGACCAAATTTCACCGATACCTACTACCGATACCACAAGAGGTAAATATGATGTAGTTACGTTCAATCGGCAAGTGGGGGCAATGTTGAGGAAGTTCCTGTTCAAGTGTGTAAAGAAGAAGAAATACTGGAAAATACTTTAAAATCAATAATGATGACAGCAGCAAAGCGGACTGTAAGCTCTGTTCTGTCATTTTATCAAGAGGAGGAACAACACCAGTTACAAACGGAGATTGGTGGTGGCCCCGCCTAGAAATGCCGCAAGCACGTTCCGGGTGGGGGACTAAAGTATTGGAACACTCGCCCGGGTGTTCCAATACTTGGTTCCCCCACGGAAAGTGCTCGCAGCTTTTCTAGGCGGGGCCACCACCAATGTCCTAAACTTCACAGTTAGATAGGGCTCGATGAGACCTTTTCCAAAGACCCCTCATAATAGTCCCCGGAGTTATTACCCTAAAACCGTGTCCCATTACTTTTGTCCAAGGTGATACCGACCTCGGTATCAGAAAGTACACAAATAAAAATACTCATACTTGTATCGGTTTGTAAAAAAGTGGTATCGGTGCATCCCTAATATTAATATTAGTATTTACATACATCATTTTTAATTCCAGAAAAGTGATGATTTGGACATTTTAATATATATTAAAAGGCATCACAGTGCGTACCATCGCAGTACTGATATTCTGTACATATAATGCAGCAAACTAGTTATAGTAAGAGGAAAAAGTCTTAGGCACATATGCAAATTGTTTAAAGTTAATTTCTCAGCAATTAATAACGTGTGTCTTTCTGTGAGCTAAGTTAACATTCGAATAAATACAAATAAACATGAGCAGTTAAAAGTATCAACATTTATTTTGTTCGTAAAAATATATTTGTTATTTTCTGAGCTGGTAAGGAAAGTGGGTTCAGTTCCAGATTTTTCCTCAGTGCCTTCAGCCATTGTTTGGATTTGTGAAATTCCATCAGCAGTTGGAGTCAAACCAGGTTTCTGATAGAAAATACAAGTAATACTGGACTTCCACAATGAACACACTGACATACTGAACACAACATTTAATGTATTTACTGTAATGTTATTTGTATTTATTCTTTTAAGTTATAAAAGAATATTTAAATATAATATTAATATGTGCAAAAACACTTACTGGTCATCTAAGCACAGTACTGTATGTTGAAAGCACTAAAATCAATGCTTTTCATTATGAATAGTACGTATGCTGCTTTACAACAACTGCAGTGCTGGACTGATATCATCATGTTTTAAGGCGGTGTTTAGAGCGTGCACACACACGCACACACGTGCATGCATGCGTGCGCACACACAATGTTTGCCCTGTTGCGTCTCCAATCTCAAAACCTGCTTTGCCTGTAATGTTCCCAAACAACACAAGAAGAGCTGAAAGAGCCACACCCCTGCAAACTCACAACAGTGGAATTCAGGAGAGTCTTTTAGACTTCACAGTGCAGTACAGGCACAATTCAGTGAAAAAGATCATTTACACTTACAGTCAAAACATCTGCTGGACTAGAGTTATGGGGATAATGTAGCAATCACCAAACCATCTAATTGGCATCATGAAAATACATGACATACACTAACATACATTACTACGAAAAGGTTTCTGCACACACTGATATCTTTGCATGTTACTTTATATTTACTAAAAATACACAATTTTAGTAGAAAATACACTACATTTGCATGTAACTCACTTAATATCTACCAAAAATACACTCAATATTCTTTGCTAACAAATACGTTTACAGTGTGTTCACCACTTGAGTGTCTTTATTAGCCAGTTTATTCATAACTACTGACCTACAAAAAGCAAACTAATATAATTATAATGTGGTTCACCAGACAATTGTTAGATATTTAATGAGCTTTTAAGTGATGTTAAATAGTTAGTTAATTAGTGCATCAAGTTAAGATCAGATAAGATAAATCTTTATTAGTCCCACACTGCATCACCACACAACCAGTTAATCGGATGTCAGGCATGCACTGTTAAATATTCTAAGGGACATATTTTCATTTATAGTTTTTCACTCAAAAACGTTCCAATCTACAGTTTGTGAAATAAACTAATAAGTGGTAAAGGCCTGTGGTGTGCCAAAATCAAGTAGCCACATTGTTATTGCAATCCAGAACAGATATGCATATGTAGCTGTCAACTTTCATTACTAGCTACACTAGACTCAAAGCTCCAGTACAAAAGTAAAGAAACAAAATTCGAATGACAAACATGTTTTTGACAAATAACAGCTGTGTAAATTCTATTTTTTTTAACCAAACTACACCTTTAAACCAAAGAATGTCATAATGGCCCAAACCTTGACTCCTGGGGAACCCCACTCTAGTCCAGCTGCCAACACATTCGGACATCAGTGTTGGGAGCTGGAATGTGAGCCACCTTTGGATCTCAGTGGCCAAAGATCAGACCATCTGGTTCTTCTCAGACCCCTTTAACTCCCTTCTTGATACTCACCCAGGCTGGCATGTTGAGTGTCTTCATCTCGTTCTTGATCACATGGCACTCATTCTCCAAGAAGCTGATGGCAGAGTCTATGCGAACGTCCTTGTGCTTGCGGTTCTTCTCCCACAAGCTCCAGAGGAGTAGGCTGAGCAGGATCCAGCTGATGCTGAGACCGAAGAAGCCCGTGAGGTAAACAGGGTAAAATACCAGGAGGGCCTTGCCCATGTACCACAGAAACTCGAAGATGATGATGCTCAGGTCTTTGGAAGTGAGGCGCCTGGTATTGGCACCTGGTGCCGCTTCTTTTTCTCCTGTGGCTGGTGTCATATCTTCAGGAGAGCCTTAGACACCAGGAGAGCAGGGTGTTTGTTGTGGTGAGAGGTCACAGCAGGTTAAAGAGCCTGAAGGTTAATCAGAAAAGTGACTTTAGAAGATGAATGTGATGAAAGTCTACATGTTGTGAGAGGATATTGTGGACCTGCGAATCTGAACCTGTGAATGATGTGAAGTGAAGGCACCGCAGCACCAGAACACACACACTTCCGTGCTGAAGTAAGAGTGAGAAAGGGGCGGGGTGGGGGCCGATCGAACGGGGCGGGAGGAGGGGCTGGAGCTGCACCTGAGGGGGAACCTTCCATTAAACAGAGC
>JBBPCY010000082.1:13669878-13681582 GCA_037974405.1 Brachyalestes nurse | reverse complement strand
CGCAAACTAGTTCATTTTTATTTGAATGAACTGTATTTTGAACTAGTTCTTTTTCAGCGTGAACTGGCACAACACTGGAAACAAGTATTAGCCTTCATCCACTCAGTGTTGTCAGTATCGTGTGATTATGTGAGGACATATGAATGAGCTCATTTGTAAAATAAAACTGGGTGTTCCAAAACGCTAGCAGTTTTTCAAATAAAAAAATGAATAATTTGTATTTCAGAATGACTTTTCGGCTCTGAGATTTCTCTTGCACAGGGGAAATGTCAAAATCTATTACGGACACTCACGGCATTACAGTAGTGCTGAGAGTGACGTGTAGGGCAGCAGCATTTGTTCTGCCTGTTGCCACTTCCTCAATAAACAGCAAATCCAGCCAGAGTAATTGTAAGCCTGTGGCTTTGCATCATCTGTTAATGACATTTTAGACTATTAAGGTGCTATGTTTCAGCAGCTGCCCACACGGGCGAATTCAGATCACCCATGGACACTCCCTCGCTTCTAACTGGCTTTTAAGGACACATGCTCTCAAACACATCATATCCCACTGATAAAGTACAGGTCACACACCCAGCCCAGTAAAGGACATGCTATTTATGTTGTGATATTTCAAGAAAAATATTACCATTCAGAATGAAGAAAAATACAGAAATGTGTTTGACTTGCCTTTTCTGGATAGCGTCCTTATTGTAATCTTCTAATTTACCAAGAAAATAACACCTGAACCCCTTCTTGTCTGAATTGTGTTTAGTTTTGTAGTTAACAGTGTCACACAGTGTCAGAGACAACATAGCCAAGTCCAACATGGTTCGAGACAAACGTGTGATTATTTAGGCCTGCAGTTTTCCCTTCACAGTGCTAATTGGTATGCATAAGCCTCCATTACTTGTTAGCTACATTAGCCTCATAGCTCTAGTGGAAAACTAACCAAATGCTCTTCATAGATTAAACATGTCTAGGCAGGCTGACTACGTCTGGGGTAAGGGGGGACTGTGTAAATTAGATTTTTCCCTGAATTATTGCTTCAATGTGTTTAGATGCTTATGCTTGGCAGGCCTTTAATTCACAAAGCTTTAGTTCTCAATAAAGGGAGCTGAAATGTGTGTTGCTTTATGCATAAATTACAATGTGTGATTGAGAATGTGTGTGTGTGTGTGTGTGTGTGAGAGAGAGAGTGAAAGAGGGTCTCTAGCCAAAGGGAGGCTTTTTAGTGATCTGAATTTCCTGCCACTTGTGGACAGCTGCTGAAAAATAACTTCATAACTTGAAACGTCATCTATCTGCCCACACTTACATCAACAGAGAGCACACCGCACGCAGAATGTTCTACTATGGGTTTTACGTGATTACCCCGCTTCTATTATTACACATGGCTGTCACTGAACACAGTGGGAGTGAAGGCGGGGTAGCAACACACAGATAAGAGGCTTGTGTTCTCAGTGAACAAGCTGAACAGCTAAACTGTGGGAATAATGAACTATTTAACGAATAAAATGTAAAAAGATCACGGTGTGAAAACAGCCATGATTCTGAACCCCACATCATCCCAACTGACTTTCTTCTTGAAGTACCCTTAGAAATTTCTTTTCCACCCTGATTTTTCTTAAATCACATAAATGACCTCTAATTGGCAACCTGGTTTTGTTCTAAATAGTCCAGGGTAAAAGACTCCTTATATCTTCACCATAAATGGGTGGAGTAGACAAGTACATGTTGTTGCCCTTGATTTTGTGAGATCACAAAAACAACATTCTATATATGGACTGTATAGACTGAGGGCATGTTAACATTAACTATGTTAACATACATCATAAAGCTTTTTTTCATTTACAGAAGCAAGTAAAATCCTCTTTGGCCCTTTAAGGCCAGTACGGTTTATGGCTCTGTTTGGGTTAAACACATACTTACAACATCAACTTGCTTCCTGGTCAGAATAGAAACATAAACGCATGTACACACACTCGCAGCTTCTCTGCAGTCACACACACGTGCACACACACACAGACAGCTCTATCAACACTTTCCAAAAAGCCTTTAACTGAAGAGTTGACATTGACTTCAGCGCCTCTGGCCGTGTTACTTAACCAGAAGAACTGACACACTCCCAGCCATGTGACACACACATACACACACAGGATTCTACATTTGTCAGCAGCTCGGTAGCCAGTGTATTCAGTGCTGACAGTCATCCAGCCAGAGGCTGTGGTGACACACTTCTCATTAGAGTTCAACTTCAATGTGTTTCAAAACAGGAAAACCTATAGCAGGTTTGTCAGTGTAGCCCCTTTCTATACTTCATGACACAACCTGAATAACACATGCACATTTACTACTTTCACTGGATGACTAAGGAGCCCAAACAATGAAAAAACAGCATTGTCATTTCTTTTTTTTAATAAAAAGCACTGACGTAGTGTGTAAAATGTTAAATGTTCTATAAATGTACCATTCACTCCCCTCTCCATGCAGGTCTCATAAAGAAGCCAAGGCTTAGATTTAAAATGCAAAACTTTTAGCCCATGCCAAAAGTGTTTTTGACTGGTCTAACTGTGACACCAGCCACAAACTGGATCTTTTGGATGGGAGATTCAATGTAAATGAATGTGCATAATCTAAAACATGTTACAAATAAATAATGTAAATAAATGAATAAACAAGAGAACCATACAACAATAAAACTTATAGTACAGAAGACCCCCGAATCGCAGGGGTTACATTCCAAGAGCACCTGCGAATTTTGAAAAAACGTGAATTTGCGGTTGAAAAATGCTTCAAGATGCCTATTTTTATAGTGTAAACCCTAAATATGCTTCCAGATATGCTCCCAAACCACTTTAATTTCATTTAAACTCAGCTTGTTACCCTTAAAAAAATGTAAAAGTAAACCCGTATCCGTACTGTACAGTTTACACTGAACTGTTGAAAGTATACGGTTGTTTTGTGTTCTCTCAACAGTAATAAAAAATACATATACAGTTATATTTTATAAGGAAATTGAGCTGAATTATGTTAATATTTATGTTACAAAATTAGTAAACTATAGTTTTCTTAATCTAAAACGCATGAAAAATTCTATATTGCCACGAAAAAAGCAAAAAAAAAAATTGAGTAGGATATTTGCGGAGGTTTTCGCACACAATTATTAGTTCGGTTTTGACCTTGAGGATTTCAGTCAAATCTTTTTTGTCTGTACATTTCCACACAGACTGGCCAAACAGAACAGATGTCAGTTCCATTTGTGTTTTAATGCTGCATTTTGCCATTAAAAAACCTTGTTATGCGGCTCATGAGAAATTTGCCAGGTGGCAGGCAGTTAGCCACTATGTTATTTTATGCGTAAAAGTGTAATGTTTCTAATAGTGTGCTTTTGTTGAAGTTCAGGAGCTGATGTAACTGAACAGGGACGCCTGGACTTCAACTAGTACTTAGTGCCCATATTTCACCACCCGCTTTATTTCACCACTGCAGCTGATGGCAGAAGTTGGGAAAATTCTGCTGGCTGGGTTGTCACGGCTCCGTTACAAACAATGGAATATCCAGCTTATCGTCATCTGCCTAACGCCAACATATAAACGCAGCATAATTGGTCTCTCTCCCTCTCTCTCTCTCTCTCCCTCTCTCTCTGGGTGGGTGAAATGGAACAAAAAAAAGAAAAAGAACTCATTTACATTTACATTCCTCACAATGGTACAAAAACCAGCCTGGTGAATTCCAAAGAACCAAGAGGTTGAAATGTTGGGGGAAAATAACATTTTATTAAAGTGTATGAATCTGGGCCTGTTATGTTATATTGTTCAAACAAAAAATACTGAGTTTGTAGTTTTAAAGTATGATTTTTTATGTACATGAGCACTTTAAGTGCTATAAGGTGTGACACGGTGGAAGCTGAGTTTATCACACTGGGTTTTATGTGTTAGTGGAAAAGTTCGCTTTCACAGGTTCCCCAACCGCTGCGGATTTTTACTGTAAGAGCGGAACTTTTGGTGGAACTCTACATATAGTTGGTATTGCAGCTGCAGGGTGAGATGAACTGGGTGTTTCTCAGCCCACCTCCTTCTTCCTGTCAAACGCAGCTCTGCTACAGCACAGCGGCTGCACCCCTCACAATCCTCACTGCACTTACAGTAGCAAAGACGTCACAACACATGATGCTCCACTAATTTAATGCCACTGAAAACATATTTCTCATTTACTACTGACAGGTGCCATCGATGAGGATCCATCTGCTGCGTCACAGGGGGCCAAGCAGAAAAGCTCATCAACTCAATGAAAATGCAAATTGCCTTTTACAGTCATATTGAGTGGTTCACTGTAAACCATAATATGAGACATAGATTTTAGACACACAAAATGAGGCAGTGAGGAGATGTACTCTGCTATTTTACGAGCCTCAAAAAAGCAGAAAAAAAGAGAACAATGTGTTCCAGGAGGAAGAAAACGCTGAGGTGAGAAGAGTTAGAGCTGTGAATCATGACCAGGGGAGATGGCCGACAGGGAGAAACAAATAACCTGGAGATGGCAAGGGTAGCACTCAGCAGCTAACTCCTCTGGCTGAGCTCAAGAGCTACAGAAGGAATTTAAAGAAATGTAGTCCTGTGGACACTACAATTCACAGTTTATGCCCTTGCTTCAAATAGCATAGATCAAACCCTGCATGACTGGTGTCAGAAAATGTACTGTACAGGTCCTTTTTTGTTCATCAAGGTACAAACACTGTGAATATACCCTAAAAGGGACAAAGCTACTCTTATGGTCCACTTGTGTACCCTAAGTATTTTTCCCTAGGGGTAATATGTGGTTTTCGACCTAATGTTTTAAAATAGAATATAAAACCACAATAAAAAACAGGACATGTTGTATAATTAGTACAACTTGGTGCAATTGCATTCCCTGAGGATGCCACGCCAGTTACAGTTTACTCTCAGATTTCTTCTTTTTTTTGCATTGAAAGTAGAAGGCTAACAATAGTTAGACTAATATGGCGGATAATGCTGGCGGCCTCCAGGGAGGCTGGGGATCGATTCCCTGTCTACTCAGGCGACCTTGGGCAAGACATCTGCCTACTTCTGTGAACTGTAAGTCATTCTGGATAAGAGTATCTGTCAAAGGCATAAATAGTAATGCATACATGCAGTGTGTCCATAATTGCGCACTTGCACACTTTTAGTGCGCGAGTTTAGTGCGTAGTGCGTTCACACTGACAACTGAGCTAAAATTCAGTGCACTGAAAGTACCCGGATGGTGCACTGAAAACGGCCAGAAATCGCAGTGCAGAACGATGGACACTACGCGCACTAAACGGACGCCATTTTGACTACGTAGCGGAAAGGGGAGGGACTTTGGACATGTTTTCGGAGTTGAATAATGGCGGCCAACAATGAAATGCCGGTGCAAGCCCAAACGGAGGCAACTAAACAAAAACAAAAGCAAATAAAAGCACGAGGAAATTCATTGTGCAAACAAAAGCCGGCAGATATTTTGGCGGACTGGAGAACCGCGATCAAATGTTCATCCGTCACTTCCGCTAAGTGTGCGATTTCGGACACACTCATGGAATGACTGCATGTTTGACTCATCACAGACTTGCTTTAAACCACATCAAATTATTAAGTACACTTCTAGAAACACGAAATCTGAAAGTAAACTGTCACTGGTTTGGTGCCTTCAAGGGTACAGCTTTAGTCAGGGAATGCAATTGCACCAAGTTGTACTGACTATACAACACGTCCTGTTTTTTGTTGTGCTTTTATATTCTATTTTAAAACATTAGGTCGAAAACCACCTATTACCCCTAAGGAAAAATACTTAGGGTACACAAGTGGACCGTATAAGCGCTTTTGTCCCTTTTAGGGTATATTCACAGTGTTTGTACCTTGATTAACAAAAAACAGTACATTTTTCTGACAGTGTAGTCAAAACTAGAACTTGAAACACTGTTAAGCTTAAAATCCACATTCAGGTTCTCACAGCCTGTCTCCCATTTAAAATATTTGCATTTCCCCACTGCTTTCATTTTTATGCTTGTTTGTTCTTGTTTTCTAGATCCACAGTCATAAGAAAAACTAAATAAACAGCAAATAAGTTCAGAAGAGTAGTGCATATTTAATTTCTTGGGTAAACATTTTCTTTGTTATGTCTGACATGTTCTATGTAAAGAAAGAGTTTTAGGACTGAACATGCGAAGACTAACATATCACTAGATTGTATCAGCAGTGCACAGCGTGAGAACAGCGCAGTAACAGCAGCTTACCAGAATAAAATATTTTGGCTGTTGTTTAAAAGAATTGTTTGATAAACAAATCTATATTAGTATAATTAATTTTGGCCTTCTGATTATTATAAGTTTGATTATTATGTTGATTATTTTATTTAATTGTGATGGAATTATGGCTATTATTGTCACTGCCCAGTTACAACTGTGGTCCAGGTTTTATAATTAGCGGGTTCAGGTCAGAATTCTGTTAGACTTTAAATTCAAAACTTAATGCAGTTTGGTCAAGTTTGACAAAATTTTGTCACACTGGGATCAGGTGTGGATGCAAAACACTATGTATTGGGTCTGATCAGACAGATTCACACACCGCATTCAGAATCCGACCAAACCGTAAGTCCCCATTAAAACTCTAATCTCAAATAGTCCTGCTCATGTGGTTTCTGGCACTGCGTAACACATTCTTATCTATGAAAAATGAACAAAATTAAACGGCAGTAGCTGTCTCAAAACTGGATTCTGCAGTTGTATTAATTTTTTTAAATAAAATTGTTATTAATTTTTACACAGTTGGGGTATAAGCTTCCATATACCCTGTCTTTTCCATTCTATAAATTAGCTAGAGCTGCCTTCATCGGCCTGTCTTGACTGATCGAGAAAACTGTGCAAATTCGCCTGAATTGAGTGACTTAACAGGACCAGAAAAGACAGCGATAGCTTCTGAGCAGGTGTCTGAGAAAATGCTGATGATGTGATGTTTACAAGCGTCATAGAAGAAGCAATGTCAGACGTTTCATAACGCTGCTGAGTCTGGACATTGAGAGGATATGCGAGTCCATTTCCAGTCACTAGATCTTATCTTTAGTGAGGATGCAGTATGACAGTAAGGCTGTGCTGCAAGGAAAACATCTGGGGTACCAGTGTCCTGGAACAGCTCCTCAGTCCAGATGTCAGTCTGACGCTGGAGGTCTGAAACTGTGTCTGAGAGGGTGAGTGTATTGTGTAAGGCCTGCACAACAGCTTTACATCAGCAACATCTACATCCTCATCCGGTGTGAGTAGGGGTTCCTCATTAAACGTGGCACTTTATCAACTAATGGTTACGGCTGCTATGAATTCGATTAACTTCTAACTTTAAGCCACAAACTCCAGAAGGTAGTGGACATGAGTTACCTTGGTGATGTAACTTCATCTATTTTAATAAAAAGTACTAAAAAAAACAAATAAATTATAGTTATTTCCAGATGCTGCAGACAAGACAAGCGTAAGTCTAGCTTCAGAGAGCTTTGGGCCAGCACTGTTTTTGAGGAATCTATTACCTCCGTACGTCTCTCTGTCAATTCCCCTGTGGTGTTATGACACAGATTTAGTTTTGTCTAAGCCTCGCTCCCCCACTGTCTCCCAAAGGCTCAGCCGCTCTATAGAGGAGGTGGATTTTTTAGCTCCGGCAGTCGGGATCGGAGCCAAAAGCCCCCCGGCGGTGCTGTTTATGTTTGTGTGAAGAGGCCGAGCAAGACGCGAACAGCTGAATCCTCTGTTTGAATGAGCAGCCGCGGACCCCCTGTTTTCTTTTCTCATTGTCTCCATCCTGAACAAACAGCGCTCGGACCCCTCCTTTCTGTTGTTCGACTTCTCGCAAGGAAACTGACCTAAATAAAGTGGATCAAAGAGGGTATAAAAATACAGTGGGAACTTGATTTAGGAGATTTCAGATCAATCATACCGACGCAGTAGAAAGGAACGGAGACCTCAGCCATCTTTGAACTTCTGTACTTTAATCGCTTTGCAGCTTTTCACGCTTTGTTATTATTTGTTGGTGCCACTGAGCCAATGACTAAAGCTCAGGTTTACAGTGCTGCGCTGATGTTTAATACTGATGAATAGAGTGCTATGTCACCCTGACTATTTGTTTTTTTTTTGATGAGGTCTGCAATAATACATGAAAAGTAGCTCCACGAATGTATTGTCCTTTTATTCCATGTTATTTTAAAGGACCCCTATCCTGCACAATTCCATTTATTTCTGTCCCTGAGGTCCGCAAACGGCATTTGTCTCAATTTTCCATCCTGCCTTTATGTTTAGAATGAAACATGCTGCTTTTGTGTGGCTGTCGCATGTTTTCATTTTTGGACTATGAACTGGGAAGTGGGATGTGGTATGTGTTGAAACTTTAACAGTGTGAATGTACGGCATCAAAATTTGATTTAAAACAGGAAAATTCTGTTTTCAAGTTTGGGCCCATAAATGTATCTCATAAATTCGATTCTTCAAAGCAAAGGTCTCTATGATGGACCAACAGCTGTGAACTTACTTATTTATATTTTTCCCTCACAGCCCCAAAGAGGGTACGACAGCTCGTCTGAAACCTCAAAGGCCGAGCTGTCAATACAAAAATCATTAGAGGGTGCCATTAAAATATACATTTCAAGGCTTTTGTAAGCATTGAAATCGATGTTACGATCCCCGACATGCGTATTGTTTAAATAATGGTTATGATTCTGGGGCTAATATTGAAGACATAAAAGCAGATGCTAGCCTATCGATAATATGATTATCAAAGCAGCCTCGCACATGCACATCCTCATATATCCTCCATCATTCACTCTGAGTCACTAATTAAGCATTCCATTAATAAGGGCCCTTCACGATCAATGCCCTTTGGAGAATCTGACATTAAAATGTGTGCTACGTGCTGCCCAACATATTAACGTGCTGCTTATGCTTTGTCCAGTCGAATCAAGGGAGTGTGTGGCAGGTAGTGTATGTGTGCCACAGAGGGGTTATTTAGTATTACTCCAGGTACCAGCCCCATCCCGGGAGGGCTTTACTTCACTGTAACCATGGTAACAGCAAGCCTGCCCGCACTGCTGTTTACCTTCTGTCAATTTGCCTGAGCTCGGATGGCTGATTCTATCCCCCAGGCACAGCGTACTTGCAGGTGTGGTCGTACATATACACACACGCAGCTGGCCAATTAACAACACTGACCCGTCGCTGGTGACCCTAGTCACGATTGTAGCTTCAGAAATGCATCCAGGGATGTAAACTCATCCGGAAAAAATTAATGCTAACCCTCTAGAGGTGTCTGGGAGCATGTGTGGGATTTTCAATTTTAAATATTGGCTTCAAAATGTGGATTTATAGTCGATTTTAGCATGAGCATGTACTGCTACAGAGGTAATGTAAAGGGGCATCTGTTCAGGGCACTAAGCAAATAAACAGTCAATCTAGTGGAGAGTTGGATCCAGAGCTGTAATAAAGTGCAGTACATGCAACAGATTTCATCAAACAAAACAAAAATGGAAAATCAAATAGAAAACACACCTTGTGTTTTGGTATAAAGAGAGATAGAGAGAGAATGTTTGGTTATCCGATGGGAACGTCAAGGTACAACTCAAGGTATGAGTCTCTCACAGTTGCGTTAAGAGGGTTAACTGGCTTATGTGACGAGTTGTCAGGCTTGGCCATCACAGTTCTGATGTGGTGTTAACACTATTTCCTGTCTTGTTTTCCCAAGTTCCACTTTTGTAACATTGCTGACAGGCTCCAAGACTTCAAGTTTCGCCATTTTACTAATGATTAAAACGTCTCAGAGCTCCTCTACTTAATGTTAAAGTTAGTTCTTGATGATTTTTCTTTAGACTAAGAAACTGCTAGAAAGAATAATAGTGCCATAACCATGACATAATTAAACAATTTGCTTTTGATGTGTTTTGGAACATGAAGCTTATGAGACAACCTTGTAGTCGTTTAGCAAAAGTAAACCTTCGTTAAAAACTGAACTCCCAGAAACAGCTAGGTGCCTTGGATGTGCCGGACAGAGAAGCCAGGAACGTTTTCCTGCCTTTATTGACGATTCACAAATCATGATTCTCATTTCATTCCTTGTGCCTCTGAGCCTGGCTCCCTGCCCACAATTTCAACTACATGAATCAAACAAATACATGATTCTGGATTAAACACAGTGATCGTTGCTGAAAGGTGACAAGTTTGCATACCAGAGATACAAATGTAAACACATTAAAATGAGAATATCTCTGCCACTCACAGCTGAGCAAACATTTTATTAAACAAAATAAGGTTGCGGGATGTGGCCGCATGCTCTGCAGTTTTTGTGTTTTGCCTAATCTACACACCTGCCTCGGGCAACAAGGAGCTTGTTAATTAGTTAATAAATAGGATCAGGTGTGCTGAATGAGACAAAACACAACAATGGGCAAAGTATGGGCTTGCTTGGACTTGGAAACCCCTGCAATAACAGGTTTTTAAATCCATACTTTGAAATTGAGTTTCCAGTGCTGGCTCTTGTGATCGAAGCCAGGCCTTGAAAGTGTCTGTCCAAAATTGTGACTTTTTTGTGATGCTGGACTCGCGTATAATGGGCAGCTATAATACTCCTGAAAACCTAATGAAGTTTAACCATGCATGGTCAGATTATGGACAAATATTTGGTGAGGTTTCTGCTTAGCATATGTTATCTGAATAACAAAGCCTTCACTTGAAAACAGAAGCATACACCGAACAACTAGCTGTGTCTTGCTCACAAGCATGCGAGTACAAATTAGCATATTCATCATCTTGGCTTGCATTGTCTGCAGAGTAAAGGATACTGTTGTTTACAGTACTCCTTTCTCCTCTAAGGCAAGAAATGCAATGTTAGATTTACGTAAAACTGTTTTATGAAGTAGCTCCTGCATTTAGTAGTGACTAAGAGACTCGACTGAGTAATATATACTTAATGACGTCATATAAATAATGTTTAAGTTTGGTTTTTACTGTACTACCCATCTGTCACAGACTCATGCGCTGTGCACAGGGTGACTCACTCTCACAGCCAACAACAATGAGGCAAGGCAGTTAACAAAGAAGCACAAAAAAGAAAGGCAGGCTTGGAATAGAATAGAAGAGAGAGAAAAGCAATATGCAAACAGATGGTGCCAACAGCCAATGGGAATGATTTTACTCCATGAAGCTCCACTGAACAAACATACATAGGTGAAGCAAATCTGACCACTTACTATATCTCACTCACAGCAAGAAAAAAAAACAACCTTTTTTCTTACAGTACAATGTGCAGCATTACATAGGTGCACTTCTTGGTGAAATGGTAGTGAGTAAATGATGAATTGTGCTCCATAATGGACAGTGAGAGAAGACATGATTATAAAAGTGTCCTTTAATGGTGTAAACTATCTAACTTCTGTAATCTAATGTTTCCAGGTAGTATTTCATTCTTTATTTATGTATTTATTTTGTGAAGTGGAATGATTTGCTGACTTTTATTTCGAAAGTAGTATGTCGATTATGAAGGACTACAGTGGCCTTGTTCTTCTCACACCGCTTGTGATTTGACTGAGGTTTGGTTCACAAAACAGATGTGGCGAAACTATTTAAAGTATTCAAAATGAGATGAACCAAGCTCTCTGTAATTTCTTCTCTTGTATTTTCTTCTCTCACTCTTTCTTTGTTTGTAAATCTGTGTGTATATAT
>JBBPCY010000082.1:13655148-13669778 GCA_037974405.1 Brachyalestes nurse | reverse complement strand
TACAAACAGCATGTGAACTGGGACACGTAATTTTACTGTTACAGGGTAGAACCAAGTAGTGCTTTATTTGTTAGCTAAGTATATAAAGCTAATAGCTAATGTTACCAAGCATGCTTGCAAAAGAAATGTTTTTTTCTTCTGTTTTCCTGTTTTTACTGCCTGACTACAATTGATTGTTTGCGTTCTTTTGAAGTTTAAGGGATTGTACAAACTTTATAAGGGCAGACTTTTTGTGACACATCTCATCTACAAGTGTGTGAATGAGCAGGCTATGGTTCATGTCAGTCTGATATTGCTACCAATGTTAAAATCATTTTTATTTATTTCTAAAACACATTTGGACATCACCTCAGGCAGCCTTGACATCACACTCTCAAGCTGACAAGCTAAGAACTTTGTTGCCCGTGGTCATTTTGGGGCACATTTTTGGGACTCCTATCATAGAGTACCCTGCCTGTGGCAATTTTCTAACCTCCATAAATCTTATGAGCTCTGAATGATGGAGACAAGTTCTCTGGCTTGTTGAACAAATGATGCAGGGATTCAAGCTTGAGGGTATTCAAGTGTTTGATTTGATCTCATTTTGATCTAATTTCTTTGGATTTTAGCCTTCAGTAGTAGTGCAGTGTATATTTTCTAAGCAGAAGAACACAGCGTATCTGTCCTTGCTGAAGGACATGAATCATTTATGGCCATGTTTGAGCATTACAATGTGTACTTTAAGCATGAGCAAGCAAAGCCATGTTTGTAATCATCATAGGTTCATGGTGGTCCTAGTCCTGAGGTGATTTGTTTGTAATTTAAACACATGCCTCACTCATACTATTAGCTCCATCCACTATTAATCTTTTAATTTGATAGTATTGTCCACATACTAGCCCAACTTGCTTTGCACAGATTCTATTTTTGATTGGACTTTAAAGGCAAGTATAAAGAAGGCTTTGGGCTCCAAACAGTGTTCAAAGAGTGACAACCTCTAGTTTCAGGGAAATCCACCAGTTTTGAAAATTGTGGGATGGAAACTTTGGACCATTTGGAAGGAGAAGAGGATGGGCACTACTAAGAAAAACCTAGACAGAGGAAGTAATACCCTGGTATTTCTTTCATCTAGGTTTTGCATGCTAAGCTTTCACCTGTTGTGCATTTTGTTGCTTAAAGTTGTTCTTTACAACATAAAAGGCCACTCAACTGTGACAAATAACTAACTTGAAATAAATAAAACCATGGAAGCTGCAGGAAACCTATTTTAATGATGCTATGAACACATAACCCATTAACACAGTTACAGTAATGTTGATAAAATGCATGCATGCAGTAGAAGTACTGCTTTGTGGCATTTTTAGCAGATAGATAGATCTGATAAATGCCCGTTTCTGCACTAGCGCTGTAGCTACAGGAGTAGCAGCGCAGGGGGTGCAACCACCGCCCGCTCCGAGGCACCAGTGATTAGCCACACCACGGGTACATCTTCTGCAGCGCTGGGGATACGGCTTTTGGTTCCTCACATCCAAAAAGGTGGCAGAAGATCGTCTCCCACCCAGTCCAGAAGAGCCAGGTGAAGTTAAGGCCAAGTGCTCCGGAGACGCAGCAGGTCTGACCGCAGCAGGTGTGAGGTAAAGTTAGCTAGCGCTGCTGCTAGCCCCAGGTATCTGCCGGCTGGACGGACTGAGAAGCTCTTGGCTGGACATTAATGCAGGAAATTGGGGTGTTTGGTGTGCAGAAGATGAGTGTGTGCGCGACTGTGCATGTGTCCTTTCTGGCTTCGGCATACTACATGGTTATGTAGGCCTTGTGGTCAGTTGGAGCAACCTAACCTTGGAGTTGGAGAAGTCGGGGTGAGTGTGTGTGTGTGTGTGTGTGTGTGTGTGAGAGAGAGAGAGAGAGTGAAAGCTTCTTGTAGGCTGTCTGTCAGCATCCGCCGTGGTGCTTTTTAACTTCAATTTGATCGGTCATCATACTGCAGGCTCTCATTTGCAAGTGCACTGATTGCGTGCTGATAGTCTGTACCTGACATTCATTCAGTCAATTGCTCCTGTAAGTGCACCAGACTGGTACCAATTGTTGTCGTGTCTGCATTGTAATGATTGTCTTGGTGTGCATCCATGAAATATTGTAAGGTTATAGGCCTACTGGATGTTGAGAAAATTTTGATCGGTATTGTGCAACAATAGGGAGATGGGGACCCCTGAATTTTGACAAGCATTTTGCACACTGATTTTTGTAAAAAACATGACAAATATATTAAGTAATCCGAAGTAATCAGAATACGTTACTCACATTGAGTAACTTAACGGAATACGTTAGAAACTACATTTTGGGGCATGTATTCTGTAATCTGTAGTGGAATACATTTTAAAAGTAACTTTCCCAACACTGACTATAGATGACTGAGTAGTTTGTTCCTCTCATTCATTCTTATGTTCTTATGTTTAATGAATCAGTCCAAGGTTGACGGTCCCTAGGCGCTCTGTATTCCCCGCCGGATTGATCCAAGAGTTTGGAATGCTGCGACAGGCTTCCTCTTGCCTGATGAAGACGAAAACAACAGTATCAGTGAAGTCCCCACCAGCTGTGACTTCCGGACCCAACACAACACGTGAACCTTGTTAAGAGAAGCCACACTGTCTGTAGAACCCTTCACCTGCACAGTGACATGGTTTAACGCCTGTTCCTCTTTCAACCCCTAGGCCAGGAATGGGGCCGTAAAAAGAAGCTCTATACACTCAGTGGATCTTTACTGACATGAAGAGGGAACATTTCTGGAACATTTTCACTTTCTGCGATGTGACAGATAAATGAGGCGGCTTCAGGGCCTGTGGTTGCAGGATATTCACATTTCTTGCCTTCTGCCAAAAATACTTGTTCATGCCCAAATGGGGGCTCTTTGGTATGAAAGGCCACCACAGTAGGAAAATTGAATAAAAGCTCCCAGATACAGTTTTTTCATCACCGGTTTCTGAAGGAACAAGGAGACTTATAAACTGCAGATACTGTGTGATGTGTGGTTAAAACTCTGGGATTTTCCGGTTACGGGTAAAAATGAACGCCTGTGGTGGTTCAGCGGTAGAGCATCAGGGAAGAGAATCAGAAGAGTGCCGGTTCAAGTCCACGTTTGGAGTCAATTTTGTCAGCTGGTGGCTACATAATTGTCCTTGTGATCGGTAGGTTGTGAGTTTGAATCCCAGGACCGCCAGTGGCCCCACTGAGGTACCCTTGATCAAGGTTCCGTCCCCACACTCTGTTCCCTGGGCGTTGGGCTGGAGGTTTCCCACTGCTTCACTTGGTGAATGGGTTAAAAACTGAGAAAGTATGCATGCTCACACTGTATGCTGTTGTGTGGTGTGTTCACACGTGACTATAAGGGCCATTTTACCTACTTTTTTTACTTAATATGAGACTACACTTTTTAAATTGACTTAAATTGACTGTACTAAAATGTGACCTATTGAATGTATTGAAAGCTTCCTCATATTATAAGTCACTTTGGATAAAAGCCTCTGCCAAATGAATGTTATGTGTACTTTTTAAATTAAAAGGTGCCGAAAAAGGTTCTCTGGAATGACACTGCAGAGGGACCACTTTTGGTTCACCAAGGAACCAGTGAATGCTCTCCATTTCTGTAAATCAGTTGTGTTTCTGTAAAGCTTTTAACAGATTAAAGAACCTACACACAAAGGCTCGTCCATTTATTTATTCTTTTTTTCCCCTTCAGGACTGTATGTCCAAGCCAAGAACCATTAAAGAACTTTTATTTTTAGGAGTGCAAGTGCAAAAATAGATTGTACCACAGGCCACCAGTCACCCTGTGAGTCGTGGCTGGGAAAGTTGCCTTCATGATATAATAAAGCTGTCAGGAGGAGTCCAGCCTCTCTATCTGTGGTGGAGTTGCTGAAGGTTTGATGGTATCACCATTCGCAGATACAGTAAACACAAACGCGCCACACCTGAAGCCTGCGGCACCATTATTCGATGAGTGTGCTCTGCAGTATGAGATAAACAACGCGTGCCTGATAAACAGGAAGAAGAGGAACGGGATTTTCTCTGGAACAGGGAGAGTGCCCTGACAAGTCCTGGGAGAAACGCACATACTGAAGTTCTGACATGGTCATCCAGTCCTGCTGAGTGGAAAATTAATCTCCTCCGGATGACAGGCCCCTCCAACCATTTTCCAGCATAGCTCAGATAAGGCAGGCAACTCTAAGCAAATTGGATCATGCAGCCCTTTGTTGTCAAATTACTCAACAGGTACAGGTGTGTTTTTCTTCCTGTGCGCTACCAAGTTCCCTCTACCGTGTTCCTGGCCTGGTGCGTCACGAGGCCGACCTTATTCCTGTGATTTATTGCTTTCTGTCACAGTGTACATTTTTCATTTCTTCATTCTGTTATGAAAGAGTACATAGCAGGGATGCTCGGAGATATTGGAATCACTTCAGTATCTGTAGAAAATTGCTTTAAAAATGCATCTGCGTTAGTTTGCTGTTTAGATTTGTGGGACATGCCAAACTGTGCTAAAATGTCTATGTCTATAACTCATTTTACTATGCTAATCCAGGCATAGTGTATTTTGTATAAAGTTTTTCTGCAGAGTTTTTATTTGTCTTTATATTTCATGTTTTTCTTGTCTCTGTGTGTCTGTTCTGTCGTTGCATTAGCAATTTCCTCAGGGATCAATAAAGTTTTCTGATTCTGATTGAAAGTGTAAGTGTAACGTGTCCATTTGTCATATATGAACACAGCACACAGTGTGAACGGTGTGAAATTCTTCCTCTGTATTAAACCCATTCACCAAGTGAAGCAGTGGGCGGTCCAGAACACAGTGCCCCGGGAGCAGTGTGTGGGTAAGCAGTGTGTGGGGACGGTAAATTGCTCAAGGATACCTCAGTGATGCCACTAGCAGTCATGGGATTTGAACCCACAACCTTCTGATTGCAGGGGCCACTCTAATTTACGTAAAAATGTAATTCTACATTTAAATTCTACATTTTATGTTTATGTGTTTGTTCCAACATTAGCTTTGGAAAAATGGGGGGAGTTGGGGCGGGGGGAAAATTAAGGGAACACTTTGTAATCAGAGTATAGCATCAAGTCAGTTAAACTACTCAAATACTGATCTGGTCAATGCAGAAGCAAAGGGGGTTGTTAATCAGTTTCAGCTGCTTTGGTGCACTAGAGGGGAAACAATGAGACGGAATGGTTTAACAGGTGGAGGCCACTGACATTTGATGTGTTTACAAAGTGTTCCTTTAAATTTTTTGAGCAGTATATATACACATTTTTGCTCTCTCAGAGCAAAGCCTCAGGCACTAGGCATGGTGGCCTCAAACAAGACAGATGAGAATAATAAAGCAGCCAGCTTCCTGACACCTCATTTGAAATGGGTAGAAGACAAGTGGGGGCACGTTTTGTGTGTTTGTGTGTGTGTGTAAGACGACCCAGTCAATTTTCATACTGTTTACTGATAAGGCCATTTTGAGCCTTTTCAGGTTCGTCCAGGGCTGGACTGGCCATCTGGCAGTGCCCGGTGGACCGAAGGAAAATTTGGGCCGGTGCAAATTCCTTTCAGCACCGCCCCCCCCCCCCGGGAACGCTATCGATAGCGGCGATGGTACATTTGGCCAGAGCGATGGTAAAATTGGGCCAGTCAGGTACTTTGACCGGCACGGAATAGCCCACTCTCCCACCCAACGGGAACGACAAGCTGGTGGGCCAGTCTCGGCTCAAAATGCCCAGGCCGCCCTGGGTTCGTCCCTAAGGAAATGAGGGACAAATGGAGTGACGTTAAATTGAATCTCAGGCTGTTAGCAGGACTTCTGCTACCGTATGTGCACTGCTATTACCTTCCACACGGAGAGAGAACAGAGGACCGGGAAAGTGATTTGACTCCTGTGAATTACCATTTGCATGTATTAGACCCTCAAAGCAGATGGGTTTGTGTGTGTGTGTGTGTGTGTTCTTGCTCATTAATCTCTAGGGCTGTGTAGTTACCCTGCCATTTTAAAGGTTAGGGACCGATTTTTCAATAGTCTAAACAAATTACACAGACAAAATGATGACAAATGATTTTTTCCAATTGAAGTCAGTTCCCTGTGTTCCTTGAGAGACGACCGTGAAGAGTATAAAATAAATAGCACTTTAATTCAGTGTTTGGTTACTCATTTTCTGGGTGCTGCTAATTTATTTATATATGACCTCTACTCACCTTGATCTCAGTACCGGCGAGAAGTAAAGGGTGTGGTGACTGTGCTGGGGAAGAGAACCACACGTGTTTTTAAACCTAAGCTTACTAAAAGACCAGGTCCAGACACAAAAGCTGGAGCATGTGCCAGCCAAGCGTGTCATTGCAGAAAGCTTTTAATTTGTTTTGAAAGAGGTTTTCACGTGTTATTTCAAGCTAGCATGGGTGGCATTGAAGTAAATTGCCTTTTAATGCTAATGTTTGGATGTTGATTCTGAGTATTACTGGAGACTAAATGCCCAGCTTACTCTAGTGAAGAGAGAATATGGCCGAGTTTACCCACAGAAAGCCTTTTAATACCAACAAAGTGTTGATACAGAGGTTTGATGATCATGATATGTGACAGTACATCACTGTTTTACACGGTCTGTGCAAAATCCAGTAGAATCTGAACAGCCTCTAGACTCACATGCTTGTAAACACATTAATATCGCAGAAGTTTCCGAATTTCTTTTATGGTAGATACTATGAGAAGCACCATACATGTGTATGGTCAAGAGAAATGCTGTTTTGTATCTATTGCCTCGTGTTTGAACTGGTAGCTTGGAAGCTAGTAACTTTAGACATTACTATAAATATAGAAAAACTATATTACTATCATTTTTTGAAGCAAACATCTTAAAATGCCTCCTAGTGCCTAGCTTACAGTATTTAAATATACACAAGTAGTGTGAAGTATGTGGACACCTGGCCATCCCACCTACACAAGCTTATTGGAAATTGCATTCAAAAACATGGGCATTAATATGGAGACCCCAAAACTAGCACCACCCCTGTCTATAGCAGTCTCCACTCTTCTGGGAAGGCCGTCCACATCATTTTGAACGTGTTTTGTGGAAATTTGTGCCCATTCAGGCAACAGAACATTTGTGAGGTCAGTGGCCAAACAAAAACAGTCCCAGACTATTAACCCTTGTTACACTTCCCCTCACAATAATAGCACTTACACTGGTCAGATCTAGCAGGACAGAATGTTTTCCTGACTTGTGGCAAAGGTTAATACATTCTACTGCCAATGTTTTAATAGGGTTATGGGTGCAATATACGTGTAAGTGAATGTGTTGTCTGTCTGGATATTAGATGGTAATTAGTAGCTTTATCTCTCCGTACTTTTCTCTTAGTACTGATGACTCTGGTGACAAAGCCATAGACAACTGCTTTGACCTTTTCCTTGCCTCAGATTAAGGTCCTTGTGTGTGTTTGTGTCTATGGAAACAAGAGGAATCCTGTGGCTGTAACCATTCCCTAGTCTAAGCATCTCTTTCCTTATATGTGCACATATTTTGTCAGTGTTAACGGAATACTAACGTTCATCAAAGGGCAAAGGGCATTCTGCTAGTACACATTTGGTCAAAACACAGTCAGATACAACCTTCTCGTTTATTTCCAATCAACATGGGCATGAACTCATTATTTTTTCAGCGTCAGACAGAAATCACATCATGTTACATGCAAATATTTGTGCATATAATTTAACAGGATATTACACAGAAGCCTCGACAACTAAATCAGTACTAAACCAGCTAAATCAGGACATTAACTTTATTCTGTGGAAAATCTACAGATTTAGTTTTCTGTGCTCCTTGTAAACATCTAGTTCAGTCTTAGAAATGGATTGCATCTCACTATCCAATCTCCTTTACACATTTACACTCATCAGACTTAAAAGGTTGCGTGTTATTTTCTTTCTCAGTTCCTCTCTTTTTCTCTCTAACACCTCCATGGGAGAGTGATGAAGCACAGTGCGCTGGGTGAAGAGAGTCAAAAAAGGCACCAGTTCAACCCCAGCTGTGATCGGTATTGGGGCGGCCGGGTGGTTGCCCCTGTGATCAGAAGGCTGTGGGTTTGAATCCCAGGACTGCTATTCGCACCACTGAGGTTCCCTTGAGTAAGGTACCGTCCCCACACACTGCTACCCAGGCGCCGTGTTCCTGGCTACCCACTGCTTCACTCGGGTAAATGGCTTAAATGCAGAGAACAATTTCACGCTGTTCACACTGTGTGTGGTATGGTCATGCGTGACAAAAATGGCCATTTTTACTTTACTTTTTAAACTCCACTTTTAGGAACTCTTGTTTTCCACTTACTTAACTTGAATCCCCTCAGAAACTACACAGCTGTAACTGCTTGGGTTTAGGACTGGAAAGATGGCTGTAATTAAAGTCGCAGTAGGGTGCACTGAATAAAGAATGGAAAATTACATTCAGATTTGATATAATATCTAGTATTTGGAGGCTTTGTGTGTAATTGTCTGTTAAATGTATTTTGTTCCTGACTTTGAAAAAATAACAATAGTTAACTTAATTGGAATTCTTCAGTCAAAGTATTTGTGAATTAATGAATTGTAATTTATCTTTAATCACAGTTCCATGACGTCAGCTGCACAGTTCATGTAATAACAAATTAAGATTATTTTGGCATTCATTAAATGTAATGCAACCCTTGGACATAACATGTCAAGTCAAGTAGGATTATTGTCTTCTCAGGCAAATGCACAGAACAGTGAAATGATACAACGTTCCTCCAGGACCATGATGCAACGCAGAAAAAAAAACAGAAACCCAACAGACTGCATAAGTCTGGGGCAGGACAAGACTACTCAGAATGAAAAGAGAGCAAAAGAAAACACAAGAGTAACTATACAATAGTACAGGGCATCTGCTGAAGAGTAGACCAACCATAAAAACTGTTCCACATTAAGGAAGACTGCACTCAATTATGAGATTGACTCTAGGGTTGCTGGATTTAGGGCGAGACTCTATAGACAGAAATGCCTAATTTGGGTCTGGTCAACCCATTTTCAGATTTTTGGAGGAACTGCATTCATAAGATGTCTTAACTGTGATCTTAAACATGTCTTAAACGAAACAGAAATGTGTTTCATTATGTTTAGTCAGTTCACCTCCGTGTTTAACTGTCATTTCCAAAATTTACCATCTCTAATGAAGTCTCAGCTCTGTCCACACTCTATATCCTGGAAAAGCTCACTTCCTGCAGGACCACACAAGAGTATCCTTTGTACTAATGACAGCATTCACTAAAATAGAGCATGTTTTTATGTTTTCTCACTGGGAGATACAGTTCAGAGGCCCCTTCTTAAAAACGTTTTTCTCAAAATCAGCTATTCTCTATTTTCAGATTCAAAACATCTCAGCTTCTACAACAACCGGATCCATACAATTTTAATGCATTATCATATTCTAAACAGTCCACATAGAAGGATTTCCTGATGTAGGTTTCTGGGTTTAGAACTGATTTTGTACTGAAAATTGTCTTTTTTCTATGTATATAGCTTATTTAAAAATGCAGTGTTTTCTTTATTACCATGAAAAACAATAAAAATATACATTTTAATGCTAACATCATCCAATGCTGGATTTTTGATTTTTGAATATAGTTATATACTTTAGAATGTCATTTGTCATGTAAATGCCATCTTTTATTAAACAATACAAAAATATTTGGACGAATATCAGCGATCATATAGATTCATTGCTATGTGTTACTTTTAAAAGTTACCCTGTTCACTTGTAGTCTTCCCCCCTGAGAAGGTTAACATGACTTGGTGCTTTCTGTTTTGTTTTTGCAAAAAAGCCTTCATGCGAAACAAAGGAAGCAGCTCACCAACACACACACTCACTAACTGTGAATCATGGTGGGTTTCACTGTTTTGTTGCTAAAAACAACTGCTGTGTCGACAACTTTCGCAAAAGCATAGAAAGAATTCAACTCTTAAGCGAGGCTTTTAATTTCCCACCAAGACTCGAATGGAAAAAAGTGTATAACAGCCACCTAATTATTCCAAAACATCTTGGCATAAGCCGCTTATTGCATTCCGGCACTGTAAGCACTAGCTATTTACCTTCATTGTGGGTTTGTGCTCAGGGTGCATGCCAGTATCACAGTAGCACTGTTCAAATGGGTGTGAAAGGGGTGAGAGACGTTCACTTTTGTTTCTGAGAAATGACAACAGTTTGTAAAGCACAAAAGAAACCTGATCCTAGATCAGCGCAAGATCCTATTCCAAGATGCTTCATAAACGCAGGCCGTGCCCTGGAAAATCTCATCATGTCAGACAAATACGAGAGCTGGTTTAAAGCATGACGTGGCATACGAGCATCAGCAGACATTAATCAAACATTTGCCTTGTGGAGGCATCTGCGTCCCCCAAATGGCGGTGATTCAGCATCATGAAAGAGTAGAATCTCCACGGCTCAAAGGGCAAAGGATGACTAAACATTTCACTGGCCAACGTGCATTTTACCCAATCATCCATCCTTTCTTTCTCACAAAGAAAGGGAGTTATTTTTAGCATTCATTCTGGACGCATTTCACTAAGGCTCATATGAAGAACATGAATTTAGTGAGCAATACTTTGCTTAAACATTCTAACTTACAAAACTTGCCTTTACCCCAGGTGTAGTCAATCAGCTAAGACAAGTTTGGTGTCTGAAGTTAGTTTGTTTTACTTTCCGATGGAAGTATGAGGCTGGTACAGACAACATGTAATGCAGGCTTAAAGCATACCAATTAACAATTAGCAAACTATTTGCCTGAAACTGATACCTATAAAGTCCTGGGTTCTATCGAGGGTCCTTTCTGTGTGAGCTCTGTTTGGATGACTACTGGCCTCTCCGGTTTTCTCCCACAGTCCAAAATCATGTACATCTGTCAGGGCCAAGGTCAGAGGCCGCTTTTCTCTGTTATATGTTGAACTCTTATTTTTGAAGTTGTGTGTCACAGTGGCTTGGTTCATGTATTTAGTTACAGCTGTCCTGTGTTTTAGTGATTGTCTATTCTGATTGATTCTAGCTCTATTTGTATTTAAGTTGCTATGTTTCATGCCTTTGCATTGGTCCACCGTCGTTCATGCCTGGGTTTGTGCATTGTTCTCAGTCCCTTTGTGTTTTGGAGTTTGAGTTTTGATTTCAGGCCCTCGTGCCTTTTTGCTTTGTTTATAAATAAAAGTATTGCAATGGATGTCTGCAAAAGCGCCTGCCTTTCTGTGGGAGTCATGGGGATTCGTGACAACATCAGGACTGGAGATGCTAAATTGCCTCTAGGTGTAAGTGTGTGTGTGTGTGAGTGTGCAAGAATCTGGTTGTCCTGCGATTGACTGGTGATCTGTCTGGGATGTTTCTCCGCCTTTCATCCTATATGACAACCAGAATCGGCTCCAGCAACCCCTGCAACCCCGGTTAGGCATAAGCTGCTTGGATAATGAAATAATATTATCTATAAAATAAACAAATGTCTGAACAAAATGAAGGATTAAGGATAATCACACAGAGAGAAACAAAGTCCATCTTAGATCATGAATGACCTTGGACTGATGATGATTTAGACATGCAGTCTGGATGATGCTAATTGGGGTGGCGCCTTACACACCAGACACATATTTGAGGGATTACTGTACAGGTGTAAGGGGAAAATTGTCTATAGGGTTTTTCTATTGCTGAAGTAGCCCATCAGAGAGTGAAGCAAGAGTCCACTGTCTTCATAACTAATGTAAAATAAAAAAGGGGAAGCAGAATGAATAAGAGAGACTCTTACCCTTTGTGCTCCTTTTACCAGGGGGCCTAACAGGGCGCTAAGCACTTTAGCTCTCCCATACATATGACTGTGGCAGGGCCTCGGCTTTAATCCCCTCAGGCTTTAATTGGCCCTGCAGAGGCTATTAGCTCACAGAGAGACATGGGAACTACAGTTAACACACGCCTACACACTGACAGACTGCACATGTGCACAGCTACAGGCCCAAACACTCACACGTGTGCATGCATACATTGCAGGGCCGTGAGATCATATGTATAGTTTGGCCTCAGAGGCTTAATCAAATAAACTATACTTTCCTTACAAAAAAAAAATTACATATCGGATTCACCTATCACTGGACAAAATCTCATTCTTCTACAGGATGATCCCGAGCCTTCTCCTAAGAAAACCAAAGGGTTTTGAGAATTACGTTTTGGGCTCCTCCAGTCTCTAGATCTTTTTCACATTGAGCTACAGGGACAAGCTGGAGCAACAAGTTCAAAATGAGCATCCAGCAAATGAGACAGAACTGTTTACATGCTTGAAAAGGTGCTAGGAGGGTTTGGACACAAGTTATTTCCAAAAGTAGAGAGGATGCCACAAATCTATGCTGCTGTGATGGTTATTTTGATGAAACGTGTACAGAAGCTTGATAGATTACACTTTAAAACCACTCGGATTTGTTTTGAGTATTTCTAAGGTTTTCTTGTAATAAAATGTTGAAAGAGCAATGTATCTTTTTTTTTTGTAATCCAAGGTTGGGCGCAAACTTCAGGCCGGTAGTGTATATATGACTGTATATGACTGTTATACTTAAGCCTAACCAAAATCCCAACCCAGAAACTTTGTCCTTTTGGTTTTAAAAAAAAAAGCTATTGTAAAAAACTGCCTCTTTGCAATAACTGTGTTTTTCTGGTTTATTTTTCCGGTTTTCCTACATCATCAGGACAGTTGCTAGCACTTTATTTAGACAGCCCATTGTGGATGTTTTGTAAATACTTATCCTGCATTTATTTAATTAACAATCAAGGAAATACCTGTAAAATTCACCTTCATTTCCCTTAACACCACACTTAAATTTAACACAAAAATCTATAACTGACTCATCCTAGTCTAAATCTGTAATAATCCTAACCTTAATTCTTATTTCACAGCCTAAAGGAGGAAATTACTTTATGAAATGATTGTATGTTGTGATTGATTTTACAATGCAGCTGCTTCACATAGAGATAAGGTTATCAATTACGGTGAACAAAGCAAGGTCTTTAAATGTACTCTTCAGAGTCTCTGAATTAATAATGCAATGAATGAATGTGTATGTGAGGAATTCTTCTGATGAAATGATTAATAAAGTAGCTCATTGATAACAGGGAGAGAGAGAGAGAGAGAGGGAGAGGGAGAAAGAAAGCAATCAGGGTGATGTGAGTGAACGCGAGGTCAGGGCCTGTGCTCCTTACCGGATAGCCTTCTGTTTTCTTCTGGCACCACTTCAGTAGAGCGTTCCTCTTAGATCCCCCATACTCCCGCGCCAGAGCAGCCAGAGGGTCTGTTCTTTCCACACTAACACCAGGGGACAAACACGCACACACACACACACACACACACACATACACATGCGGTCACTCACACTGCATCTGCGCTTGTGCATGCGTATGCGCACTCAAGGGATGTTTATTTGAATTTATGAGACGAAATATGAGAGTTTGCAGGAAAACAAGCAGTCCGCTTAGCCTGTGTACACTGAAGATACATTACTGTGTTTCCAGATCAGTAACACTCAGAGCTAGAGATCGAACAGTGGCACATTTTCTTTACTGTTTTTGATACAATATTTTATCTTTAAAAATTACAACTCATCAAAAATGGTTCTAAAAACAGACAGTTCTTGTTACAGTAATGGAATCAAGGTTCCAAGAAGGGGTTCGTTTCAGAACTAACTACAACAGATTTTCCATCACAGAGAATAAACAGGCTATTTAACCAAGCAAAGAACCATTTATGCATTCAGATGGTTCTTGGAGTGTTCATGGTTCACATTTTTCCACTAAAGAACCCTTAGGATGGTGCAGAATGCTTTAAAATGAACGTTTTGGTTTAAAACAAACATTCTCATTAAGATGGTTCTCTACAACAATTATCCTTAACTACAGAAAATCTACAGAAACACACGTGATTTATACAAAAGCATGTTTTTTTTACTTAAAACGTATTCAAACACAATAAAATGACACAAATTGCCATGCAGATGAGTGAATCTTTAGAATATTGTTGCTGTCCAAAAACATAAATATCTATAAATATCTATCAAATGTTCTGTACTTCTAAGGTAAGTTCATTTAAAGTGTTTCATTCAGTCCAGAACCGCCATTGTGACTCACTGCTTATTAGAAATCCAGGTGTTAAATGCGTGAGTTCTGATTTTCGTGAAGGAAGGTTATGAAGAAGACTCCCAGCTTTGATTGCTGAAGAGCACGGTTCAAGTTCAGTTCAGGGAAGCACTTGTGGGGATTCTAATCTTGTGTTCCTGCCAATCGAACCCGTTCTGCCTGATCCACCCTGTCACTGAAGTCCTTAAAGATTTGCTTATTGCAGAAACTCATGTCTTAAAGCTAATAAATGAACGATTTATTGTGCAGCCCTAGCGCAGGCCAAGCTAATAGCTGCACCTTTATTTATGTGGGAGTGAAAATGTCGGCAATGTGTGTTTGTGCATGTGAGAGAGAGAATGAGTTTGTAGAATCTCATGGGAAGAGTGAGAGGCACGAAGGACACTGAACTCAAGTCATACTCCACACACACAAACACACACACACACACACACACACAAACACACACACACACACACACACACACACACACA
>JBBPCY010000082.1:13636304-13655048 GCA_037974405.1 Brachyalestes nurse | reverse complement strand
CACACACACACACACACACACACACACACACACACACACACACACACACACACACACACACACACACACACAGACTAGATAGTGTCCTTAGCCTTTGTGTGGTGTCTCCATTTACCACTGCAGAATACAGTGAAGTTTTTTTTTATAAAGATCTACCTTCACTCACATCACGAACTCCCTGCGCCTAATTGGTTACTTATATTGGTGTACAATTACTCACTATAGGAAATCTGTGGTCCCTCTCTGTTAACGTACCAGAGCTTTATTAAGGCTCTGAGTGAATTAGACACTTCTGTATGTGTTGTTCACTTTGCATTAAGCTTAATTCACCATGACCTGTAAGAGCACATTAAAGATTTTGTATGTAGGAACTCTTAATACCAGCATTACTGCAGTTTCATACAGCAATACTGAACAACAAGTACTGTGCTATCATTTTATGCAAATATCTTATCATCACCTAAATGCCCATCATATTAGTTTAAAATTGGTATTTGAAGCTTATGTAATCTAGGTAGTGTCACCTTTATTGCTTCATTTGATTGTATTACTTTACAGCTAATAAGAGTTTATTAAGCCACTTATTAATTAATTTTAGTAATCTAAAATGATCATTTGTATGAAGGTCATACACATAAGGCCCTCACCCTTTTTGGCTACCAAAAAAACATGAAATGACTTTTTAAGAATCTAGGACACAAACTGACTACCTGTTTTTCACATAACAGACGTCAAGTTCTGTTCTTATACAGGAATGAATACAGCTTAATGCATAGAAAGCCATTTATCTCAGTTTAGGCTTTCATACAACACAGATAACTTTCATAATCACTGCTTTCAGCCCAAACGGTCAATGAACTACCAGTGAACTCTAATGCCCCTAGTGGGCAAAATGGGCAGTGTTTTGAAAGACCTTGGTGCAGTGTGTGTATGTATGTGTGTCTGTGTGTTCAAGGAGCTCTCATAATTACACTGTTGATCTTTTTTGCTGAAGAATGTCATTCCTCAGCTGTGTATCACATGAACATCTCTGAAAGCTAGTGGAATTTGCTCTTGGCCATTACAGTGAGAGTGTGACGTTTCTCGAGAGTGCACATGAGCCTTACTTGAGCTTGCTGTTGGCCCGGTTATAGGTGAATGAAGAAGTTCTGCTACTCAGTGCTGCTGGAGACTTGATGACTGACTCGAGGGATGGACTCTTTCTCATCAGAGGCGAAGGCTTCAGCTCATCACCTACAAATGAGAGAGGCAAAGAGAGGAGGCAAAAGAAAATAAGAACAAACCAATAAAAAAATGCATTGGCTGACAGTGTGAGAGAATCCAACTACATTCCTGGACATTCACAATTCTCTCTGTGGACTTTTAAATTCTGGACCAAAGAGGTCCAAAGAATTTCAGCACTAAAAGCAACCCAGAGCCAACCACAATGGCCAACGATGGCAACATAATATCAAGCTCTGATTTATTTCAACATAAAATGATGCAACTGAGATTTTTACCCACACTACTCTATTTACCAATGTTAAGTTAAATCTGATCATAAAATTATAAATTGAAAGGGCTAAGGACCAGATATGCAATTTTGCAGTATTTCGCATTCCTTGCCTATAGTTCTAAGTGATATTTAATACTGTCTGGATTAATACAGCCCTCCTTTTTCAGGTACACTAGCATTCAAACTCTCAAAATTAATTTTATATGAAAACTTTTGCTTATTTTATATAACAATATATGCAGATGTAAATTGTGGATCCAAACTAGACAACAGGGAGTCGTTTTCAATGTTTGAACTAATAATTTCAAAATGCTCTGTACATTTTCAAGAAATGTAGTATTTATTGAAGATTTGATGCAATTTGGTGTAAACATTTACCTTTCTGTTCATTCGAATAGTTTCTTAATACCTTTCCCTATTAGCTGTTTTTATATCTTTGTTTATGCTTAGGTGTATGTAGGTTTTACCAATACAAAGTCAAAAGATGTGTGAAATTAGAAGGAAATGTACTGAGAAATACTAATGTACTAATTTTGATAGTATTTTTTCAATGTGGCAAATCTGGTTCTTTTATCAGACATCAGAAAAAAATGTTACATATCATCTACCACTACAATTGCTTGATTATATGTAATTCTGGAGATATTTTAATTTTATATTTTGGTGATACTGCCCAGCCCTAATGTGCACTCCAACTGCCGCTCGTTTGGATATGATGCAACAGTTTTATGAACCAGAAGTTGTGGTTTGTAAGTGGTTTGTATGTCATTCCAGTCTGTACCAATCTAATAAAGAAGGGCCAGTGTGTTCTGTCTTCTTATTATTTTAATACAAGGTCAACCTTTGGTGTGATTTCACACCAAACCTTTGGTGTGAGTTGATTTACAGTGAAAGTCTCACCATAGACATATAACATGAATAGAGACAGCTGAGTGTGAGTCATGTCTCAAATTGCGTGCTGACTCCTGCTGAGGCCACAAGAAATGTCAAGCTCACAGGGAAACCTCCCACCATAAACAACTTACAACTGCACAGTGGCACGATGCGCATGTTAAACAATCAAACAAGACCCAACCCAAAGGGTTTACGAGTCAGAGGCGGGAGGACGAGTAACTAGTTCCATTTACTCATTTACATGCAGTTACATCAGAATCAGAAAACTTTATTGATCTCGGAGAAAATGACTTAAGCTATGACTGCATAAAATGCTGATGGATTTTACACTACTTTGACTTTCACTCAAGCTTATCTGAACTAAATAATCAACTACTGTCACTTTGATTCTGTCCAGGATGTTTTTTCACCCTGTACGCTCAGAGATAGGCTCCAGAGCCCCTGGTCTAGGATAAGGGTCTCAGAAAGTGAATGAATTAGGTCATGTTTTCAGTGATGAATGATGCATTAACAGGGGTCTAGGCTATTGTGTGACCGGCAAAACATTTTTAATAAATGTAGTATTTCTATGAGGGTGTCATGATGCAGTTTGGTGCATTCTTTAAAACATTAAGTAAAGAAAAGTGGTCACGCGTGAACACAGTGTGAATAGTGTTTTATTCTTTTTCTATATTTAACCCATTCACCAAGTGAAGCAGGTGGCTGCCACCAATGAGGGGCACTCTGAGAGAAGTGTGTGGGGACAATACCTTACTCAAGAGTACCTCAGTGATGACACTAGCAGTGTTGGGATTCGAACCCTGATTGCAGGGGCAACACCCCAGCTGCCCCATCACAGTTCTGATAGCATTTTTAAATGTGACAGTACTGTCACCTCAGATGATGGTGCTGAAGAATGTTATGATATAGTTTGTAGTGACAGCTCACTCAGTAAAGGAGGAGTTGTGTTGGTTTAAACGAGTACCTGGGTGAGGGAAATCTCCAAGGTTGATTCTTCTTTCCAAGGTTTTAGAAAGTGGCTTGATCCCTGAATGCCTCTGTGATAAAAGCACAATACAGATTGACTGAGTAGAAAACATTATGTCGCCGGTTCGTTAGCTAAATGTACTACTATATGTCTGTTGTTGTATGTAAAGAGAGTTAACATCTACCGAAGTCAAATTCCTTGTATATGTAAGTATACTTGGCCAATAAAACTGATTCTGATTCTAAATATTCTATTTACAGTGTTTCCCAGAGATTTAGGTTCAGGACGGGAAGTATCCCTTTCAAAGCTAACTCTGTTGTCATCACAGCAGTTTCATCACAGAGACAGCAGAATTGTCACAAAGTGTTACTTTTTCACGTTGTATTCAAGCAGTTCCACAGTTCTGATTTCCATTATTTGGGCTTTAGGAGGCTGATTTACATCCGCAAACATCCAGAATGTTGATGCTCTACTGTTTTCTGTAATAAAATGAGAACGTGGAAGCAGGCTTCTAAGCTTCATGTCTCCTGTACAGAGGTACACCACCATATTTCAATAGATCCACTGTAAATCAACATGGTGCTTAAAGGAATTTCGATTTAATTTCTGAATTTTTAGTCCACTCTGACTAGAAGTAAAACTAGACAGCAAAACTGAGCTTATCTGTATGACACACTGCTGCATGACAGTTATATTAATGACTGGATTCATACCTCAAACCATTTGTCATGGTTTTACATATATATCCTATATATGAAGTAGTTCCATCCCGGAAGACCTTGATACTGAACTGACACATTAAACTCATTCTGTGACCAAGTGACTTCTTTCAGAGGACAACCAATGGCTCATGAACAATGTTTTCTTTTTATAGACTGCATGAATTTAACAACAGGGGTAATTTGGGGCATGTTACTTGTAATGCAAATGCCATGTGCCATTGTGCAATGACTACTGTAATGACTAGCCATGAAGAACACACTGCGGTGGTCCTTTATCAGCACAGCGCTTACACTCATATGTCGGAGGTATGGTAGGGTGTGTGATGTCAATATGAGTGTATCAGTGTGTGTAGGGACTCACTGAGGGTTTTAACAATCTCTCTAGGTTTCAGAGTGTGCTACTTCCACTCCCACCCCCACTGGTCAGTGTTTACAGTGTCATTGCTGGACAGAGAGCGGTCCACCAACCAAAAATATCCCAGCCAACAGTCTTTGTGGTCAGGAGCTGACCAACAGTGATGACAAAAACTGTTACATAAACTGAGCCATTATTGTTGCTGTTGTTGTCGTTGCTATTATTCAGCAGTTCTCATGTATTGTGGGATCTGAAGTACCTGTATGGGTGAGACGGCAGCAGCAGGGGCGGTGCGGACAGGTATTCCACTTAGAGGGGTTCTGGGAGATGAATGCATCTGCACTGTGCTGCCAGGTCCGTCTAAAAAAAAAAATAATAATAATTGGCTCAATATTTTCCATAAAAATGGAAAAAGGCCTCTCAGAGATGGAGTGCATGTGACCAAGGTTCAGCTTTAAATTGTTTTGAGGTTGAAATGCAATTCAGTGTAGTCAGTTGCTTTTATGTAAGATTACTCATATAATATAGGCAATTTTAGAGCTCTTTTGCTACTGTCTGATTAGCAGATGAATTGAGTGTCTAAGGTCAGACAGTCCAATGGGCTATGCTTCGTGAGGCCATTGTAAAAGTGTTATGATTACATCTGTGCAAGATGAATTGTACCAGGCATTAATAATGGCCCTCTTCATCTTTGTTATTATAAGAGCATTAAATAAAAGCTCTCTAGCCTGCCATATTGTCTTTGTGAAAATTAATGGGACGAGTTCTCATATCTCCCTTCTGACGTCCCACACAAGTTTTGCTCTGGCACAGAAAGGGACTGCGCTTTTGAAAGCCATCTGGTCCCCGTTATCAGACCAGCCTTTTCCTGACCCTTGCACTACCGCACTGATAGATGGAGTCTGAGATGATAGTGATGTTTGGAGAGCGAATGCAGCCAGAAGCTGTTCCTCACTGATATAGCAGCAGCAATATTGTCGAAATATTTTCACAAAGTGATATGGGGTACTGTGCTAAAGTCTTTTCAAGCATTTTTTTTTTAATTTGCTTATTTTGTGTTTATTTAAATAAATATTTTTCTTTAATACAAGTATGTTGTCCAAATTCCTGCATTTTCGAGATGTATATACACCGGCTGCTGCATTGGTGGATGAGTACATGGAAAATATGGGATATTGACAAGGGCCTGCAAGTTTTACTTTTCAGTTTACGTACTTTTGTTGATGTAATAGACTTTTAGTATTTTTACAGTGTATATAACAAAACTGTGGTGGGAAATATGCAAAAATGATAAAATAATACACAATATTCTGACACACAAGATGCACTTGTAGTGCTACTTTCAAAATCCTGCTACCAAAAACTCTAAGCGCAACGGCTTTCATCCAACACATCACTACTGCACTACACTAAATTCAGTAAAATGTCTTCTCATGTTCTCATTTTAATGAAACAAGCAGCTGGTCAGTTTTCTAGAGGTATTTATGATAGCAGTGATATGCTCTGTAATAGGAATCATGATATAATGTATCACAATGATCAAATAATGTCATTATTGATATCTCCAACAGTAAATACATTGAAAATTATACAGTATTCACAGTGAAACATTGCATGGATTTTTTACATTTGTCAAACACCACCGGCTGTACACCTGATTTGAATGAATGAAGGCTCAGTTAGATTTTTTTGTTGTATTTATTCTAATATTTGTGTATTTCCAAGTAAATTAATGCTTAAATAAATGTGGGAAATGTCTTTTTTTACAGATGGAATGGGCCTTTTGCACAGTACTGTAAATGTAAGAATGCTACACTATTATTCAGATCTGTGGCGTTTCAGTAATATCAAACTAGTTGGAGAAAATAAATCTAGGATTAAAAGAAATCATTGTAGGTCCCTCCAACTAATGAACAAACTTAAGAACAGAGCTGTAAATGATTCCATTATAAACTGCTAAATTAAAATACCATGGAATAAAGTTGTAATCGATACCCAGAAAGAAATTAGAATATGATTCATATTTGGAATGCCTCGTTTTGAAATAGGGGGCAGAAATGACTGATGAGAGAGAATGACAGAAACCCTATCTGTAAAATAAATCTGGAAATACCCTTTACGTCTGCGGTTTATGAGATGCATATCCATTCTGTATATGTAACTGCATACAATAAGGATGTTTTAAACTAGCACATAGAAGTTGATGGGCATCAGAAGGTGAGGGGAAGAGTGGAGAAAAAAAACCAACCAAACAAAAAAAACACTTGTGGTGGAGGGTCCTCCTACTTTTAACAGCTGTGTCGAAGGATTTGATGAGGGATTTAACAGTCGCAGGTTCCGAGGGTGCGCTGCTTCCACTCGCACTGCCGCTGGTCAGCAGGCTGCCGGACACATTCTGGGTCACTGAGATGCCACACCAGTGAGGGCCGCTTTCAGAATCCGAGAGAGTTCCTTCCTCCGCCCGTGACCTGCCAATCACACACACTGATATAGAGCAAAGCAGCGCGAAGCATTCTTCACATTTTGTACTTATAGAACTTATAGAGTCAAACGATGCAAACTTACGCTCCATCTGACCTAATGTGGCCTAGACCATGTTACTACAGTATCGTGGCACAACTGTACAGTCATAAAAATACATTAAATACATAAAAATACATTACAGGGATAAATATTCTATCCAGTTTGACCTAGACTAGTACTTGTTAACGTGTGGGTCGCAGCCCCCCAGTGGGATATGATGGTACTGCTAGGGTGCCCTAGACTATATATATATATATATATACTTTTTTTTTTTTTTACTGCAAGACAATATATAATACATAGACGTATGTAAAAATAAAACATAGTTAGGTTGATTGGTCTGGCAAAACTGACCCCAGCTAGCTAGTTTTGTTCATATTTTCAGTGCAAATCAAAGTAAACTGTTTCCTGAACGTATCGATCACGGACAAATGGATAGAAACAGAACCACGGACGCTTTTGTACTAATTTGTGTGCTTTAAAGCTAGGACAGCCCTGGCCAAGATCTTAGTTAGAGCTTTATGTTTACACTGATCTGTTCATGCTCCTCTCTTGACCGTTTATGTGGAAATTTATGCTGTGATGTTGGACTATGTCCAGTGCATATCATATACATATATATCCCATTTCCAGCTTAGTAGAATACATCTAAAATATGACCAACAGATGCAATGAAAGAATGCATTTCTGGGCAGAGAATGGACGGGGCAATTGTAAATTAACTTCACAAAACTATTAAGCCAACACATGCATTTTTAATGCAGATCATACAGCTGCATGCCTTCACAAAAAGATAACTCTGGCACGCAGGGTTTGGAATGTTTTGCCTCATTCTGAATAACTTTAAATAATAATGGCGCTAGAATGTATCCTTTTTTATGAGGTGTGCTCAAGACTGAGCTTCCAGTGTTGCTAGTTTTATAATTCCATCCCACATCCAGGATACATCTGACATTAAATATTATTCCCAGCTCACCCACAACTTATCAGCAAAATCAACAAACAGTTTAACACTTCATAAACATCCACATCTTTAAAGGTCCCAAGCCATTTGCATCACGTATGGCTTCCCGTAAAAGGACGAAGAGAAACATGGGAAAACGAAAGGCAGTCCCCAGAGGAAGTAGCCTTAAAGAAACACACACGGACATGCAAAACCATGACGGAATCGTGATTTATTGACCTCAAAATAACAAGTCAGGATAAAAAGGTGAATCATCAATCATACATTAAGAACCACATGTGATCGGAAACAGACAGCATTTTGGTCATGGATGCCCATGTTGGCATGGGTACGGACAGTAAAGAGCAAATAAATTAAAGCTTCGCACATTCACCGAATCTCTAACATGGCTTGTTTTCGAGGCTTTCGACCTGAGCGGTCACGTAATCATGTTTCCGGCAACGTTGTATCCTGAAGTTTTCAGACCAGCATGCGCCAGCCAGATCAGAACTGAGTGTTGTGTGCTCTTGAGCATGCAGTGCATGGCTGATTGAAACCTGAGATTCGCAAAATGGCAGTAAAGTATCCGACTGAGGATCTCTGAAAGGCTCTTGTGTGTTAATGTTCAAAAATCAACGTGAGGACAAGATTTCACATCGACAACGAAAACCATTTTAACATTCATGTTGGAGAAAAGTTTGAAATGTCATTTAAAAGCAAAGCAGGCCACTGAGTGTTCTCACACAGTCGGTAAGGGGTCTCGAGAGGCAACGCTATCACAGATCGAAGTGTTTCAAATCCATAGCCTCCTATTTCTGAAGTTTCAACATAGGATGAAAAGCACTTGCTGTTTTAAACACCACTTTAGGCCTCGATAGCAGACGCTGGGCGGAATCAACTTTGAATTTGCGGCACGACATGATATAGACCCCTGTGATATTATTATTTTTGTGCCATCTAGTGGTGCCTTAACAGCACATTGCCTGATGGTGTTTCTAGGTTAAGGAACTTCAGATTGTACTTTCAGGAAGAAAAAAAAAAACAAAACATAAATCAATGATCACAAGGCACGTCCTTGTTGATGTAAACATTCAGAAAGAACACAAACAGTACAGTGCATGAAACCACACACTAAACCAAACTGTAGGACCATTCGGGTTGTAATATTTATAGTACCCCGGTCTTATTAAATTAACTCAGTATTACATCAAGCTGTCAAGCTGGTCTAACTGCTCGTTACAAACCATTCAAACGAACTTAGAAAGTGCTGGTTTGGGGAACAGTTTGTTATCCAGAAAAGTTGCCTTTTTTAAGGCAGTACACTATTATAGCATCAGTTTAACTTTGGAAGGAAAAGAAAAAAGAAACAGTGTTCCTCAGGCAAAACAGGCCAGCGTAACAGACACATCATATGCTTGTTCATTTTTCTCTTTCTTTTCGATTCTTATCACATTTAAGACGTGTTGAACATGTCACAATTTTACAGTTCTACTCAAGTCAAAGCCAAACTATGAAATCACAGAAGTGCATGAGTTATTAACCATCCACTAGTAAAGGAATGCATTTTTACTCCAGATTTTTTTTTTTTACACTTAATCTCTATCTGC
The DNA here is from genome assembly GCA_037974405.1 of Brachyalestes nurse. NCBI lineage: Eukaryota > Metazoa > Chordata > Actinopteri > Characiformes > Alestidae > Brachyalestes > Brachyalestes nurse. The sequence continues at coordinate 13,645,542 of JBBPCY010000082.1, read as the reverse complement.
CACACTTTTATTGTGTAGTCAATTGCCATAGACACTAATGTCCCAGTGTGTTTCCCTGGGCTTACAAAAGAGTTTGGAGTCATCAAATCACTGCCTGTGAAAATCGACTGATGCGGCAGATGGAGATTAGGTTGAGAAACGGTACATAAATACATTACACACTTGAAAAGAATTTTGAGCGGCTATTTTCACATGAGTGTGACTTTTAAAATCCTGCTTTTGCTCTCTATAAAAAAATAAATAGGCTAAAATGACATTTTGAACCAGAAATTCTAGATGCAGTTATGTATGTATATGAATGAAGATGTTAACAGGGTTCTTCCAACAGTAATACTTATACACTTATATCTGTGATGCAATACTGCCTTTTGGTATTTGGTGTAACAGATTTATATTCTCTATCGCCCCTCCACCGCAGTCTTGCTGCTTTCGAATGCTGCTCCAGCAGTGATTCTGAAACAAAAGGAGACAAATGTGTCCAAATGAATGTGCATCACCACATGTATAACGCTGTTGAAATAACAGCACACTTTAAATCATTAAGGAGGGCCACATCACCGCTTCACTCATGAAAAGCATCTCATTAACACAGCAAACGCTCATTTCTCCGTCATGCATGTCTGAAATGCACAGACAAAGTTGGCCGTTTTTTTTTTTAGAAACAGCACGTTCAAACCTTCAATTGGTTAAAGAAAATCCTGTCTACAGCACAGGTCATGTCAAAAAAGAGGCTGTATTTACAGGTTCAAGCTTTTTTAGAAAAGCTTGAGACATAAGGACTTGGTACCAGACAGAGGCAGTGATTAGACAGCAGGTGGCGCCATATATCAGAGCTATTTGGAAGAGGAAAAGAAAAACCATGCCGGACAAGGCAGAGCAGAACAAGGCCCGTAAAAGTAAATGACAAAAAGCAAAGCCAATCAAATGTTAGGATCATCCCAAGCAGAAGCAGTTTTGGGTCGGGGAAGGAAGATCAAAGGTCACACAAGCTCTTAAAGGAATACCTCAGCACTTTTCAACATCATCTCCCAGAAAAGCACTGAGAAACAGATGAAACACTTAAAACAGAAGCCAATGAGAAGAGCTGCAGCAACTTCCCACTGGCTTCTATTGTAAGAGAGTTTCTACTCACTGTTTTTTGTTCTATTCTAAGTGGCAACTGACCAAGCACTACAGAGACAGCATTAGGAGATCAGGATAAGAAGCTCTGAAGTATTCCTTTAAACACAGTAATCCTTCCACTCTGCTAGATCCATCCATTCATTACTCATTCTGTGTGATAGCTTGGCTGGTGCTAGCGGTACACTCACCTGGCTGTTACAAAAAGGTGGCCGCGTCTGAGGAAAATCCTTTAGAGAGCGACCTCAGGGAGCATCTTAGGAAAGGGGATACGCTGGCTAGTCCGTTTGTGCACAGTAGGGAGAATAAAATGCAGGTGTGTGCAGATCCTTAATGATCTGGCAACACAAAGGTACTACGTACAAAATGTATGACTGACAGCTATTGACTTTTTAAATTATATTCTTATCACGTATTGTCAGATAACATAGGTGTGACTTTATACAGTAGTTAAAAAATCGAATTTATGCAGTTTTCCCCCTGAAGTGTTTGGTGATTTGCTTTCTTAGTTTTGCACTGCAGCTACGAGGCTAATGCACCGGTTTCTGACACTATAGAAGCGAACAAAAGCTTGTCTACAGCAACAGAAGACTGACCCTCCCCGTGCTTTGATTCATGTTCATAAACAGAAGTATATCATCCAATTTCAAAAGCCCCATAAGAAATGCAGAATGATTTAAGATAAGTGCGTGATGAGCCGTTTACTTTTGCAGATGCTAACTGGCAGGTACCTACATTAGCCTTGTAGCTCAGAAACTTCAGACACCAAATATGTCTTACTGATCGATTGCATTTGAGGTAAGAGGAAAACTGTTCACTTTTTTTTTTACTTAAATCTTAAAATCAAACATGTGTTTATTAAATAATGATCTGGCATACTCATCTGGCCCAACCCTGGAAAAAATGATTAATCAGTCCTTAGATCAGTATTCAGTAAATCCATTCCTACAGGAAAGCTACCGGACGTCAAAGAGCGGAGTGGAGTGGGGAGTAAGGAACGATTGAAAAGCTACTGCTAAGCAAGTTCATGCAGGAAGACTGACACACGAAGAGAACAGCCAACAGCCTAAACAGCACACTACACCAGGGCACAGTGCACTTTACAGTACATAAACAGCCAACCCCTGAGACTCCTAAACAGACATTAAGCCTAGTCTTAGACTATCTTAGAGCTGTCACAATTATTATTGTCATTATTTTTACAGTAACCTGGGTGGGCTGCAATTATTTTACCACACATAATTTCTCAAACGAAAGTGAAATGTCTTGCAAAATCGACAAAAACTCTTACTTCTGGCTGGTGCTATATCACCTTTAGAGGGCAGTTGTGAGTAATGTTGGTTTATCCAAGTTTGTCTGTTGTCAGTTGGGAGCTACTAAATATCGATAGCTAGGAAGCAAAATTGATACATTACACTACATTATACACTACATTAATTCAGCAGACGCTTTTCTCCAAAGCCATTCATGGTTTGAGGAAACAGGCTTTACACTTTAGTACTGTACTTTTATAATAATGATCAAAACTGTGTTCTAGTGCCTGCATATATATTTCACCCACCACATGTTTCAACTGGGACTAAAACTGAAGTTTAGTTCAGAACTAGGCTGTTCATAAAGAACAATTCCTGCACTGTGTTTATGGGATATGAACTGACTAGAAGTGCACAGATAACAATTCAGCAACACATTATTTAATGTAGCATTGCACAGTGCACTTCTGTCCAGTCCACTTATTGTTCTACATTCGCTTTGTGTTACTTTGTACCTGCTACAGGCTACTGCATTATCAGCTGGGCGAAAGTCAAAGCTGTATGTGGGTGTTTGACCACTTGGATGTCTTAGCATGCAAGTGTGTTTGAAGTAAAGATCCACAGCCCAAGAAGCATCAAACTGGAGTAAAGTGCAGATGTGTGAGAAGAAATGATAGGATAGCAACTACAGATTAAGACAATACAAGAGAGAGCAGAAGACAAAAATAAGCAAAGGGTATTGTGGGGAGTAACTGGCATTTTGATGCGTTTGGCAATTCATCAGTTGTGTTTCCCAGAAATCCTGGAAGCTAAAAGCCTAAAATAAACATGACTGCATTTGAGTAGACCCCCATATACACAAAGCTAGGTAATGACTATGCAACTTGAGATGTTCACTGTTCAAATAAGAGGGAAATTGTTATTAATATAATGTATCAAAATACACTGCCCTTTCTCAAACTCAGTCAGAACAGATTATAGCTATAGCTTTGTGCTTTCCAGGGAAAGGGTGAGAATTAAACAGCCTGTCCCGAAGTCCACACTTCTGTGTGCCAGGGGTGTAAGTGTGTCCTTTTTCTTAAATGTGCAGAACACACTGAACACACACTGAATGCATCTTTTCCCAAGTAGCATAGCAATATTCAGGTTTTATCAGAGACCACAGTTTCTTTTATTTAAGGTCCAGTCAATGGTCATTGAGTACAAACTCTTTTTCTCAGCATCATAAAAACTTCTGTTCTTTTCAGGACATTTGTTTTCAGTTTTTAGGTGCATTTTTCTGTGCTTCTTGTGAACACTTCCAAAGTTCAGTGTTAGACATTTGCATCAGGTTCTGCTTCTTAAGATCCAAGTAATCCCCATTACGTGCTTACACTCAGTCCACAAAAAACCCCACATTCCTTATCTTAGATGTTCTGTTTCAGAGCTACATTGCAAATGTTCTGCTCAAAAATAATAAACATTAAGTCTTAATAAGTAGCAGATAGTTTCGCTACATTTGGAAATAGGGCAGGTATGTGTGAATGGACAAAAGTACAGACATTATTCAGGTTTTAAGATGCTGCTCCTGCTGTTTTCAGGGGACAAAACTGTTTTAAGAGCAGTATGTCATTCAGGGCTAAAAGCCATATTTCAACCCTTTAAATGACATTTTGTTGATTTTCTAAGTAAAAATAAATACACATCCTTTATAGTGAAAACACTTCAGTACAGTTCATGCACAGATACTGGTGAGTTGCTCAGTTTGACAAACTGGAAAACATATGAATTGTGGTCTGTGTAATCTTTTATGTTTTCTTCCTTTATGAATATGTCAGCAAAAAATTTAAAAAATCAAAAATCAACAAATCTTAATCACAGGTGTTTAATCTTTTGCAACTGGATTTGAGATGTGTGTATGAATGCAGTTTTTGTGGTCCTAATTTGGTGACTAATTGCTTGATTACTTGTTAGCAGAGGTTGGTAATTTGGATCCCTCCCAGGATTTTGTTCCGACTGCCTGGCTTCTCTAGTTTGCTTAAACCAACAGCTGTAGCATCAAGGCTGTATAGCCTGTAGACTATAAAAGCAAACTTCAAATAGTAAAGATGATTAATGTGGCTGATCAAAAATCTAAGATAGAGTGAGAAATATGAGATTTTTTGTAGAATTTGTGGACTTTAGGACTTGGCAAAACAGAGATGTGGCCTGACACTGGAGGTCTAGAGGTTTGAGTGCGTTGCGTAAGGCCCCCTGCTGTTTGTCAGTGGTACTGTACCTGGCCCCCTGAATCTGCTCCAGCTCTGAGGCTAGTCTGGTAGAGCGCTCCTGCTCCTCCTGAAGCCTCCTCCGCAGTGTGCGCACCTCCTGTTGAGCCTCCACCTTTATATCATTCGCAACAACCACCGCCGTCTGTAGGTCAGCCTGGAAACGGCGCCACTCCTCTGTCTCTTCCTGAACACGCACACACACACACACACACAGCAATATAATCAGACTTGGGCAGGTCACCAGCTCTGTGTACCAGGGAAAGTGTCCACCCTAAAAAACAGAATTAGCTGGTCATGGTTATGTCACTTACAATTACTCTGATTAATGAGAAACAACACTTAAAACTGCAGCCATACCTGCAGCTGTCAAAATGTACCATGATATAATTATGGCACAGGTTTTGACTGCTGGGCTGTCATTCCATCCTGACTAGATTAAACCTGACACTTTGCGTCAAATCCCCCTAGGGTTATTTTTCCTGCAATGAACACTCGATGAATTTTCTGATAGGAAATCCTACCTTCATCTGTTTGCTCATGGCTTTCATCTGCTTGTCCTGCTCAACCCTGTGCTCCTCCAGCCTCTTGATCTGATCTGAAAAAGCAGAGGCAAATTGAACCGCACATGAGAATGTTACATTCACATTAACTGTGCAGAGATTCATCTCTCTTTTCATATGAAGGGGGAGAAACAAAGCTTGAGATTTGCTTTTATGTGATACCCCCAACAAAATATAATAAAATACATATATAAAACTTCTATCTCTATTGACGAGAATAATAAAGAGGTACATGTGTTAATTTGTTGAGACAGGGAGACAGGCTTTGCATGCAAACGATTCCTGTATTAAGTGGCTTGGCAAATGTTGTGAGGGAAGCAGAGTGAGAGAGATTAGAGTGAAACAGCTCAGTTATATCAGTCCAGCCAGGCCGCCGTGTCCAATCTCTCTGTATTATGAACCACAACAGCCCTCTGCCACTGTGTGTATCTTTGGGTGGCCACATAAAGCTGACTTACAGCAGCTGCTCCACTGTGTTAAAGATGGCTGAGAGAAAACAGCTCAGTGAGTTACATCAGCCCACAAAGTGTTTTCCATTTTTAATAAGTGTCTTCCTCTTCTCAGGAGCTGCGGGTCTAGTTCTGGCCAAAATACTGTCAATACTGCTATCAGTGTCTCATTAATCTACTCATTTTCAGTTTTCATGATATGTGAAGATAAGAAAATGTAAAATGTAAAAATAAAAATCATAAAATTGCCAACAACATTCTAGTGTTTCAATTAGATTTTGTAATGGTCGTACTCTCCAGGTCCAGGATGGTCTGGTTGGTGTGCAGTCGGACCGCCCGCTGCTGCTCCACCTGGTCCTCCAACTCAAAGATGGTCTCCTTCAGGTCCTTGATCTGGTTCTCGCTATCTCTGTTCTTCTCCTCCAGAGCAAGCAGACTGGTTTTGTGTTCCTGCTCCTGCTTCTCCAGTCTGTCCTGATCCTGCTTCCTGTCTGTTTCAGCCTGAACACACACACACATACACACACTAAAAAATGCGACACTGAAAAACACGAGGTAAGGATGAGTAAATATCTAACCAAAAGTTACCAACAATCAAATGTAATGCCTAGAAAAAGCAGAGTCCCATTATTATTACAGATATCAATGTATGGAAAGCGGCATGGTGACCTTGTTTATTAACAGCACTATCTCTGTCACTGAACTTTCAAGAAGACTAATATTTCACTAAGCCTTTTGACCTTAGCATCTCATGCGTCAGCAGTAAATGGGCAGGACTACACGCATTTTACATGACAAGTTGTAGTCTCAGTAAATCGAGTAGAAAATTCATGTGTACTTTAAGTGCATCTGGTGGTTCCATAATGGCACATTTCGCATTTGCCTGCACTCATATGTACATCAAGAACCCTATTGCAATGCTGAGCACGGAGCTTCCCAACATTCTTAGTGGTTTTGTCAGTTAATGATAATTAGCTTCGGCTTGTATTATTTTAGATTATTTCTCTAAAACAATAGATCAGTTTAGTCAGTAGTATGACAGATGGAAACTGTGTGTTGACTGTGGAGTGTTTTTAACTTTTTGCCATAGTGTTGAGCACTGTGACACTCAGGAGGGGCAATGTCTACCAAACTAGCATAAAATGATGTCTATAGTGAAACACTGCAGTGACACAGGGGAATAGGAGTTTGTGCTAATCTGCTCAAAAGATGAAAAGATGACAAATCTTGATGACAAACGGCCCAACTGGATTACTTTATACCCTAAACACACTATTAATGTCACTGACTAAAAACAGACATTTTCTATGAAATAATATATTTATGTCCAACATCAAGGATGCACATATTAACTCAGTTATCAACTGTCAACATGTATCTAAGGTGACGGAGGACAAACTGTCATCTTTGTTTAGTCATGAAATGTAATAACTGAGCAAAAGTACACACGCACACACAGACTCCTAAAACAAGCCATGCAAGTCAGGACGTATGTACTAATCGTCTTTGTCAACATAAATGTTGTCACAACTGTTCGCAGTACGTCATAACTGCCCATCCCACATTCACTAACAATGCTTACACATCCTGTTGTGGTACAGGCTGCCTCCCTCTTATTTTTGTCTCATAAGTAATAATACCTACAAGCAAGGTGGCTCTCATTTTGTGGAAACTTCCATGGCCCTATAATTACAGGAGCATGGTCAAACCATTTGAGTATGGCTGTCACTATCAGTTACAATAGTAGTCAAGTAATCTAATGATTTTTTTGACAATTAGTCAAGTAATTAGTAAACAGCTAACTAATAAACATGGACTTGCATTAACTATAACAAACCATGGACAGCTCTTAAAAGATTCCAGTATACTTTATGGGGGAACAGAAACGAAAAACTACAAATCCTTGTAAAGCTTTTTGTAAAAGCTTTGCAAATACAGTATAAAGTCAAAAAATGCATGTATTATGTTCCTTACTGCAAGAGGTGTAAGTATTTTAATATTTATTACAATAAAAACTGCAAATGAATTTTTTCTAAGAAAATAGCCCTATTTTTGAGAGCACAACATGCTAATGTGTACCAAAGTTAAAGTCATGACACTGAGTTTGATAATGCCAGAGCAGCTACCTCATCCTCACAGTGTTGTGGTGCTGGCCAGGGCATGAGTAACATGACAGCTGGACCACCCGGCAAAGACATGGCATCATCAGATTCTGAGTCACTGTGAGCCTCGCCCCTCTGAACATTTGTGAAGAACTTCTAACTCAATCACAACTTTTAGCCTAAACTGCTTTTGGATTGCACTCGGTTATGAACAAGCGTATTGGATGACCTCCGAAGAACTCTCTAAAAAAGTTCTAAGAACAAGGATCCAGTCCCAAGCTTTGGCTCTCTGGAAGAGGTTTAGAGGACACATTAAAGCCAGGGTTTATTCTGCTTTGGTGGGGTGTACTGAGTTCATATGCTGGGACAGCAATAAGGTGCCATTGATTTTTATGTCCTACAAGACTCCTAACTGTTGTTTCTGTATTGCATTTTTAAGTATGACGCAGACTTCAAACTGTATAACCACAACAACATTCGTGACTGCCAAAGAGGCGATGGCCGAAGTTTTATTTAGTGCATTTAAGGGAGATACTCTCTAATTTTCGAGTAGTTTGTGTAGAAAGAGTAGAATGTGCATAGCGTTTGACTGCAGTAACCCTTGTGGACTATGGCACCTTTTACTAGCTTTTCTCACATGGAGAGTTGTTTTACTTTCGTGGTAATTGAAATAGAAAAAGGCATAAGAAAGAAAAAAATTTTTTTTCTTTGCCATAAAAACATCTGACTGAACCTTTGCTCTTTCACCACATGAACTAGGCCATAACATATTCTCTTATATCACACATGTCCATGTGGCTCACCCTAATGATACCTATCACCACTCTGTTCCCCAGGAGCAAAACCACCGTAAGGTCCATACATAAGCATCCTATAAAGCTACATCATGATGAATAGGCCTTAATAAAGTACCACAAAAGTGACGAAAGGCTGTAAACTTGGCCAGATGTGCCACTCGCTATTTTCGTTTATTTCCCCATTACCAGTCCTTCCTTTCCATTCCCCAAATCGTCTTGTCTTCTCAAACTAAAAACAAGGTCATTGGTTTCAGGTGCATGAATCTATATCATAATGCAGCGACAGTCAAGTGATATATCATGATGCAGCAGCAGGCAAGTGAGCAACAGTTCATTCTCCCTAAAGGAGTAGTAGATTTGAACTCAAATATGTATAAACATAAAAAGTATGGCATAATGACATGATAAAAACCAGATTACTATTATTACTATTATTATTATTATTAGTAGTAGCAGTAGTAGCAGTAGCAGTAGTAGCAGCAGTAGTAGTAATAGTAGCAGTAGTAGTAGTAGTAGCAGTAGTAGTAGCAGTAGTAGTAGTAGTAGTAGTAGTGTAGTAGTAGTAGTAGTAGTAGTAATAGTAGTAGTAGCAGCAGTAGTAGTAGTAGTATAGTAGTAGTAGTAGCAGTAGTAGTAGTAGTAGTAGCAGTAGCAGTAGTAGCAGTCGTAGCAGCAGCAGTAGTAGTAGTAATCGTAGTAATCGTAGCAG
>JBBPCY010000082.1:13620785-13636204 GCA_037974405.1 Brachyalestes nurse | reverse complement strand
AGTAGTAGCAGTAGCAGTAGTAGCAGTAGTAGTAGCAGTAGTAGCAGTAGTAGTAGTAGTGTTTTATCATAGTAACTTGAATAAGCCCATCAAAGTTATGAAATAATGGAAAGTTCCTTGTTAACATTATAAAACAACACTCAGTGAGAAATACTTCACTACTATTTGCAACTATACCTTAAAAAGGTTTCTACATTAGGCTACACAGCTACAAAAATGTTAATCATGCTATCATTGAAAATCTATATCATGGAACAACAACATACACTTTATTCCAAGTACACTTCCCACTCCTACTCAGAGTCTGAAAATATCTGTTGGTGACAGGGGACGTCTATTTAGTGTAAAGAGAAATAAGGTAAAGTAACAAAAGTGCCTTCTGGCAGTAGCCAGTTCTTTTCCAGCTTTAAAACACTTCCAAGTACATTAAGGCCAACACTAATGACCTTCATTTGATTTACATTTTGGGCTCCAGATTCCTCAGTGTAGTGTTTTGCTACAGTATAGTCTACTTTTTCCGTGGATCATTTCCAGTACAGGAGATTTCCTGCACAGAGGGAGTGACTGGCACAAAACGAGGCACATCCTCCCATAAGGGCTTGCTAGTTAAGCAAAATGCTAACACTGAGGAACAGAACATCTTGTTTTACTAGAGAGTTCCTGGATAGGGCCTATAAAAGTGACCGAGGAAAAAACATTTCAGTACAACTGTATCAATACAATCTCTCCATCGCATTCTTTAATTTTATTCCCATGTAAATGGAAATAAGCGGATTAAGGAGTTCAGCAAAACTTGGACTGGGTCTCTAACATAATAGCAATGGTTAAGATATTAAAGCTACAGTTTCCATTCTTTTCACCTTCCTTATAACAATGCCATTGCTAATTAGTTACATTAGCCTTTAAGCTCCAGACGCATTCACTTCTGGATAACTGACTATGTCTGTGTAAACGTAATGTTTTACTAAACTATTGAACTACGAAGTAGAGATATCTACCTTGTTGAACATGCTCTGAACACGCTCCATTTCATTGTGAGCCTGCAGTAGTTCCTGCCTTAGCTCAGAACAGGTCACCTCCTGCTTGTCTCTGTCGGCATGAGCTGCTTTCAGCAAGGCCTGCAGCTCCGTGCTGTCGCTTGCACTTTGCACCGCCTTGAGCTCCATCACCTTCTGCCTCTCTGTCTCCACCTGGCCCCTCAAACGCTCATTTTCTGCCTTCACAGCCTCTGCAGCCTGACGCTCTTCCTCTGCCAGCCTTGCCGCCACCAGTCCAGCTTTATTCTCCCTCTCCAGCTGCTGCTGAAGGAGCTCTACTTCTTCTTTCAAACCTCTTGCAGTTGCCTGGGCTTCCTGGTGCTCTTTCTCCAAAGCTCTCAAGCTGCCCGTCAGCTGTTGCTGAATGTCCACAAGCTTCTCCCTTTCAAAACATGAATTCTCCACCTGTTCAGCAAGACGCTGCTCTAGCTCTGCCACCCTGGACAGGCGTGTGGCATCAGCTTCTTGACTCTGGGCTTGCTCTCTGAGCCTCTGGAGAAGGGTCTCGTTCTTTTGGGCAAGAAGCTCCACGCGCTCCCTTTGCTGCTGTAATGAGGTTTGAAGGAGACCTTTCTCCTCAGCCAGCCGCTCGTTCTCTACCGTCAGCTCCTGCACAACCTGCTGCTGGTCAGCCAGTTCCTGAAGAGTAGCCTGGAGCTCCTCTGCTGTGCTGTGGTGGCTCTCCTCCATCTTTTGGATGCGCTCTGTTAAGCACTCCACTGATAAATCTCTTTCCATGGTCCCTGGAGCAACACCCTTGGTGCTGCTGCTGACAGAATCGGAGCGAGACGGAATCTTCTCAAACTCTGAGGAATCTGGCGAAGGTGATGGAGAACCTTTGGTGAGGTCACTACCCGACGATAAAGAGGTTTTGATTGGACTGCCGTTCAGTGGCCCACCTGTACCCATTTCAGTGCTTGTACTCTCTGGTAGAACCCCGTTAACAGAAGGTTTAGCTAGACTGGCTAGTGATGTTGAAGCTGTAGCTGGACTGGTTAGTAAAGTAGAAGTTGCAGTTGTATTACCACTGGACACTGCAGAGGTCTCTAAGGAGATTAGTTTTTCTTTCAAGGTTTGATTCTCCTCCCGTAAAGCAGCCAGTTCCCTCTGGAAGCGTCCATTCTTCTCCCTCAGCTCCCCAACTAATGTCTGGACGTCTGGGGAACTTGGCTGAGTTCGCTCCCCATCTGAGGTCCCATCTGGTGTGCCAGCCTCTTGCGGTGAGCCTTTGCCCCTGCATCGTTGTAGCTCCATTCGCAACTTGCTGATCTCAAATTCCTTGGCCTTGGCCTCAGCAAGCAACTCCTTAACCTGGCATTCCAGGAGAGTCTTGTCTGCATTCTCCGTCTCTGTCTTTGTCTTGACAGAACTGCGGGAGTGCTTCGCTAGGGTGGACAGGCTGGAGGTACTGGCACTGGGGATCATCTTCTTGGCACTAGAGGTCTTCAGCTGGTCCCGTAAGGAGGTACGCTCTCTAGAGATGGTCTGGGGAATTTCTCGGGGAGCAGGTATCCCTGATTTTTTGCCAGACTGGACACCTACAGAAAGAAAGAAAATGTTACTGCTTATAATTACTTACAATCTCTTCATGAATCTATGCTATGAATAAGCTAACAGCTGGATTTTCAAGCCTAGGTACAGCTCTGAAGTGTTGAAATATGAATCGCCTGTGTATATATGTGACACTTCCATAATCATTTGTTTGGGAAACTAAATCAGTAGGAATTCCTTCTTGTATAATGAAACATTATTTTTGACCATTTTTATTTAAAATAAACTGGGAATCTGTCTGTGCAGTCATGGAAGTTTTTGAATAAAACTTTGAAAGGCTTCATTTTTCATGGTCACTTTGGCTACAAAATACAAGTTAGAATGCAATCTTTCATTTCATGTCATTGTTCAAGGCCCAAAGTATCAGTGTGAGAAGTCATTCATTCAGTCTCTGACTGGACAGAAGGTGTTTTGTTTTGCCAAATTCAAATAGCCACCAGGCACTGCCTCTATGTATTGTAACCATAGCAGTTCGGTAGAAACAGGCCGAGTGGCATTTGAGTGGCATCAGAAGGCCATACAACATATCGTTCTAGAGCAGTCTGTAGAAGGGCTGGTGTACCACAGGCCCCTTGTGAAGAGAGAGACTGATGAAAGGTTTTATTGTTGGATTTAGAATAATCAGCAAACACCAACACAAACATGGGGGGCTCTTGTTACAACTGATGACAATGACCCAGCAGTGCAGGGAATGTTCTAGGGCTGTGTGTAGGGGGTTACAATGGAAGAGCTGTGCTTCAGGCCAAAACGAGCAATGTCACCAGGCAATGTGAGGTTTAGTAGAGACGGACACACTGGCTACAATTCTGTGATGAGGCAGAGTGCATGAAGCCACATGTGCAAAAGAAATAAACTGACAAGTGAATTTAACCAAATTACGCAAAGTCTGTCTCTCTCTCTCTCTCTCTCTCACTCTGTCTCTCTCTCTCACTCTGTCTCTGTCTGTCTCTCTCTCTCACTCTGTCTCTCTCTCTCACTCTGTCTCTGTCTGTCTCTCTCTCTCTCTCTCTCTCTCTCTCACTCTGTCTCTCTCTCTCTGTGTCTCTCTGTCTCTCACTCTATCTCTCTCTCTCACTCTGTCTCTCTCTCTCTGTGTCTCTCTGTCTCTCCCTCTGTCTCTCTCTCTCACTCTGTCTCTCTCTCTCTGTGTCTCTCTGTCTCTCGCTCTGTCTCTCTCTCTCACTCTGTCTCTCTCTCTCTGTGTCTCTCTGTCTCTCACTCTGTCTCTCTCTCTCACTCTGTCTCTGTCTATCTGTCTCTCTCTCTCTCTCACTCTGTCTCTGTCTCTCTCTGTGTCTGTCTCTCTCTCACACTCGTAAACACCAATTTAATTTTAACTGATTTTTTTGTTACCCACACACGCAGAGCTAGGAGAGCCAACCCACAATGTTTCTGTAAGTTAATTACAACTTTGTCAGAATGGCACTCACCCCTCTCACACCTGCAACAATTTTCTAATAAGCGGTTCTGAACCTGTGGGATCTATGTGTTACAGATCGACCTGAGCATCACTACTGGATTGTGTAAACGATGTGCTATTGAAGCTGTCTCCATAGTGACAACCTCTTTATTGTACAGAGCAACAGTCAGAGTGTGCCTGACAGGCCTCGTCCTCGTCACATTCTTATAGTAGCATTCGCTCTGCAGGTTTCAACTGATATAAAAGGGTCAGGGATCTGTGAGATCTCAGCCTCGACTTCATCACCCATCAGTCAAGACTATTTTTAGCAGCAGCCTGCATGTGTCTGTATGTTATGGCAACAAAAGTAATGAGTTAAGAATTACAGGAAAACAAAGCAAACTTCATATCTTTTGAAATGTATTACAGCGATAACACGGGATAACTTTCAGTCGTAAAAATATTTCTTGAATAAAGAGTAACATTTTGAATTTCTCTTGCTCTCTTTTCAGTGGCCCTGTCAGCGAGTGGAGATGATTCATGGCCTTGATCCTTGCCTCACTATCTGTCAGGTCAATGAACTGAACCAAGTGTCCGCCGAGAAGCTGTGTCAGGACATGAGCCATTAAAACTCTATATTCCCTTTCTTTTTTCATTCATTCTGTCTCACATCCATCAAAGACAGAACCAGGACACACACTCCTGAATTATACATCACTGTCATCATATTTAAAATATTCATCCACTTGTGTGGGTGAATGTTGTAGCTTAAAAGCAGGGGGTCCACCATATATAGCCAGAAAATCGGAAATATCTAGTAAAATCTGATAAAAAAACACATTTAAAAAACTGGAATGAAAAAAAGGGCTTACGTGTCTGTATGCCATACAGTGATGATTAGCCCATGTACCTGTTTTTGTTGTGCTTATTCAGTCTGCTCACTAAATGGGGGAAAACCACATATGGCAGATATTCCAACCAGACTATGTTCATAAAGTGAAATCCAGGAAATTAAACCCTAGATAAAACCCCTATTGTAAAAGAATTAAATCCAGCCACTCTAGATGATCCATGGACAGCAGTGATGAATGTGAGGAAACAGTTCCTTTAAAACTGTTTAAACATCTTAAGGGAAGTATGATAAAGAACTGTGAGGTTGTCTTCAAGACTAGAGAGGCTAAAATGCTAATAAACAAGACACTGTCACAAATAATATTCACCATCACATCAATACATAATAATATAATGATAATAGGTTACATTTATATAGAGCCTTTCACAAACCTTTTATACATTTTATTTATTTCCATTAAATTGCTGTTGATAGGAAGTAACACATCTGTGGATATCATTTTAAATAAAAACATTTTTGCCAACTGTTTTCTGAGGTGTACTAAAATCTGTTATTTTTTTCCCATAAGGGTACGAAAGAGTTGCTAAGTGTTAGTTACAGTTAACTGATAAGCTATCAGGACAGGTACAATGGAGTTTATTTTACATCGTAACGTTTTCCTCTGTAGCAGATAAACACGGTCAACATTAAGAATGACATACCATTCAACACTGATCACCACCTACAGTCTGACTCAGTGATACTTCTATAAATACAAAAACAGAAGGCAGCTCAAAATCCCTGTCAGTTCTTTGAATGAAGTGAACAAATTTAGGTACAAAATGGAGGCTGTGTTTAAAGGGTTGTCTTATTTCCAGTGGGGTGACTAATGCCTGGCCCAGGATTCTGCCCAGTCCCTGCATATTCTCAACTTACTCTTATCAGGCCAAATAAAATCCATATAAACTACTAGTTATAAAGGAAAAAGGAAAAGAAAGAAAGAAAGTATGTCTTTCGAATTCTACTAGGGTGTTCGCTGATCTAAACTGGACAACATGCATAAAAGAAAGAAGCAAATCCCTTTCTTTTGAATTCAATTATGTATTAATCACTGATCTTAACCTGAACACATGCAGTGGATGTGTGGGGCATACTGGAAGTGCTGTACTAAATGAGAAAAACAGCAGAGACAGAAGTTGTCAACACAGTGTTTCAAATGTTCTACATGTCTCAAATACAATGAGACAAACAGGAGTGTGGTGCCATGGCAGAACTGTCATATCACTTATGATGTAGTGAGCTAAAACATTCACTGGATGTGGCAACCACATATAAGGAATGTGGTCAATTGGTCATCCACGCTTTGCAAATCCAGGCTAGAAGAAGTGGAAGCATAAAGAAGCATTTGCACTTTTAGGATGTGCAAAAGCTTGGGGGCAAATGAGACTTTGGGTACCTGCAATAAAAACAAAGGTTGATTTGGTCCATTTACACCCGTCACCTAGTTGGCACTGATCCCCAGTCCATTTCAGGAACACCCAGACAGCGTGAATGAAACCAAACAAGCTCGTAAAACCAGACAATCCGTTAATTAATGAGGCCCCAAAAAGAACTATTTAAAATCTTGGATGGCACAAGAGCTTCCTGACTCAAAGGTTTGTCCGAGCTTGGCTGTCCTCGACCCTTCCAGATTCCGATAACTGGCTATTTTTGGTACACAGAGTGAAAGGGAGGACAACTGGGGGAAACACAGACGAGTTAAGGCTGTGAAACAGAGGGATAATAAAGAAAGGGACATTACAAATCACAAGGAAAGGCAACAAGAGACTGAAAAGGGTAGAAATAAGGACAAATCCAGACAACAGAGCTGCCTTTGTGGCGCTAAACCTAAACCAGCACTCAAAAGCTATGAAACAAGGTAGACCTTAAATCAAATGTGGGAGAATAAGCAGTGAATGTCCGTCAACTGAGCCTCCCCCAGTGACCCATAGACTAAATCATTCTGCCACTGCAAATTGCCTCCCATTGATACCCCAAGCAAATAACAGAGACACTGGCTGTTGAGGCTGACACCAAGATATACAAGGTAGACGTGGACGGAGTGTCAACAAGTTTTCTGTCTGTTAGAGCATTGGGTGCAGTTCTTGAGGCATAAAAATGCCTCTTTTATAACTTCGTAACTTGAGTAAGGGGGTAGAAAGTCAGCGCATACATGGCTTTTTTGGATGTGTCAATGGAAGCCAAGATCAACAGGCTCATGTATTATAATGAATCCAGGAACAGCAACTGTTATCTGAAAGCAGCATGCTTCCTCTCAGTGAGAAGCTACATCACCAATGTTTTATCCAATAAACTGACACTGCTTTCCGAAAAGGAACTGGACAGATAAACTGTTTTTAAACAGGTTACTCTATAGACCCAGCATGCAAGCAAGGATTTTGTGAATGAGTTCATTATATTCCTCCCACTGAAGTCCACTAAGTCTCCCTTTACAATGTGCATTCGTAATTATTTCGTAATTGCATTATGGAGAAAGTGCATTAAGTTCTCTGTCCTTAATGCCGCTTGCAGTTTCAGATCATAGTAGGAGATGAATGGCTGGATGGTTCTCGGCATGAACTGCCAGCAAGTTTGATGGAGTGCAGTGCATTGTGAAACGACCCCTGGAGTAATTAACTGTACAGGGTTACCGTCAGAGTGCTGACAGAAAAGTGACCGCTGGGAGTCATATGTCATAGCTTTGGCTGCTCTCACTGACATGACACAGTTATACACCAAAGTGGCTGCCATAACACAATGGCCTTTTAGGTGTTACGAATCCTTCCGAGGCCCCATGTTGTTTTTAGAATTCGCCCTTTTGCACTGATCCAAGACCAGCATCCATGAATGAAGCACCACAGACACCACAGCAAATGAGCCAGGGCCTAGAAACGGCATAGAAAACAACTGGTTTACTCCAAGCGGATTAATATTTTAACATTGTCATCTCTTGTTCCAACACCAATAGTTCTGAGACCAAAAGTTATAAACCTCTTAACTCTAATAAAGGCTGCATGTATGCTTCATATAATAATATGTGTGCAAGTAAAATAACTACAATTTACAACTGTTCATTCTAAATATTGAGTAATTAACTACCGTTTTTTGTGTTTGAGTACTCAGCTACAACATTAGCTACACAGTTACTAGACAGAGTGCCCATAACTAGTGTGGGTTAGCTAGCAAATTATATTAGCTTTATAACATTTGGTGACAAAATCCTGTTCCGGTTTTCATTTTACTCCTATGGAGGCGACTGTTTGAAGCAGGGGTGGACAACTCTGGTCCTGGAGGGCCGTTTTCCAGCACATTTGGGTGATTTCCCTGAATGGGTTTGAGGAGAACTACCATAAAACTGTGCTGGACACTGGCCTTCCAGGTTTGAGTTGCCTACCCCTGGTTTGAAGCATTGGTATGAACAAGACAAAACTCAAGGCAGTCTTGGAAGGCCTTCTGATATCGACTCCAGTCTTTCCCCTATGCGGCAGGAAGTTCAAATGAGGCCTGGTCTAATGTTTCCCCCTCAGAGGGATGTGAGGGGTTATAACTTAAAAACAACTCCTGCTTTTGCTGTCACCCTTTCCTGTTGCTCTGCCAGTAACTGGGATGGGCATATTGAATCGGACTCCATACATGTATACAGTCCTGGGACAGGGAATCCGGGACACGCTAGCATTCCACTCCATATCCTGTCATGCAGGGGAAAACGGAATCAAAGAATTTCCATCTGCGTCAGCATGATTACATGCCCAATGGTCAGGGTGGCCTGAGTCGGGGCAGCTGAAAGCTCTGCTTACAATAGGATTGTCTTCCCCATTACCATATGCCATGTTCTTAAGAAGATTTGCCAAAATCTAAACAGGTTGCCAAAGTGTGGATTTAAAAGTTTTTTTATTATTATTATTATTTTTTAAGAATTTATTTTTATAATCCTCTTTTCATGACCAAATGTTTGACAGTATAACTGAGTGATACTACAAAAGGAGTGATCCACAGGCGTCTGCTCATTATTTCTCAAAATCACAGAAAAGGTGTTGGAATGTGACATGGATAGACCATAGACATAAATCCAATCTGCCCAAGTGTTACTATACCAAATAGTTATATACAGTAACTATGTATTATATACTATATTGTTACTGTATTGTTACCATGGGTAGGCTAAAATGTAACAGCATGTAGAATTAAAGCTGCCTTTACTGCAAGATGCACTGTGAGTGAGTGTATACACACATTCAGAGTGAAATTAAAATCACTCACACTATTTATGGGCCTTGAAAAAATATTTGTTGCTTAATGCCTTAAAGCAGAACTGCTATTAGCAACATGTGATTGATGGCAGCACACAGGCATGCAGTGGTGATCCTGCTTGTGTGCAGGTCCATGGTGTTGGCTAATATTCTTATGAGATTACACACATTTCTGATTATGTTTCTGATTGTGTATTTTGGCTGTACATAAATGATTATGCCTCAACTATGAAGGTTCAGCACCATGTTTCCACATCCAGTTTATTCAATAGCTGCACTTGATGCACGCGTGATGGGGAAAGTTGTTCAAATTGCTCTCGAAGGAATGAAGACTGAACGGTAAGAATTTATTGTTTTTCACAGAAGTTTCAAATCAGTTCAGTAAGATCTCTGTGTGATAAGCTGGCATTGGGGCAGCTGGGTGGCCTAGTGGTTAGGGCGTTACCCACTGCAATCCGAAGGTTGTGGGTTTGAATCCCAACACTGCATGTCCCTGAGCAAGGTACAGTCCCCACACACTGCTCCTCGGGCACCCCTCATTGGTGGCAGCCCCCTGCTTCACTTGGTGAATGGGTTAAATGCAGAGATTTCACACTGTGTGCTGTGGTGTGTTACTATAAGGGGCCACTTTGCTTTAAAACTTTCTCTTAGCAGGAAATTGTACAGGCAACTATTAGACACATAGAAGTATTCTCCAAAAGCGTCTCTGCACTCTGCTTCTTCTTGTCTTCAGACATCCTTAAAGACGACTTCCTGCTCTTACTGTTTAAACAATAAGCACATATGTACACTGACAGGGGAACTGGAGCCCATGAAGCTTATCCAGCAATGACGTCATAATAAGATTTCACAGAGTCCTTTCGGTCAACTCTCGCACACTATCCTTCCGTCATCACGCCTCTCTCAATATCTCCCCATTGTTCCCAAAAACTCAGGATTACCCTGTGAGACTTAGAGCCAGGAACCCAAATCTTCTTGGCTCTGTTTAAAATCCCTCTGCCTTGCTCCATGGCAGGATATGACATTGTGTGGAGGAGGCTGCCGTGTTAGAGAGCTGAAAGTTAGAAAGTCTGGCCTGGAGCAATATTTACTGCACCACAGAGTGCTGACCTGGGATCCGACTCCCTCCTACACATAATGGTCTTAGGCCTGATTTGCAAAACCACTGCTGATCTGAACACAGCACCTTTAGTCTGAGCCGCTTTGTGGATACACCTCTCAGTCTGCAGATCCGATTGAGCTCTGCGGTGATTTAAAGCCCAGCGTTAGCAGATATGTTTCACAGCCATCGCTGCGAGCACGAACTGTCAATGCGGGAGTGATATCAAGTCTTTGATTTCACATTTTGCATAATGTTCCTTTTTTTTTGCATTTTTCACATTTGCATAATTACTGAAAAGTGAAAAAAAGCATGTAGGCTGTCTTAAAGGACTACTAACAGTGTAATCCATGTTTTCTGGATAAAACTAAACTGTTATTGAAATCATTCTGTTTGATCATTACAGCTTTCATTCCACACATTCATTAGCTTGGAAACCATTTAGCCGAGAGTTAATTGATGAGGATCTTCATGTTCCAGGAAATGTTTTTGTTTGGCCAGCAGATCAACCTGGCTTTTCTTCCACCATTGTTGAGTAAACCTGTTCTGTTCTTGGTCTGGGAAATGGCATTCCAGTCTCCTGTGCAATCACGTAATGGCCTGCCTCAGCGGCTGTATAAGGCACATTTCTTTCCGCAACAAGTCAAGCTGTCAGTCCACAAAGTGAGTCAGCCCTTTCGTTCTGCTTGGTCTACCTCTCAAACGGGCATGCTGTCTCTCTCTGGAACTCGGATCCGAGATTTACAGCCACTACTCAGCTTATCGTAAGGACTCACTCTGCTTTCCTTACCGTTATTTCTTCCATGAGCTGTGCCCTTGCAGGCAAAATACACCCTCAAGCTGATGACCAATTCCATCATATTGACTTTGATTTACAGAATTCATCAGATATGATTTACAGCTAATTGGTTTTGCTCATCTTCTCTTAGTCATAGCTCATACCCATTTTTTATGTCTGTCACTGTTAATCACTTCGTTACTTGCAATATTTTTGTTTTGTTTTTGCTGAAATGTTATTCGTTTGACTATTGCTAGTGACTGTTTTATTGATAATTGTATGTTGTCTTTTAGTTTTTTAGTCTTCCTGCCTAGGGACTACAGATGAAAATTAGCAACTATGCTAGAATCAGGCCCATTTACAGTCAGTACTTGATCGTTCATTGTATTTGATTGTTCATTAATGTGCACTGTCCCGAATAAATAAATAAATAAAATAAAATATCTTGTGTGCAATAGTGCAATATTACTACTTAGGTCAATATTACTTTTTCATTACTTAATATTACTACTGATTCTCTAATAAGTGTAATAACTTACTCCAAACTACCATTTGTGTCAGTAGTTTTTCACTGTGTTATTAATATATAGTATTGAAACCAAACATTTCTGTACACACCAAGCATATGTTTTTCATACTGAGCTTTTTCTTTTTTACAGATTTTTTTTATTTAGATTTTCTTTAGACTTTATATTATATTGTTCCTGTTATTGTGCGTCTTTGCAGTCACTTTCCTCCAGGATCAGTAAAGTTGTCTGATTGATTCACTCTCAATATGGAAAGAAGAAGGCTACCACACATGCATACTGGATGTATAATTATAAAGCACCTTAATATGCTTGAATGACCATTCTAAGCCCTCAGTTCTTCCATATAGTAGCCATCTACCATCTAGATGTCTAAATGGCTTTTACATCACATGGCACCATGTATAAGGATCCTTGTCTTAGGCCAGCGGCACGTCGTCTTTTACGTCTAACATTTAACACGTATAATGACTTATGAACAAGATCAATCTATGCTCGGTAGATATAAAACAACCAAGTAAAACAATTATACAATCACATGTACCAATATATTAAGCACTGCTTAAACTACTGTCTAACTTACACTAAAACACATCACTGATAACACAGTGGGCAATTAAGAGATTTCACATATTTACTTATAAACACTTTACGAAAGCGCTTGTCCGACCATTCACATCAAATGACTGGTCGAACGTGAAGAAGCTGTTCAGCATCCCTGTCACGCTCCTCCAGCACAGCTGTTTCTTGACCATGTTCATTTGGTGCTGGCTGAGTAGTCAAACTAATGCTGACCAGATTTGTTTTGTTGTACTCTCTCTCCCTTGCTGTTTTTCATTTGTGGTGCCTTCATCTCAGAGACAAGTCTTTCTCTCTCTGGTCCTGCTTTGGCAGGAATGCTAGGGAAAGTAAATCCACACAGGGTAACAGAAAACTGGAGACTCTGTTTGATGTTACCGCTTGTTATCACTTCCTCTGATCTCCGTGCGGCTGGTGATTACTAGTCTTGGTGAAACCAAGATAAACGTAATTGTGACAAACAAGGGGAGACATCTTTATTGGTTTGGAAAACCTGAAGACCAAACATGGGGTCATGGGCTCCACGTATATAAAGCAGGCACTTCAGGTCCTCTACAAAATTCCCTGAACGTCACACATTATATAAAAATAGCCTGGACTAAAAATAGACCAACGAAATTTACTACGCGTTACCAAGCATTTCTCATAGGGGTGGGAACTGGCCCAGTGGTGATGATGCAATACTATCACAGTGTCTGGGTATCTGGGTTAAAAGTGTAAAATACTATTACATAAACACTTTTCAATATATTTGCATCATTGTACTGATATATTATAATGCACTGTAATCATGTTTTTCTTCCACCTCTACTCACAAGATGCATGCAGAGAAAAATGTGGTGTGGGAACAAGCTTTTTACCTGCTTTATACACTTCATATAAACATGTTAAATGAAACGATTCCAAAGCTAATTTTTCGTTTAGATTAACAAAAGCAAAAGCTCAGAAATATTTCAAATCAACTGCCTTGTTTCACTTTTTAGAGTGTAGTGTGGATCTACTGATCATAACAATGTATTTTTCTAGCAAACATGTTTACTTGGCATACAAACCAGAGTTTTTCAAGTCTTTTTCAAGTCTTTCCATTCGTTACAGTCATCACATCACGAGCACACTGACAATCAGGGAGTTTTGGAGGAGGCCTCATCTTTACAGCGAGGGCACGAGGTGAAGGATCAAAGAGAAAGACCCAGATGACAATGTTTGTACCTCAAACGCTTCATCCAGCTCAAGCTGAGAAAGCCTTGAGTTAACAAAGGCTAGAGAGAGGTCTCATATGTTTACTGGCATTGCAAAATTCATCAAGGACTTGGGGTGAAAATGTCTCAAAACACTCAAATCTAACCCTTGATCACAAGGCAATTCACCTAAACAACACAAACTGAACAATAAACATTAGGGAGAGTGCAACAGATGACATAACTGTGCAAGCAACCCGTGCAATAATAATGATTTAGTATTGAACATAAACATGACTGTGAAAGAAACCTGTGCAATAATTACTTATAATTACCTATTGCGCAATAATACTTACAATCACTTATTTTTGCTATCATCCCACAAATATTTATCATTACTGTTGTTTTCATCCCACAACTATTTACTATCATTACACTGTGTGACTGCTGCTATTTTTACATTTTTCAAAATATTTTATATATCCATGTTTCATCATTATTCATCTCTTATATCGGTTTCATTTTCATCGGCTTAGATCGGCCTTTCTTTTATTTTTCTAATATATTCTTATGTTTCTTAGATTTTTATCTTTTCATTCATTTCATTCATTTCTTTCTTTCATTTATAACTTTCTCTTTTACAACTATGAGCAGTACTGCTGCTTGAAACTGAATTTCCCGGAGGAATCTTCCCGAGGGATTAATAAAGTTTTCATCTCTCTTAATCTATCTATCTAAGTGCCAAAGTTGCTAAGGGGTTGACATGACAGATGTACGAGACACTGAGGCATTCCGAGCTTGTTTCCATATTTGTCTTTAGGTACATGCAATGTTCTTGGGTGTAGCCCAGAATAAATTCATAATTTCGGTCCTTTGCAGACAAAAACACACCGAAAATAGAACTGAGGATCATTTCTCGAATAACTAGCATGCAAATATAGCTGGCAAAAAACAGGAACAGTGCACGGCTCTGTTTATCCACAAGCTCTATTACATATAAAGGAGAATCCAACTCTGAAAATACCAAATATCATCTGTCTAAACAAACAGCTCAACCAAACATGCAAATATGGCTAGTAATGAATAGAAGCTGGCTGCCAATTAGCATGTTGCCATCTGCATAATACCAACTGCTAGCTATTTGCTTTCATTTGTTTTTAGCAGTATTACCATTATTTGACTAAATTATTTGTGTAAGACACCCCATTTCCCATGGGAATGGAGGATGAGAGACAGTATTAATGAGAAGCTCATGCAAATTGAGCCTGATCTGATCGTGAACTGCTTAAAAGATTTTGAGGTCCCTAGGCTTTTAGCCCCACAGCTTTTTCCACGCATCCCTCACATCGGATAGCAAACAAAACCCTTCACAATCCTGCGAAGGAAGGCGATTCAATGAGAAAGTATTAGAAATGATGCTGCTTGAAGGGGGTGTGGGGCTTTTGCATTTTGAAAAGCAAAACAACTTAATCCATGAAGAGCCACTCTTCTCTGTGCACAGCAATCTTGTGGCCGCACTGGCCAATGCTGGTTCAGTAATTGAGGAGGAAATCATAAACAAACTGAACAAAAGGCCTGAGGAACAATAAATTGTTGGGGCTTTCTGATGGGTTTACTGGACATTTCTGAATGATAACTCTGTCTGGTATCATAAAAAATACAAATGAATAAAACAAAGGATGATGGACTGGTGGATTGATTTGTTCTTTGACAACAGGCTAAGAAAATGTAATGATTTTATGGTAAACATGTTGCCCCTTTACTCCATTTATAGCCACTGGCAGTCTTTCTGACAGTGCTGCGTTATAACTCACGTAGACAAACAGGACAGGGGAAATTCAAACACAACACACCTGTCCGGACAAACAGAAAAGCTATAAAAGAGCGTTAATGACTTTGCTTTTTACTGTATCTGATAATCCCTCTGGCTGGAATGAGAGAGACTCTATTTGTGCTTGAGAACTTAGCAGAGCTTAAAATATTTGCCGAAACTGGACAGGATCAGGCGATTCACATCGGGTTCAGAGACCATTTCTCAAGTACTTGCTGGGCATGAGCCATTTTCAAATTTTACACACGTTTTCCAGTTCTGATGTATTTTGGTGGGGGGGGGGGGGGGGGGGGGGGGGGGGGGGGGGGGGGGGGGGGGG
>JBBPCY010000082.1:13598918-13612064 GCA_037974405.1 Brachyalestes nurse | reverse complement strand
TCTCTCTCTCTCTCTCTCTCTTTGTCTTTCTCTCTCTCTCTCTCTCTCTCTCTTTCTCTCTCTCTCTCTCTCTCTCTCTCTCTATCTGTCTCTGTCTCTCTCTCTCTCTCTCTCTCTCTCTATCTGTCTCTGTCTCTCTCTCTCTCTATCTGTCTCTGTCTCTCTCTCCTAGGCTGGGCTAGTGTGGCTTCAGGTTCAGCAGCCAGTGCCAGGGCTGAATGACAGCTCATCCCACTTTCACACACACACACACACACACACACACACACACAGTCTTAAGCTTAACTGGAGATGGATTACTTTCCCCAGAGAAAGTTCTGTAATGTGGGGAACATGACTGTTTGATTCAAAAATGTATATGTGTAATTTCTAGAGTGGTTAAGTACTCCAACCTAAAAAATCCAGCAATTGATTAATTAAAAATGATAAACAGACAGTTTTAAATGTGCATGAGAATTGCACTATTCATCATTCACAGCGCAACAACTTGTTTACAGAAAAAGAGCTGAGCTTTCTTTTCTTTTCTTTTCTTTTCTCAAATTAGGTAGCTGTAAAAAAGACACACCGGAATGGTCTCCCCGGGGGACTAAGTCTAGCCCTGGACTACACACCACTACTGTGAAGGTAGACTTTTAATTGAAAGGACAAAGTATCTGGGGGATAGGCTTAATCCCAGTCCAGAAAAGGACCCACAGAGTCACTGAGGCAAAACCAGTTACAGAATCTTGAGGAATCTTAAGGTATGTGGAAGGCAATGGTGCCCTGTGTGGAGAATCTTCAGCCAGCGAAATGTGAGTGTGTTATAAGCCAGATGCATCTGGCGTACAAAAAAATATTTATTTGTAAAAACGATGACCTGTATGTATCAGTGGCGGTTCCTCTGTAATATGGAGGTAGTTCAGATACAAAATAGCAAAAGTGAATCAAATGTGATTTGTAAAGTGTGTCAGAAAGTCATACCCACAAAGGTAGCAGCTGCATCATTTTTGGGAAATGTACCACCTCAGACCACAAAACCCTACAGCAGATAGTGAGGACAGCTGAAAGATCACCAGGGTCTTTCTCCCCAGTCACTAACCTCTACACCACTCACGGCATCCACAAAGCCTCTAAAGTTTCCACTTTGGCAATGAAGGTTAACCCAGGCGTAGTCGCGAGAAAATGAGGGCTTGTGTGACTGAATGTGCAGGACTGGAATTAGGACTTTCTGACTGACAGAAAAGACTGGGCTATTTGAACAACATGCAAAACTTTTTTTTTTTCTTGCATCACATGTATTCATGTTCAGGTAAGGGGATGTTATGTTCTGAGCACTGAGTCTGAACTGCAGCAAATGGGCTTCACCCTGCACTAAAAATGTGATGCATTCAATTCACTTGATTCAACGATACAGTAACCCCTCACTTTTCTCGGGGGTTACATTCCAAGAGCACCCGCGTATAGTGAAAAAACCGCATTGTTGTGTTTTGGTAAAAAAAAAAAAAGCCTAAAAATGCCTATTTTTATAGTGTAAACCCTAAATATGCCCCCAAACATGCTCCCAGAACACCTTAATTTCATTTTAAACTCAGTGTAATGCATTACCTTTAAAGAAAATGTAAAGGTAAACCAGTATTCGCCTCTTTTCAAGGTAAACCCGTCTTTTAATTTAAATTCCTCACCAAGATATGAAACTCGGAAGGTTGCGTGACAAAAGTATTGGACAAAATGTTTTTTGGACAATAAAACCTGATCTACTCGGGCTAAAAATACAAATGAGGGCTCATTGGAAAGGTCTCCTAGAGATCTACCGAACTGTGGAGTCTGAAGTATTGGGACTGGTCCCCTTGTGTGAAAGCATCCAGAAAATATATATTTATTGCCACAAAAAAGCAAAAAAAGGCGGAACATATTTGCAGTTTCCGCGTTATTGTGGGGATTTCCGCGTTTGGTTCTCAAAAAAGAAATCCGCGTTTGACTGAATCTGCGACTCCTGATCCGTGTAAAACTGGGGGATTACTGTATACAATTTCCACGTGAATAAAATATTGTACACGATTTTGACTTTCAAGCCACTTGCTTTTAAGAATGACATGATTTTAGTTATTTTGAAAAGATCTACACATCTATGTACAAAAAAACTCCGCAGTTTTTGCAGTGTTTCTGCTCTATTATTCTTTTATGTCTTTCTCTCTTTACCACAGTCCTTTGCTCACACTTTTGCTTATTCTTCCACTTCAAGAAACTTTTCTCCCCATCCCTTTTCTGAAAGAGAGGAGAGGAGTGAGGAGGGAGTGATGGAAACGCATGGAGTGAAAGAGAGTACAGGAGGGAGGGGGTGTCTATTTGTCTTCTTGGCAGGCCCTGATGGTAAAGCCTTCTCTTTTCTTCCTCCACATGTGCACTCTCCTGACCTCATCCATCTATTCTGCAGGGGAGGCAGCCGGGCAGCCAGGATGATTAGCCTGGGCTTTGGCACACTCACTTTCCCTTGTCTGTAGACACACACACACACATACATACATACGTACATGTAGGCATGCTCACACTCACACATAAGAACAGTGACCTAGCGTTTTCCCAACAGCAAAAAAGAAGGAGAAGAACTAGAGATAAGCTTGAATACTGCAACAGTGAAACAGTAGTCCAAACTCACAAATCTGCACACAGTTTGCAAGTAAAGAGAAATCTGATTGGTTTTATTACCCACTGGTGCCAACAGTTGCAAACATGGTACACAGCAGCAATCATCAAAAACGTGCTGCAACAAAAACAGACTAGCATGAAACACAGGAAACACAAAAGAATCTCCTGCACTTCCTACTGTTTACTTCAAACAAAACTTAAAGGTGACATTATGTGGGCCTGATGTTTTTTTGATTATTTTTTTTTCTCAATCCAGTGACTATATTTAGCTATCATCTTTTTTGTGGCATTCTCTCAGTAGGGGATGTGGAGAGGTGAAAAGAATAATCCACAACTCCTCTTTTTCATTTTTTTTCCTCATTCAGAATACATGCAGCTCAAATATTAATACGAGTAAAAAGTCTCAAAAGAAATCCCTGGCTCCTTCTGCGTTTCCTCCCCTCAAAGATGGAAGAACATATCATATCTAAATAGTATGCTACATTCAAAGGAATCTTGGAATTTTCTGAAAATATTCTTTGAGAACGGGTATGATGGTGCTTTGGCTGGAAGATTCATGCAAGTATGCAAGAGCTTCAGAAAAGATGGGGTTCGCAGACAGATGACTTGGTGCTGGTGGTGGCGTCCAGTTTTTAATGTAATGTACACAAATAAACATTGAGTTAAACACTTGTGTGTATGTTCTGACAGTTTATATAATACCACAAAATAATCCACTTATTATTTCATCATTAGCCTCAATGTCATTCAGAGTGGTTTGATGTGAAATGCACTTGCTCTAGAGAAACATACCAAATCAGAACTGTTCACAGCAGTGGTGATGAGAACTAGACTCCCACAGTGAGTCTAATAGCCAAGTGTTCGTGGTAACAAATATGCTGGTTCATGTTTTGAGAAGGCTTTCACCTAAAATACATGTTCAAAATATACAAATCTTTTCAGACAGGAAGATACAGGGTGCTGTCCCAAAAGAAAATTCTTTTTTGTATCATTTATCACTATTTTACTATCAACACTACATATAAACCTATAATGTGTTGGTTGTTTCAGTAAATATGATAGTAAATGGTTATATTTGCACTGGTTAACATCACAACTCCACCATTCCTATCAAAACCATTGCAAAAAATCAAATAAGGCAGTTGAATAAGAGGCTGATGTATGATTTAGAGATGCATAATATGCTCTGGCATGAATTCATAATATGCTCATGCCAGTAAAGCTTCTTTGATTTGAAAGCTACTGTTGTCCTGACACTGCCTTTGTCTTCGCTCTTTTAAAAATCTTATTCTTTCTCTTTTATTTTTTTCTCTTTCTGTTGTAATGTTGTTTGTTTACATCTTCATCCCTTCCTTCAGAACCCACAGTTTTCTCTGCCTTTCTTTCTTATATGCTCCTTCATTAGAGTAAATGTCTTCACTCTCTTCTTCATTTCTCCCCCTTTCTCCCCGTTTTCCTATTCAGCTACGCCAGCCATAGTCATTTGGCGCAGTGTAAGCCTCTTGTTTAATCCAATTAAGGGTGTGCAAGTATGCTGGCTGTATATGAAAACAGGAAAGGGCAGCTGCCTCTGCCTTCATAACATCCTTCTCCTTTTTACTCCCTCTCTCTTGCCCATTAATTCGCCCAATCGTTCTCTCATTCCTTCTTTTTCTCTATCCCATGTTCTTTATTTCTGTCTCTCTCTTTATTTATGTTTTTTTTCTACAATTTAAATTAATTCCTCTCTCCCGTTTTCTCTATTTCAGTCTCATAATCTCATCTTTTCTAATTCTGTTTCTTTTCTCATTCCCCGTTTCTTTCTCTCAACCATTCTGTTTTAGTCTCCTCAAAATCTGACTGAATCTCATTTCACTCAATCTCTCTCATCCGTCTCTTTCATTTACTCATTCATTAACTCCCTCCTTCTTTCTTTCTTGCTTTCTTTCTTTCTTATTCTCTCCCACTCTTCATCTACAGGAGCCCCAAAAAAGGAACAAGCTTAAATAAGAATGTAAAGTTCAAAACCACATGCAGAGAGATCATTCCACATGTGAACCGAACCCAGTCCGATTCCTGTATAAACGAATGGAGAGTTGATAACAAGATAGCCATGTCTTTTACACTTTCACCCTATTAATCAGTCTGGGGAGCCAGAGAATGTCTGTTATCTCATTTGAGATCAGAGATAAGCTCTTGTTTGGTTAATCCTTTTCCTAGAACGACAGCTTGTGAGAGTGAGCCAGGGGCTGCTGAACTGTGCACATATTTCACACCAACATAACTGCAGGTTCTTGTAGGCTTGTATGCGGATGCGTTTCCCTTCCGTGTTCCGGTTTGAATGAGCAGCCTGTGTATACTAGCGCTGTAAACGAAACTGCGTGGTCTCTGAAGTGGTGACTTAATAAGAAAAAGAAAAACATTCGGAACATTCGGAATTTTAAAATCTGAATTTGGGCCATACATCGCAATTTCTTGTCCACCAGTGGCTGTGTAGTAGTGTACAAAAGTGGAGAGCATCATTAATGAGTTGCAGGTGGAAAAACATTCATCTTTTACTACTAAGTAAAGCTTCAAGCTGTATTACGTAACGATCAATTTCAGGTAATAGCCACTGTAATACAAGATTAATAAGAAGTCTTTAAGATGCCTGCCCTAATTCTGACTGATTCAGAGGATCACTTGATGCAAGCATCATACAATACAGGTGGCTGGCAATTAGTGGTTATAGGAGACGAAGAAAGAAGCTATCGTTTCCGCTCTATAGACACAGTTAACCCTTCAAATGCAGTCAATTCAACAAATTTGCTCTCCTACACGCTTGTCGTTTGCTTATCTTTTTTTCTCCAAGGTCCAAAGATGTTGTGTTTTCTGTTTGTTTCTAAAACCTAAAATAAAAGAAATGTGGGCATTGTTGCTCTTTATGGACGTTTGCGTGTGAAGCCATTTTTAAACTACTATTATTATGTATTTTTTTAATTACAATAAATTTGGTTCTATGTGACATAGGAACACCAAACAAAGCTCAGCATGACGCCTGACCTCTCGAGCATCAACACAAACCGAGGGAACTTCCACATAAGAATCTGTTGTGCTGTATGAGGACAATTTACCATTTCTTGTGCTGCTGTCACAAATCTGTGCCACTCATGTTCTAAGAGTTAATTCGAGACTTAATCATTTTTTTGGAGGACATTTTCAAATTGCTTGAGTGTTCACAATACAAATGTAATGTGGTCATATGTTTCCCTGTTCATGCCTAAAGGTGTGAGTGACCGGACCACAATGCTTTTCCGTGACGTACTGGCCCCCATTCACAATTGAAATAGGCATTGGGTGCTTACATTGGGTAAATGGGGCAAATTAAATCCCTCAGAAATAACCCAAAATTACAAAAATCGCTCAGTGATTTATTTGATAGTCAACAGAACTTTCATAAATAATAAACAGAGTAACAGCATAAGCTGATAGTTCTAAGTTGTACAGCTTACAGTCTGGATTCAAACTCACAGTTCTCAACTTTGAAGGTTTAGCATAGCATCAGCATAGCCTAATACAGTGCATATTCTTTTCCTCATCGAAGTACTGGGGCTTGGCGGGTTGAGGACCCAGTGTGACACGTTGCCAGGCAGAGTAATTACAAAATCAGTTATAGTTTGGAAAACCACTTATCTTGTGAAGCTCTGAGCTGCACTACGAGCAGGTCAGTTTGGGAATGCAGCCATTACAATGCAGCCTGGATAATGCTTCTTATCTGTGTCAGCATTAATCTTTCAGGCCAATCCATATGGCATACAGTCTGGATACAACATGCTTTAATACGTTCTAATGAGGCCCATTCTAGCAAGGCTGAATATTCAATACAATGCACTGAAACTAAAACTCTACTACCGATAAACACCTCAGTCTTATCTGAAGGTTTCTCATTTATCATCTTTAAAGAAACACGCTGTCACCGACTAGGCATTAAGATGCATCTACCCAGAGTAAGTAACATTTATTTTACGTTTACATTCACAATTAAAGACACTTCTAAATACAAGGGGTCTTCTGTTGGAGATCTGGTGCAGCAGGCCTTCGTTTATATTCATTTGAGAACTTTTATTTATGTATTTATCTTTCAACACTTGGGTAGGTTTAGGATATCTAATGAGCCCCTCACCAGGGAAAGGACTGACCTTATTACAGACATAGACAAAATATTTCATAAATGCCTACTCTTCTGGCACAGCATCAACATCTCTCTTCCTAGCAAAAGATGAACATGACAGGCAATTAACCAGAGGCTTCTCTTTAATCATATCTCTGATTGACAGTGGCAGTTAGGTGTCAGGCCTCTTAGCCAGTGCCTAATCAGACAGCTGCTGTGGATCAGGCCTGCGAACATGGTGACCGCGGCCTCATGAGCTAAATCAGAAACACTGAGTCACTATTTAGCTGTTGCTGATGGTGACATAAGCACTACTGCATCAGGCCTGGCTTTGCAAATGAGTCCCAGCGCCTGGACAAATCAGTCAAGAGTGTTGTGATGACATCTTTTGCATGTATTTGGTCGTATGAGCTTGTTTTGTGCATTAGTTGCCACAGCAGAATTGTGTGTATGTGAAAGATTTAACAGAAGAATAATTTTAAGCAAAAAGGTTTAGTGTTATTGTGGCCTGCACCACTATAACATAGGTGTACATTTCTGACCTCAGAACAATGTGCATCAATGCAATGAAATCTCCCTCAATTTGATTAAATAATTAAAAAAAATTATTATCTAGTAGAATACAGACAATCCGATTGAATTTCCACGAGAAAGCGTAAAAAGTGTGATGTGCATGGTTGCTATGAAACTAGTGTTTGGAGACACCCAACCATTGGTTTTATGGGTAAAAAAATGTGTGTAAAAAAAAAAAACAACTCGCAGTGTGGATCAACATCTGTTCTGATTCTCTTCATTCAGTGCCCTGCATTCTACCACAATGGTTTCAGACTTTTATTACCGAAACAAAAAGGCACGAGGGCCTAAACACAAACAAAACCTGGGACAGGACAAGTGACTACGAAACAAAGCATGAAGTTAATGGACCGACAAGTTCTCATACAAACATTCTTAAATACACATGAACTAAACACACAAACCAATAGTAACCAAAACTCATTTAAACACTGGTCAGCTGTAACAAATGCACTCTAAACTAAAACCCAGTGTACACAGAACTTCAACTTAAAAGTACACTTCTATAACTATAAAAGGGTGGCCCCTAGCAGCTGCCGACCTGGGATGTTACAGGGGGTGTTAACTCACTGTCTCTTACCGAGCCATTTATGGTTAAGGACGGCTGAATGCGTAACCACATTCATAGGCTGATTATTTTTAATTAAACCATAACAAACAGTGACACGTCTTTTTTATATTACTGACCTGAGCTTTAGTGCCTTGAAGTCTGTTTACCTCTGCAATATTGATTTGTTTCTCTGTGTTTGTTTGTTTCTCCTGTCCGGCCTCCATAGTCGCGACGTCACAGACTTTCTCCGACATTTTTAAGGCAACTCGACCGTTCGCTTTCCCTCCTCATACATTACGGAGGTAACAACCACAAAAATGAATTTTTTAATACGATCACTACTCAGCCTTTGATCAATCAATCCAAGTCTCAGAGTAAACACAGACTACACCAGATGTTATGAGAACGAATATTTCAAAAACTGTAGGGGGAGGAGAAGAGGTGCCAAATTCCAGCTATAAAAAGAATAAGTCATAAAAATAAAACTTAAGAGGAACAATAGTGTGATACTAATAAAAACAACCCAAAGCAACACAGGTTGTACAGTACAATTACAAGCAGAGATACCTACCCTACACGAAGCTGCAATGCCTTTGTTCCTCAGCAGATGAAGTGTTATTTATAGAGAATAAACTATGCATGGAACACACCTCTGCTCCTCTGCTTCTCTACTCCTCACGCTTCACCTAGCATTAAAGCCCCTTGCAGCATCGAAAAGCCTCAGTTAAATATTGATGAAGTCTCTGACTAAGTCGTCTGGACAGCCCCGAGTTTAACTCCTTAGCTTACAGAGTCTAGTGATTATGGCATCTCTATGTAATGCAGGCTTCCATTATGCAGAGACACCATCACCGTCTTCGTTAGAATTTTAATGGAGCATCATTTATGCAGGGCATCTGAGGAACTCACTACGGTTCCACAGACATGACCGAGGTCAGGGTATGGGTGAGTTTGTTTGTGTGAGCCTGGGGTTCATGTTTGAGCATGTGAGCTTTCGTTCAGCCAGTCTTTGTGTGGGAAATAAACA
This sequence comes from Brachyalestes nurse, assembly GCA_037974405.1. NCBI lineage: Eukaryota > Metazoa > Chordata > Actinopteri > Characiformes > Alestidae > Brachyalestes > Brachyalestes nurse. The sequence goes on along the minus strand of JBBPCY010000082.1, from coordinate 13,603,160 downwards.
ATGTCTTATTATAACGTAATTAGCAGCAACACTAACAGCAGCAGCACTGTGCAGTAATATGCTTATACATGCCGTGCTCTTTAAAGAATTTACGCAATGCCTGTCTGAGCTACTATTTTTGCATTCACATTTGCCAAGAAAGTGTCGTAACACTCAGAAGTAGGCATTTCGGGCTATTTTAAAGTTCCTTTTACCAAAGCCTTTTATGAAACACATTTCAGGCCTATTTTTGGTGTGTGAGCAAAGGCTTTGAAACATCCAGTGAATCAGGTAACCACTGAAAATATGAATATGAATGTTCTTCCAGTGCCTACATTTAACCAAACATAAACTTAGAAATGTTATGCTTGGTTAAATTAAAGCATTGGAAAGCTTTTTTATTAACAATAATAGGACACAGATTGTTATGCATTTTAGGAGTCACTTTCTAGACTTATTTGTGGTGTTTCAGAAGTAAATGGCAATAGAAATGCTTGTAAATGTCGATAAATCAAGTGACACTACGTACATATAATGTATTTTTGATACCTTGGTTCACTTTTTCATAACTGTCTTTTACTTCAAATGGAAATCTGCGTGACAGCTTGGGTGTCCATTCTGTGTTTCACCACATGTATTTATTACAATAGTATATATATGCTAAAAGATATCAGAAAGGAAACAGGCCAAGGGAATCACACAGGCATCACAAAGGTTTAGAGACTATATTTTTTCTTTATTTTGATTATTATTATTATTATTATTATTATTATTATTATTATTTATTATGAAAACAAAACCAAACTGCATTTGGACCTGTAACTCCTCACCCCCAGAAATTGTCTCAAATTTTAAATATGAAGCTACTAGTCATTCTCTCTTTGATGATCATCAAGGAATTGGTGCTAAAACATTCAGAGGCTGAATTGAATGAATTGAATGAACGTCCTGAAATGAATAAACAAAATGGCAACCATATGGTCATTAAAAAAACTTTTATATACTATGTCTGATTCTCATGAAACTTGATATACTAATATTTTAGTTAATTCAGATGCATGTGAAATTAACAAGAGGGGCTGCTATAATATACAATTATCTGTTTTATAGAATCTACCTTGCATTTCCATGATGCTTTTTTAACCTAATCTGTAAGTGGACATGAAATTATCACTTCATTATTAAAAAATGCAGCCACCATCAGCCAATCAGATTTCCACAGGTATTTGATCTGCTTAGCACAGGCCAACTGTAACAAAATTTAAATGTCATGTCCACAGATGGGTTCACTACCAGCCAGTAAAATTGGGAAGCAATCAGTCTCAAGCTGGCCTTAAGGGGTTTTGTTTTTGTTGCACGTTATTCCTTGTCACAAACCTGTGCTTGTTTTTTGCCTGTCTATCAAAAACATTGATAAAAAAAAAAAAAAAATAAAAATATATATATATATATGTATAATGCTTTAAAATTTATAAAAAGTATGGCCACTATATGCAACTAAATACTTCTGGATAGGATCATAACTGATTTAAACAGCTGAAACTTGTTAACATTTTGTCCAGTTCTTGGGTTGAATTTGAGCTTGGAAATTAATAAATGCCAATGAATGCTGCTACAAACTATCACATCTCTATTAAATGACATGAGGCACAGAACACAGTGAATAAAACATCCACTCTTTATGTAGGAAACTAGAGTTTAATTTTGGCCCCAAGCAGAAGCGTCACCATTCTAAGCAAGAATCTGAAGGTCAAAAACTATATAAAAAAAGGCTTCTGAATGCTAATTAGTGCTGGAATGGAGCTTAGTTTAAAAACATGCCCGCAGCTTGTGATCACCAATTCTCATGAAACGTGTAAATATATCACATGATTTTAGGGCTGCAAGTAAATTTAAAAAATTAAAACATTCTTGCATGTTACATTTTCTGCAGCACACGAATCAATCACAGCCCACAAAGCCAACGTGTGTTTTGCTTGGACCCCTATGATTGCTGTAATTGGCTATATATCACTGAGGATAGTTTTCTAAAAGAAACATTTTTAAAACAAAGAACAAAAAAGACTAATGTATTTAGATTTGCTAAGGTGTACCATCACTTAATATAAAAAGAAAAAAAGAACTGCCAGTCTAACAAAGTACTTGTAGTAGATCGATTATGAGTTGAGCATAATCTCTAGCATTCTCTGCATTTCAGAGAGGGCATTAACTACATTTTCTATCTCAATGGTACCATCAAGACTTCACAAAAACATGACATTTCTTCTCCAAATGCCACATTAAAATATTAAACACGAAAGACAAATTTTACTCAAGTCTCAAACACTTCTGCAGCTTCAGTGAGGTCATTGCATTTCATTTCAGAAGCAGAGATGTGGTGTCTTAAGGAGGGTAGTTCATCTCATTCTCTGTCCTGGTGTGCGCCCAGCAGTGTGTAAATGCAGCGGTACACACAGAAGCCGGAACTGTCTGTCTGTTCTTTATGCATGGCTGCCTGCTGTAACCAGATCATGTGTTTAATGGGATCATACTGCCTGTACACTCATCATTCGAGCTGTCAGATCAGCCCATGGGATTTCATGTTAACATCCAAATATGGAGCACGGTTTCATTCTAATGCAGGGAGTCAAGTGTGCATCTTCATGTCCTTAAAATGTCTTTTTCAAAAGAGTTATGACTGCTTTCTTTAATGTTATAAAGGAGGCATGGGGGGTTTCTTTCAATTCAGGAACTGCAATACCCTCCTTATTATCGATTATGTTTTTAAAAAAGTAATCTGCTATTTATTTTGAGGATTATCAGGGAATCCATTTGTTTGGTTTAACCTTTTAGCCTTTCAGAGCTTGTTAGAATTCTACAACACACCTCGGGGACACAGAATTATAACTTCATTAGTAAAAAATATATCCAGCATCAGCCAATCAGCTTTCAGGAGGTATTTGATCTGCTTAGCATAGGGTAACTTCTGAAATTTAAATGCAATGTCCACATATGAGTTTGCTACCTGCCAATAAAATTGGGCAGCAATCAGTCTCAAGACGGTCTTAAGGTCCTGAATTATGAAATCTATAGCCAGTTGCATGTTATTCCTTCCCACAAACCAAGCAAAAAGGCTTAAGGATTCCTGACACTTTTCAGAGAGGCTTACTGACCACAGGCTTAAACGAAACACTATATCATTAAACCAGACACGATAAAAATGACAAGTTGCTGAGTGGCCTGGTGGTTAAGGCGTTGCCCCTGCAATCAGAAGGTTGTGGGTTTGAATCCCAACACTGCTAGTGTCATCACTGAGGTTCCCTTGAGCAAGGTACCGTCCCCACACACTGCCCCGGGCGGCCCACACTGGTGGCAGCCACTTGGTGAATGGGTTAAAGGAAAGAAGAAAGAAGTTCACACTGTGTGCTGTGGTGTGTTCACACATGACTATAAGGGGCCTTTAACGGTGAGCTCCAACCCTTATAAAAAGTGTTCTGAGCCCGGAACTGAAAGGAAAATAAGGATTGTGATTATAATATTAAAAATACATTTCAAAAAGGAGCAAAAAAAGGGAATATAAATAAAACTAACAGCAAAAAAAGCTGGTCAAAATCACTATGCCAAACCAAAGGATCCACACGTAACTCTTTACCCAAAGACCCATGGTTCTGCAAGCCTTCTCATTTCTTTGAGCAACTGAAGGAAGAGATTTGAAGAGATAACACAAAAGGGGAAATATCAAAATACAGTCTCATGTTTTGACTTTAGTTTTCACGGCTGAGAGTGTGTTCTGACTCATTAGGTTTGGTTAATACAGCTGAGCTGAGGCACAGAGGTAACTGGCTCTCCAACCGGTCTGGCCAATTCATGTTAGACCAAGTCAGTGGTTCATTCTCTGCAGGGCCCCCCTTTTCTAGATAAGAACATTAATGGGCCCCCCACCCCCCCAATTCAAACTACACAGGTTATCCCATTCGTGCGCCCCTCTGCAATACCTCGGCGCCCCTCCCAGTTTGGGAACCACTGGACTAAATAATTGTGCATTTACTCTTTTTTTAGGAACATAACTGTCTAGCATAAAATTCTTTGAATTTTCCCAGGCTACTTCTACACTATGGACAAAAGTATTGGGACACATCTCTTAATTCAGGTGGCCCCTTTCTTCCAGTGAAGCATTCTTAATGCTTCAGCATGCCAAGAAATTTTAGACAACACCATGCTTCCAACTTTGTGGACACAGTTTGGGGAAGAGCCTTTTCTATTCCAGCATGACTGTGTCCCAGT
>JBBPCY010000082.1:13571960-13585521 GCA_037974405.1 Brachyalestes nurse | reverse complement strand
CGCTCAGTTAGCTCATTACACAGCCAGTGGAAGGTGATGTTGTATCTGACTGAGCTGGGCTTATGGTTAAAACCAGTACTATCCGACATTAGATCAGTGGCAGGTTCACTCATCTCTCTGTTCTGTCTGACTACAAGAAGTGAAACATTTTGCACGGATGTTCCTCCTCTGCTGATCTCATGGTGATTTTGGGGAATTTGTATGGAGAAAAAAAACCAAATCACTTCATTACGGGTTAAAAATGCATTGTAACGCGCGTTACTCACATTTGTACTGTGTAAAATATTACCAATTTTTTTCTGTAATGCCTTACCTTACTGCATTACAGCAAAATGCAATGCATTACAGTAATTCGTTACTTTTGTAACGCGTTACTCCCAACACCGGTCACTAGTATCTGTTAGCATTAATTAAACTCTCGCTTGTCACACTTTTAGCAAAAAAAAAAAAAAGGAAACGAGGAGCATTGAAAGTGTGTGAAGAACAGTTCATCACGCTCAGCTAACCTTGACAACAGTGCAAATACTGCTCAGAGTTTAAACAATCTCCTCCATATTAACATGAACAACGTCACTGTAAACGAACTGAAACAGGAGATGAGTTTCAGCTAGTGAGAGTGAATGATGTGACACTAAATGCTGTAAAAAAAGAATGGAGGTTCTTTGTAGCAGGTTAAACAACTGATGTAGCGGAGACAGTAGCGCAATAATGTTATGTATCATAACTTTCACAATGACTAATTCGTTTATAACTAAAACAGCACTGATTTAAACTTCTTAAACATCATAACACACAGCACTGATGGAATGCAGAGGAATCTGTTTAACATCATGGTCTCAGTTTGAATGGGTTTCTGCAGGCTGCATTTTTTTAAAAGATAAACCACAGATAAGTAGTGAATTTAATACGAATGCCATGCATAAAAGTTTTATCTGCCATGCAGATCACTGCTTTTAAAAAAATTAATTATTTAAGAAGTGGAATGATGTATCAATATTTATGGAAACCTCTCAAGTTAGACAGTTAATATCAGTGTCGGGACTCTGTATCGACAGGTAGCTTGATAGAATTTACTGTGAGAATATTTTGCACCAGTAAATATGTTTTATGAGGAAAAATGAGATCATTAACACAAACGTCTTTCTGCATTTCTGTTTTTATGACATTTTTACTGGTAATTTGAGTCTAACAAATGTGACAACTGACAAACCTCCCAAAAAGTTCCATATCAGTTCACACCACCCTAAAACTATATCACTTCATCACTGCTGAGCATTTTCTGAGGCATGTTTAGATCCAAGCTGTGTCAGGGCCTGACTGGGTCGTGTGAAAACATTAGAAAGGCAGGAAATGGGACTGGGCTTGGGGATTACAGCATTCTTTATCTTATAAATGTACTACTCAAATAGCAATGTCCAATATATTATCCACTGAGATAATATCATAACTTCAATATGTTCCACTTAGTGGGACATCAAAGCTGAGACACAAATGATAATACGACGATTCAAGAGTGGGAGAACAACACTCTATGTTCTGAGGCACATGACTCATTATTTTCAAAAGGCTGTTTGTGTTCCCTCAGACTACAAACAATTGAATCCTTTTGTGATCCATTCCATGAAAGAGGATGGAAAGTCAAAGACGAATATATCAAGACCAGAGCGACTAATCTTGGACACTGTCCACCCTTACACAATGGTCTCGGGCCACAGAGTGAATTCCTCTTCAACACATATTTGAACACTGAACCAGCCAGCCACAAATCGATCCTGATTTTCCAGCCCTCTTCCAGTCAAGGCTTTTGTTCCAAGAATGGCTGGTTCCTACATGACGGATGAACAATAGCATCTCTTTGAATTCCACACTCTGATGCAGCCAACGCTCTGAAAGGCAAACACATCAGGACTTCACGAACCGCTGTCCCTCTTTTCCAGTGCACCAGCAGCTGTGGCTTCCAGCCCAGAGGGGGCGGATGGCTCCCACTCAGGAAAAAAAGTCATCAGGCCTATGGAAGTGGGTCCTGTTACTACTACACTCGACCACATTAAACTTTAAACCCACATCCCATAATTAGCCCCCCAATAAGGACATTTTGCTGCTGTACTTGGTTATCCTTCCTCTAACCACTAGTCCACAGAGAACACTTTATGGTGTGGTGGTTATTTGACGTTACCACAAAACCGCCAGGCCAGTAATGGTTTAGTGCCAAAACAGAGAGCCTGGTTCTCGAGTCCATCGTACCTTACTACCACACAACAAAGTGCACAGTGGTCTAAAGTGGTCTGAAAGGGGGGAACTTAACTTAATAGCTATAAAGAAACAATGCAGAGCAAATAACCGCAGAGCTTAAAAAGAGCCATTGATACTCAGTAACACACAAGCGGGTGTGCCTGACTGACAGTGGACTTTCTAAATATAGCCCAGCCTCCCAGAATTCTTAGGGGTTTTGTTAGTTTATGTTAATTACTTTTTAAATTATTTTTCATTTGTTCTCTTCATAGAAAAGACACAGTTCTGCGCGTTATTTTATGCTGATGCTAAACGTGAGGTTTGAATACATGAAGTTTGGTCATACTGCTGTATTAAGAGTAAGCAATGAATATCAGCTTAACCCTCTCTATAAATCCTGGCATACAAGCTCAGACCTATTAAGCTCTCAACATTGAACAGTTCATGTGACAGATATACACTATATGGACAAAAGTATTGGGACACACCTGTTTTTCAGGGTTTGGGCTAGGCCCCATACTTAAGGATAGTCTTAATGCTTCAGAATACCAAGACATTTTCTGGATAATCTGACTTTTTTAAATAAAGAACTTAAAGTAGTGGAATAATTGAATGTTGAATTGTATTGTTAAATTGCCAGAACTGCAGTCCTAACAAAATACAGAACTTTCACATTTACTTTGTGCAACCCTAATTCTGAGAGTTAAGTTCAGACTTATTGTCTAGGTTCTCTTGAATGCCAGTGAATCAGTAGAATCTCAGTATCAGTCAGGTCAGTGAGGACCTAGTGGGCACTGAAACCAAGACTACCAGAAATGAATCTCATGATAATCTAAACACTGACCAAACAGCAGTGAATGGCAAGTGGAAGAGAAGCATCCTTCCCAAACCACCTTGCAGAACCCCCCCCAGTAAGCAGTAGACTAGACAGCTTTATTATGTGGGCACTTGAATTGAACAAACATTGACAAGACACTCGTGATTGATGCGTAAACTCGTTTGTATTAGTGTGAACGGCCCTCCACGTCAGCATGGCTTCACCATCTGTGCTGCACCTGGGATTGCTCTGTGTGTGTGTGTGTGTGTGTGTGTGAATGTTGATTTGCTGCCGTGTAAAGTGCCAAGTCAGGAAGGCTGGAATCACAAAGCTGAACAGGATGTCTTCAGCCCCCACCCCCCCGACCCCCTCCACCCTCCGACTCCTCTGAGGTGGCAACTCTCCTAGAAGTCCTCTGATCTCCTGGAAATCAATGGAACTTAGCCCAGGCTCAAACAAGGGGTTACCAGTATAAAGCAATATACTGCTTCCACTGTATATGGTAAACTAAGGTGATCCAGGCTAAGAACTAGTATTAATGGTAGAATAAAAACATTAAAGTCATTTTTCTCCAGTTTACATACCTGCACACCAAATGCAATAGTTTTGTTTCCACTCTGGTGGAAGAGGAAGGAAAAATATATAGACATTAACGACAATGAATAATTTATCTTTTAAGCACTGCAGTTTAAAGGCTAAAAAATGACTAGACATGATACATCAATATAAAATTCAATAAAGTTGCTTTGAGGTTCACAGGCTTTCAGCTATTCATTCTTTAAAAACGCCACTTTTGAATAAATTGTGCATTGTTTGTCACATAAGTTCTGCCACTGGCATGAACTGTTTCACCGGCATGTGTTTGGAAAGCAACTATGACAACACTGCTCTGATTTTATAGCCATATTTTAATGCATTAGTGCAATACAGAAAATAAAACTCTACACAGTACTGGACTCTATGTTGAAAGAAGGAGGTAATACGTAGTCATTTTAGAATCTGATTCGGTAGGAATAGGCTTTAGGCAGGTTGGAGCTGAATGCACAGTGCACTTGTGTATCACAACAACTCTAAACTAAGACTCTAAAGTCTATGTGCTAGCAAACAAACCGTCATGACAAACCACGTACGCAAAGTTTGTGTCAAAATCAAAACCATATCATATTACATTACCATATCATATTCTTGAGCTTGTTAAAAATTTTAAAAAATGTGTTTGATTAGTTTTACTCAAAACGTGGTCCAGTCTTGGGACATTGAGACATCCTGATGTCTTGATTGGTTGTACTCATCATGTCATAGTTATCCAGGGAAGGTACTGCGCCAATTCATTGAGACACGTTTTTCCATCATGACTGCATTAGAGATGCACAGTCATCATGTAAACTCTTTTTTCTAATGTCAAGAAAGCAAGTTAAAATGACTATTTTATAATATTGACATTCACTTAACATTCTATGGTCAGAATGTGAGTACTTAGTACATGTTTATGTGTTTTTAAATCAGTAGTCTGGCCTCTATATGCTAAAGTGTACTACTAAATAAGACACTTTGATTCAAGACGTTTATTTTGTACGTCCTTCGTCAGCTAATAATCCACAAATACACAGTCTCAGAAAGTCCTAAACAATTTTTACAATTTTGCTTCAGAAGTCTACTTCATTAGGTTTCAGAACCAGCCGACTCACTGAGTAGTCACTATCAACATTAACATTGAGGGGGACATGTTATGCAAAGCTCACTTTAGTTATAATAGATCTATGCACAAAATTACTTTCACATAAAGAGATATCACCAGGTTTATTCTTCACAGTTTGGGTCCGTTTTAAAACGAGCTGTTTAGACGGAGGGCCCAGTTTGACGTCCCACCGTGCCAATTTGTATAGAACCGCCCCTCATCTGTCGAGACCCCACCCACTACATTAGCTGAAGATCCGCCATTTTGTCTGTCAGTTTTATGAGCTTAGCGAGAGCGCTACGGCTACAGGCAGAGTCAGGTCACTCATGAAATGCTTTGTTGTTGCATGTGAATAAGGAGCTAACTTAAGTGTCGTGGGGGATCTGTACACTGTCTGTGACAAGTCAGCAGATGAGGGAGATGTAAGTACTTTCAAATAATGACTTTTGTGTTTCTATCGCAGTTAAGTTTCGTTACGAGCAGCATAAGGGGTGGGTGGAGCATGGGATGGTGGGGTGTGACCAGCAACAGCGTATTTGCAGGAAAGGGACAGAGTCCTGAAACGGCGTGTTTTGAACAGGACTGAAACTGTGAAGAATAAACCTGGTGATATTTCTTTATGTGAGAGTGATTTTGTTCAAAGAACTGCATGAACATGTTTTGTACAGCTCATAGACCTATTATAACTTGTTTTTAAACAGTGAGTTTTGCATAACAGGTCCCCTTTAACAGCATTTGGGAGACGCTCTCATCCAGTGTCTTACATCCATGCTTTGCAGTCCACAAGCGGACATGTCCCCCATACCAGTAAGCCTAGACTTAAAATGAGGAGGTGTTAGAAGACTAAAACTCTGCCAGAGATGACATTAGCACTTTACCATGGCCCTATCAAAACACACACACACTAACACAAGAGCTTTTTTTTTGTCTCTGCTCATTGATCAGGGAAATAAATTAGAATTTTCCAGAGACCAACTCATTCATTTTAAAGTCATCAAAAAATTCCACAAGAACATTTTCCCAGACAAATATTGAAACTGGAACTGAACATGTACAACAGCCTCTTCTTCTCAGTCTGTCCTCACCATAGACAGTAAAATAAAAAATCCTTAACAAAAATGATTTTTGGTTCTGTGAAAGAAATATGTCTAGAGCATGTGTCTAGAGTATGTGTAGTATTGTTCTGCCATGTAAGGTATTTTAAAAGCCAGGTCTTTATGTGGTGTTTCCCACACAGAGGTTATAGTTTGGTGCTGTGCCCAGCTATATGGGAACTCACCCAAGTGTATTTTGACCCATTACCAAGTGTCCAATTTATGCATTAAAAAAACAGTCCGCTTTGGCTCTACCGGTCAAAGTATTTGAATTAAACACAGTGTTGGAGAAGAAAGTGTTACACTCCACAGTATCACTGGAGAAATGAAGCGCAATGTGAAGTCAGCTTTGTGGGTAAATGAAGTTAAGGCATGTGTGAGCCATGTTAGTTGTGTAGGTGGTTTCAATTTCACAGATTTTATTGTTTTAGTCTATAGGCTGCTGCGGTGAGATCTTAGCCTTTAGCATTTCACTTGTAGATTTGTAGAACTGCTTTGTGTAGACACTAAACGAACGGTGCTGCTTTATGATATCTGTGGCAGGTGTTTGTGAACATTTTGTTATTTGCTGTAGATTTTACTGCCCATAGACACACACCTAGGTGCCTGTGCTCTTATGCCACGCTGAAAGCGCCACACCCATCATACAATTCTTAAAAGTTCGCTCAGTAATATTCTTTAATTATATAAAACTGAAAGTAAATATTAATAAAAAATTACATCATTATTATTACTATTATTATACCTAATCATAGTTTACTTATTGATTAATATTGTAGATTTTAAACTGATATATATTTTCTGATTTATATTTTTTATATCGGATCAGATTGTGTTGTCATCAAAACCTATCCCTGAACAACACCCTCATCTACTCCACAGAATATGTCTGTATTTTTTGTATTTGTATTTTAAATCTGCATATGCTTTCCCATATAGTAGCTATTTTCAAATAGGGCTGACGTATTTACACTGTAACCGCATTATACTCAGCAAGTAGGCCTATGTTCATTATTTTGACAGACCACATGTCCTCTAGGACTTAATTTGAATATCTTGAGAAAATCTAAGCTTCTCAAAGTGCATTCAACAGCTTTTTCGATGATCAATAAATAGTGTTGTTTATAACTAGGAATTTTTATGCATCCGTAATACCACTTGAACAGACTGCATTAGTTAAAGTCGTCCATGATTAATATACTGGAGGGACCAGAACCAAAATATTGATTAAAATATGATTAATTGTACAGTGCTGCTCTCATAGCACTCTCTAAGACAGGCTAGAAACTGCTACACCAACAGAGTAATACATTATAGTAGCCTAGGCTATTTCCCCTGTTGGCCCAACTTTAAAAAGTTTTTTTTTTTTTTGGAAATTTGACTTATTATTCAAAGCTCAGCACTTCAAATGGCCATGTCCGACAGAGAATATGAAATAGCCTGGAGATGAAACACCGCTTTAGTGCCCATCAGCACTTTCGTGATCAAAAAGAAAGATAACACATGAAAATGCAAAAAGGAAGGGATGAAAAGGCTGACTCAACAACGATTTCCCGAGTAAAGCCAAAGTCTAATCTTCCAGCATCCAGGACTACTTTGCTTTCATACTGCGGTGTCGGTGAGCAAATGAGACTCTTTTGGGAGGCACAGCCACCCTGAACTCCAGCGCCACATTCTTACATTCAGAGCACTGCAGTCAGAGAGTAGCTTCATGTATATTTTACAGTGCGTTTCATCTCTCTCTGAGCAGCGCAGTCCCCACGGAGCAGGGTTTCCTGTGCGAGTGGGGTCAGCGTTCTGAATGAATAAACACTGCAGCAACAATCTCTAATCAGTGCCACAGTCCAGACTCACTCTGTGACCCTATCTAACCTCAGCCTATCTAACCACAGAGTCGGTCCAAACTCTGTCACACTACCCACACTTGGGGCTGCAGGTACAGATATTTTTTTATTAGAGTATTAGAGGATTGCCACCATGCAGGTTTGGGCTTTTCCCACACCCAATCTTAGTTGATGTTATGGTGTATGTAGAACAAGTACAGCAGTTGGAGTTGGGGTGAATTCTTATATAAAGACATTCAAAATTGTTTCACTACTTCTGTATTCATTCAAAAACATACAGAAGTGGTGATACATGCTCTGAATTAAGACATCATTCATTGCAGCAGTTTCTTGTTTATCATAGCATCGCATCGACATATCAATTACAACAGTTTGACAGAAAACTGACAGAAAGAGATGCCACAAACTTTGATGGAAACACATTTCCAAAGTTATATGATGGATCAAGTGCTTCCATTTTTGCCTAGTTGTAGGAACTAAACACAAAAAAAGGAAAAGGATACTGGTGGATTGATAAAGAACTTAAAAGCTTTATCTTAACAAAGGGAAAAAAAAAACATATATTACACTACATATAAGACTATTATAACTACAAGGGGTTATCTAACAACAATGTTTTCCTGTAGATTCACTCCTTATTTCGCCGAATGAAAGTCTAATCAAGAAGATTACTGTCTTGTGGAGATCTGATCCAAATTCCTCAGTATAATTTGCCTATTTTTTGTGATACTTCAGTTCTTTCCTGAATTCATGGAAACCTGGCAACTATGTAATTCATTAGAGAAATGTAGTCATATAATATATTACGTTTAGAAGTTTGTTCACATTATTATATGTATGACACACATTTGGGCACATTTTTTTGTGTTTTAGGGGGAACAGATTATATAAGGACATTTTTGCCGTGGGTCCTAAGAGGTGAAACAAAATTGCATTTCCTCAAAATTTCTCCTTACAGTAAAGATTCGTCAGAAATGCAGAGTGAGTCATATTTGATGTTCACTTGTGCTGCCATACGTCAGATACAGTGCTTCTGAGACACTGTAAACATACACACCTACACACCACGTCAGACCATGGCCGATATTGATGTTCTAACCTGTTTACCCTGTTCACTCTGAATAGGTAGAGTTACCCTCCTGGAACAATGTCAAACAATGCAGTTTCTTTACAATAGAATTCCATTCAGTTGCTTCTGCCTCGCGGTCGTGAGAGAAATACGTGGGTTAGGCCAATTTTAAGTTAGCATAGGCAAACAATATGGATTTCATTTCTGTCTAGACTAAAATCTACAGCCTAATATTTGCCATCCTTATTCGGGGGCGAAGTATAAATGACATTTCTATGGATGGAATTCCATGCAGTTACCCAGGCTGACTGTGATTTGCACAGCAAGTATGCAATCCATTTCCTGTGCACATTCCTCTGCCCTGGGTCTAGATCTGCCAAAAATACAGACGTGCACCGAACTACAGGTCTCTGTCCCAGGAACAATGAAGAGTTTCAATCAGCTAAGCAGTTTCATTAGGAAAAAAAACCTTTTTGTGCCCCAGACACAAAGCAAACATGCAACAAAAACACTCTATACATAGTTTCTGCTGCATATTACCTGGCACTGCGTGTGACCTGGCTGCTGCTCCGCTTAAAATGCCTCAAGACAAGACGACCTCTTAGCATCTGCCTTACTCTTCTGACGTAAATTAGAAGGGCAGTCTTGCCCGGGTTTCTAATTTTCAACGGGGCGAGTCACTTGGCAAAGGCAGTAGTGGGGCGACCCAGCAATACAGGCCAAGAGGAATGAAAGAACAATCAATCACAAGCTGTCAGAGACACTGAAAACAGAACTCCATCTGCCAGCCCCACAGAAAACTATACATTTAAAGAGAACGGAATGAAATGATGTATGTGAAAGGTATCATCATGAATAACATTAATCACATTTCTCAGATGAAGGGTGCTAATCTAGTGTCATTCTTCTTTTAGTCTCTTTCAAAGCTGTACAAATATGACCATTTCGGCCTTGACAGCCGAAAGATACATTCAAAAATGTGGTCGTATCAAAGCCCTGTAACTCCTCATTATTGTTTATTGCCAATTAATGAAGGCTGCTAACATTTCATGTTGAACAAATCAATGAAAATAGTCCAAAAAGACATCAATGTATACCATCAATTTACATTAAACGAAGTCATCCGTCATAAAATAAACCTCTTATGACAGATGATATGATTGATACGATCTGATTTTGCACATTTTTACAAAAATATAACTACCAAGACCCAAAACTAGCCTCAATAAAGTTTACTGCAGTAAGAAGACCTGTCCAGTAAACTCAAAGCATTAGCTCAGTAAAGGAAAACTTCATATTCAAGCTTCATAAGTAGTTTAGATACCTTTGGCTGTGCTTCAAAGGCTCCCAAATAAATCCTGTTTGGGCTGTTTCTCCTTGCTCCACAGTGAGATGTCAACAAAATTTAGACGAAACAGAAGAAAACGTGTATGGCGTGAAGCAGAGGTGCAGACTTTCCCTCAGCTCAAATGGAAGGAGAGTGCCAAATCAGAACACGTCCTCTTTGCTGCCCTTATCTCTGCAATTAAAGCCGGCATCAGAGGGAAGGACGTGCCCCTGTGGAGCTGAGCTTTCCTGGGCACTGGGCACCGAATCTGCCCGAAGGCCTGTTAGTCTCAAACAGGAGCCAGAGAGACAGAGCGAGAGGGGGAGGGGGAGGGGGAGGGAGGGAGAGAAAATAACTGCAAGATGCTCCAAAAGGGAGGAAGAATTTGCTCTTTTTTTAAGGCAACGCAGGCAGAACCATTTTAAAATAAAGCGAAAATTCTGTCACAGTGTGAACAGCATGACATCCTTCCTCTGCATTTAACCCATTCACCAAGTGAAGCAGTGGGCAGCCAGGAACACAGCAGTGTGTGGGGATGGTACCTTGCTCAGGGTACCTCAGTGGTGCTTAGCAGTCTTGGGAATCGAACCCACGACTTCCTGATTGGTATGAAGGCAAACAGAAATTAAATCTGCTCTTCAATGAAAAATACAGCATCCTACAAAAAATAGTAAAAGAAAGTCCACAAGTCTGTTTATGTATAGGCAGTTCTAACCTCAGTCTGCCAGTCTAGAAACCCATGGGATCAGCCTTGATGCTGATAATGGGAATCAAGATACACATGCCAGGAGTGTGGTTTGCTGGACAGCGTTACAAGTACAACACCCAGGAACTAGACGGTTTGAGTGAACTGAACTTGAGAGTCATTTATCAGCCAGCGTTTAAACCGCACATTACTAAAAGACGCATGGATTTCTCTTTAACTGCAGCTCTCTGTGCCAAAGGTAAGGAAAGGTAGACCTGCAATATGCTACTGATCATTAGGGCTAAATGTTGTTAGCAACTGTACAAAACAGAAAACATAACATGTATACAACAGACATTTCTGGTCGATGTTGACCAAACAACTCGTTCTGAAAACTAAATTAATAATTCCTAAATAAATAAGAAGAGGGTGAATCCTGGAAATAAATAATACATAAAATGGTAATGGCTTTTTAAAAAGTCTTTTAGAAGTCTTGTTTAAAATACAGTAAAGACGATATTGCAGTTCACTCTGGGGCGAACTTTTAATGACAGAGGCAGCAGTATTAAGTCACATTTCCTTGTGTATCCTGTGGCTGTAAAATGATTAGTGTTCACAAATATATATCTCAGTATATAGCACAGTTACTTTGTTCAATTCGTTTTTAACAGTTTACAACAAAAAGCAGCACTACAAACCTGTAAGTAACAGGCTAACAGCTCAGCACTAATCACAGCAGGCTAAAACTAAAAACCCATGAATAAGACTGTCATAATTACTTGATTAAATCATTCACTCAGGTTTGAAATTAATAAAATAAAATTAACATCCTTGATGAATCAGTTATGTTTAGTTTGCATTCTGATGATAAACAGGGCATCCGCAGGTCATTTTTAAAGATGTGCTCTACAGTCTGAACTTTCTCCACAAGAGGGAGCTACTAGCACTCAACTCACTTTTGACTTAGAAAGAGCAATCAGATCACATATGAAGACAAAACAAAAAACAATTACCATCTTACACTTAACAATTACTTAACCGTCACAATAATTTATAGATTACTAGATAACCAATGTAATGTTATTATGTTATAACAGTTATTGTTAGGATTAGGTTAAGTACAGATCCTGATACTGCTTATTGATGCTTATGGATACTCTTATTGATACTACTATCACATGAAAACATGTTAAAAGATTTAAAAACATGTTAAAAAATGTAAGAAAATGTGGTTTAATCTTTGACAGTGTCACACCAGCAATGTTTTTGTTTAATATACTGCAAGGCATATTGCAGTATGTATCAAAATAATTTAACTGTCAAAGGATTAATAATCTAATAGAGTGATATGCAATTTAAGAGACAACAAAAAAAAACAATTAGATTTCTAGCTGATCCCTAGATCTCCAACCAGCTGAAGGACACAGGAAAAGGATGAAACTGCATTCACGTTTTGCAGCTATTTGAAAAAATGCCAATATTTAGCTTTACTAATCAATAATCTTGTTGTGAGTATCCTACTGGCGTTGTAATGTACTGATGACGCCAGCGCAGTTCAGGGGTTTGCAGCAGTGGGTATGGAATGTAAATGGTGTGTAATGCAGAAGGAGGACGCACGTGATGCATGTGAGGAGACAGGAACACTGCAGTGGGAGTTATGGCAAGTGAAGGTCATTTAAATTAACATCCTACAGACCCCTGCCCCCATTCATACATGTACACATATGCTAACGCAACCACAAACCTACACACAGACACACACACGCATACACATACATACACAATTTCAAATGAAGCTCATGTCTCACTCCTGCTGTGCAATAACACAGGTCTTATATGTTTATCACTGCATTAGAAGCTACAAATAACATCTATTTCATTGCAAAATCACGTCATATTATAAATTCAGTCAGGCTCACAGACTGCAGGTGAGATTAAATTATTTTCTGGAATGCAGGATGAATGTGGTGTATAAGATTAGAGCTAGATGATGCTCCCTTGGCAAAACCAAGCTCGTCTGTGCAACGTAATATCACACAGTCAGTGACCGGATCTATGCCAGATCTGAATTTAGTAACTCTCTACATTTAAAAAGCAAACTGAACTCTACAAAGCACATGCAGTCTTTCAGTGACATGTAATGGGTGATAAGTAAGTTTAACTGGGCAGGACAGATAAGATCAGATAAGATAATTTAACTCTTTCTTAGTCTCAAAAGTGGAAAATTTGCATTGATACAGCAGTAAAATGGACAGAACAAAGAAGACTCATCAAAACACACACAGAAACCCTCACCTGGAACTGCGAATGCTTCCACTGCTCAGATGCACATTGTGATTGGATAAAGGTCCCAACTGAACATATTATGAGGAAGATAAATAAACAATGCTGCGTAAGCTAGTCAGAAGTTGACAAATGAGTAAGTGGTGGTCTTACAGAGCATAGAGCATGCACAAGCTGGGTTGTGGCTAGGGCTGTGTAAGATGACAATATTAATGGTTTCTGTGATTAATTAGGTCAAAACAAGCTTTCCTGAGAATATTGTGGATGTCATTAAAACAATGGCCATGTACATGGTTTATTACAAGCGCAGCATCATTGGTCCTGTTTTATTTGGTTTAGTGAGGGCAGTATGAAATGCTGTATAGAAATCTTGTTGAGTTTACATCTGTTCCAGCTTAACATATTTCAGATACCGAAAATTAATGATTTTTTAAGTTGTTGTGATATATATTTGCCATGTCATCCACCCTGGGTAAGACAGCAACAATTTAAGAATAATGCTACATTGGAAAATGTATATTTTCTGTTGTTT
>JBBPCY010000082.1:13560369-13571860 GCA_037974405.1 Brachyalestes nurse | reverse complement strand
CAACCAAAAAACAATTCCAACACACATCAGAGTGCTTTCTGAACCCATTAATACTCACAAAGATGAAAGTTTCCCAAGACACAAGCGTGTAGGGCACATTTAGTGTGTACATGAGCTGTTTTCTCTCTCATAACTGACGAAGCAATTGCTCACAACATAACCAGAGAAAGGCAAGAGCACTCACCTGCTCACCTACAAAGGTCCTTTGGGGTACAAATGCCTAGCGGCGGAAGACGGGAAGGACAACTCTGAGAGTAGGAAAGGGGTGTGTCATGATTCACCCTTTTCGCACCGTGACATGGGTTTGTGGACCTGGGTATCGCGATTTCGGTTTTGTATCGTATATCGTTACAGCTCTACTAATGACCAAGACTGATTATCAACACAGCTTGTACTTATACCCAGTAAACTTCTGCCAAAACAGAGCCTTGTCCCCCAATTTTCCATTTTCAGTTTTGTGTCATTAATCAATAGTTTATTTGTGATTTTCTTTACTTGGGCATTTACATTATTGTACTTGGTATAACAGTCACAGACTAAATAGACGTCACCTTAATAGCCCCTTATACATCCGTCTGTGACATAAATCTGCTCATGGCCACTTCAGTTTGGGAAATTAAAGAAATTTCCAAGAGTGCAGTCCAGTTTCCAAGACAAAGATTGAACCTAGTTCTCAACTAAAGGGATTTTCAGTGGAAGAACCCCACTGACAGTATAATTAATCCAAGGTTTAGCTTAATCTGTGTCCAGAAAACCACCTGCAGCGTTTCAAATGTGTGACCGTAGCAAGGCACGCACTGAGTGTATGTCAATCAAAGTGCTGCTAAATTCCACGATCTTACATGTTGATACTCTAATATGTACTCTGTTTGCATGCAGCAGTCCCGTAAAAGGCATTTAATAATTTTCTTTTGTCATGGTCATGTTGCACCACTTTTTTAGTGCTGTGTGAAACAGCTGCCTGCTGACTTTAGGCATATGGTCATGCTTTAATGGTAGGAAATGATTAAGCATAATCTAGGATAATCTCAATCCATTCCTACCCCACCACCCTTCCTGTGTTCTGCAGTTCAGTGTAGGGCAGCATTGTGGAAGAATACTCGGAAGGCTCTTGAATTGAGGAAATCAGCCGACATTTTAATATGGGTCACTCTAATTAAAACCCTGTTTACATAACAGATCAACATGGTTATGTCACTTGCAAATGTCAAATGTTTTTCAACTTTGATTATTCAATTGAATGTCAAAATGATTAGCAAATTAATTTTATGGATAGTGCCAGCCAAACACATTCTGAGGTCTAGTTGAACTCTAAAGATTATTGGTCTCTAAAAAAGTTAATTTTTTAAAAGTTTCGTAATTTTTTTGCTCAGGTGTTTCGTGCCAATCTCACGTGCCCTGGTTGACCTGTTAAACTCTGCCAAGTGATGATAATTAGGTCAGGCTAATGGGGATTGGATGGAAGACCCATGGCCTCATTCACCAGGTTACACTAAAGCGACTGCCTCATTCACATACTGCCCTGTGCTGTTAACTGCTCTGCCTGAACAGATATTTGGTGACTGGTGAGCAGAAACAGTAAATAGCCAAAATGTTTTTAACCTGTTTTTAGAAGTTATTCCTTTGGTGCCATAATTTGACCATAGTGCTGTCACAGTTATTGTTGGATGAAACCTGGCTTAGAAAAAAAAATTACAATTTTCTGCTTCTGTTATTTACCAACTTATTTTAGTTCTATAGGGCAGCTCTGTGCTCTGTGTTTGTTAGAAAGTCTTTCAAATTCAAATGTAGGTAATATTTTATTTGGATAGGCCATTGTAGATGCTTATATGTAACTTGCATGAAAAAAAAAAAAAAAATATATATATATATATATATCTCGAAGTGTAGCCCTAGTCTAATCAAAATTCTGAATTAAACCAGTAATGTAGGCTAAACAAATAAAATAGTGTGGAACTTTTTACCAGCGCTCTATTTGACTTCTCTCTGCTGATTTGGCTCTTCCTGATGGGCTTTACTGCCCAAGGAATCCAGGAGGGGTGTGTGTGTGTTTAAGGACCTTGTGGAATATAAATACAAACACACACACACACACACACACACTCTCAGCACACATTCCTAATCTGATCACCGATCCTACTTTCCTTGATGTGCCAGATGCCTAATATAGTCACACTGCTTCAGTCTCTATTAGCCTGTTAAACAGTGACATAATCCTCTGAGAATCCAGCTCAGCCATGTAATCTTACATACTCGCTGTACAGTATAGTTTATAGAACAAAACCCAAAGTAATTTTACTGCCTACATTTTCACAGATATGTGACTTCTTTAGCCCCCATGCCACATATGTGTTTAAAGAGGAAAGGATTATGTTACTTGTTGCTTATTCATATATTAAAATGCCTGCATACCTACCTGGAACCCACTCACAGGCCATTATTTCACATGCTAGCAAACTATATAGGTGCACTTTGCAGGTGTACAATAATTGATTGTAGGCCATTTTTTACTACAAAATGTATTAGTGCCTCTCCCCCCCTTTCATGAAAGTACAGGCACCATCACTAACCAAATATTTGGTTGGTGGGCCATAGCAGTGACACTTAGTGAGAGTGTTTCTCAGTTTTTCTGTGCATCATTTTTGGTGGTCATCCAGAGCTACTCCTGGCTTTCAAGTAACTTGTTGCTCTCAACCCAGAAGTTACCATGCCAGACCCCCAAACACGCTAACATGCTCCTTCCATATTAGTGTCACTGCTTTGGTGAAAAATTTGCACAGTTCCAATAAATCCCAATAAATCCCTCTCCTTTGTTGGCTGGGTGGCTGACAAATAGTAGCAGATAGGCTGCAGTCTGTCACCATATACCTACGAAGTGCACTAATATGGAAGATGTAGCTGATAAAATGGTCAGTGAGTGTGCGTGCAAAGTAGATGTTCCTGATTTCTTTTTGTTTCACATTTCCCACAGTTTCCAATGGGCAGACGGACAGCCTGTGATATCTATTGGCATGGCGTCTCCTTCCATGACAATGAAAACGTTGTTTCTGGACAGGTCAATAAGTTTCCAGGTAAGCAACATCCTTGGTTAAGAAATGGTTCTGTACTTATATTTTGGCCATAGTTCTGAAGTACGCTTGAGCAAGACACCATCCCCACTCATTGTTCCCCGGGTGCTGTGTCGCTGGCTTCCCACTGCTTCGCTTGATGAATGGGTTAAATGCAGAGAAAGAATTTTACTTTGTTCACACACTATGCTGTGCTGTGGTTTGTTCATGCGTGACAAACGGCCACTTTAGTGAAACTAGAAAAGATGAATAGATTTTGACATGGAACAAGCCTTTTAGTATGAACACAGTTGAATCAACCGCAAATATAAATAAATAAATAAAATAAATAAATAATTCAGCTGCTATCACAGAACATAACAATGTAACTAGTCTGAGTGCTCACTCACCCCAGCCATGAGGATATTGATAGCAAGGAGATCATTTGTCATTACATTAACTTTTGCCAGTCTCGATGTTAGGTTGCTGATGCCTGTGTGAGCTCTAGGAAGAACATTTCATCGCACAATGTACACTTTTTTGTCCTTTAAGAATCTGAGCAATTTTGACAGGAGCAAATTGTGATTCTAGACAACTGAGTCAAAGCGTCTCCAAAACGGTAGGTATTGTTGGGTGTGTATGGAGTGGTTAGTACCTACCAAAAGTGCTCCAAGGAAGAATGAGCCCAAGGCCCATTGATGTGTGTGGTAGCTGAAGACAAGCCTACCTTGTCCAGTCCCACAGAAAAGATACTGTAGACCAAATTGCTGGGAAAGGTTAATGCTGGCTTTGATAGAAACATGTCAGAACACACAGTGCATCTCAGCTTGTTGCATGTGGGGCTGCCTAACTGCAGACCGGTCAGAGTGCCCATGTTCACCACTGTAAGCATCTGTGAGCAATGGAAGAAGGAAGCCTGCTCTGATGAATCACATTTTCTTTTATATCATGTGAACGGACGAGTACATGTGTGTCACTTACCAGGAGGCACTATGAGATCAAGGCAAACAGAGGCAGTGTGGCGCCTTGTCCAATGTTCTGCTGGAAAATCTTGTGTCTTGGTATTTATGTGGATGTTACTTTGACACCACCGACCTAAACATTGTTGCAGACTAAGTACACCTCCTTGTTGCAATGGGATTCCTTAGTTGCCTCAGGTTTCTGTCAAGTTGCTTTGTGTCTGTTGTAAAAAGTGTTAAATAATTGATTTAGATGTTTTGAGGCGCCTGTGCTGGTTAAGCGTTTTTTGTTTCTGTATGAGGGTGAGAGTTATTAGCATGGAATGTTTTCTGTTGTTGAATTAAAGATGAAAGTCATTAAACTGACATTATTTCATTTTCAGAACAACGGTAGTAAAAAGCTTGTGGACATTCTTTCTTATGCAGCCTTTTTGTTGTCCTTTCGCAAATGAATTTGATTCCATGAAATGCAATCATCAAAGTAATCTCTATCTATACCCTTATTTGCTGTACCAACAATGTGAATCAGATTTGCACACACTTGAACATCGTAACTATAATAATAGACTTAACTTTAGCAGTAAAGGTTTCCATTAATCACACTATAGAGATGACACATTTGTCTACGTATATTAGTCTGTGCAATCTTTACAAATACACATGAGTCAAATCAGCTTATTGGTTTTGGCCCACCTATCACTGCTTGAAAGGAATCTACCCTGCCAGTCAATAAAATTGCTAAAACTCCTTGGGCTTGAGCTAAGCCAGATACAACACAATTGATCTCATGAAACTTAGAAGACAATTAGCTTATTTTTTGCAGCTCAACCGCTGTTGTTGGAATGCAAGGTCACATTGTCGCTGTTTAATTGCAGGAATGATAGAGATGTTGCGTAAGATCAACTTAAGTCGTGCAGTGCGCACTATGCAGGAGCTTTTCCCGGAGGAGTACAACTTCTACCCACGCTCATGGATACTGCCTGAGGAGTACCAGCTCTTCTCCACTCAGGTACAGAATCGCCTGGAAAACAAAGGAACAAGAACACACTGTAATGTCAGTACTACACTGAGCAGTATTATGATTACATCATTTGGCAACCAACTCAATTGAGTTTACTCCACAGCGAGTCACAAAGGGATGCAGTCTAGAGTTTCCTAACACATACTAAACTTGGTAACTTTTGAATCAGGTATTTCTGAACAGGGAAAGTACCTGCCAAATTACCAAACAGTCCTAAGCTGAGTGCACATGATCACTGTTCAAATAGGTTTACTGTAGTCCATCTGTTAATGCACGATTTATCAACCGCCCTCTACCGTGTTTCCCAAAACACTGGCACCAATCAGACATTTTTTTCACCACAGCAATGTATGATAGTTACTTTGTACTATATCAGGTGTGGAAGAGTTTCTGTGGGTTTTTTTTTGCATACATCAGTGTCTTTGCTGAATTGTGAGTTCTCCACTGACAACTGTTGAAGAGCTAGAGAAGAACAAATGTTATGAAAACAAGGAGCTCAAGTTTCAACAGCAGTTGTCCGCTAGTGTCTAAGGAGTGTAATAATCCCACCAATGCAGCTGTGCCGGATATGGTGGTGTGCCAAACACGCTACCATACCACTACATTGTTGGTATCGTTGCTATGCTGAGAGTGGTCCGTCACTCAAGCGATATCTGTTGTATAGATAACAAATTGTGCAGTAACAGAATAGCTATTGTCACTTGTAAAATACCTACAAAATGCTTGATGAGTGTAGATTCAATAAAGCTAATAAACTGGTAACTCTGTGTACAGTCTAATATATATCATGAATACATTAGATCAGGGACACTTTTGTATAGATCTGGAACACTTCACACCAGTGTAAATTACTGGATGAAACACCTGATTCTTCTCATTCAATTTTTTACATTGTATGTGTGAGACTGTTTCACAGAACTGAAGACTCCTTTTTAACACCTATGTTTTTGATTACGTCAAACATACTTTGTGATTCCTTCTGTGTGCCATGCCAAGTCATGAGACCTTATTCATGATCATCAGGAAATTAGTAATATGCATCTGACAAGCAAGGACACACTCCTTTAATAAAAGTTATTTCTTGTACTTGGCATGCATGCTCAATGTAAAATCTCTTTCTGTCAGTTCTTCTCTTACTCTCAAACACCCAGAGGCTATTTCTGTGGTCTAGCTGAGTGAAGGTTTACGTGTTCGTAATTGCCAAAGACAGAATCACCATAAAACCAGGCTAAGCACTTTAACTGCCAGTATCAACTAATTGTGAATGACAAGATCTAGCAGATATGGGATTTACCTTATTTCTAATCCCCTTCTGCATAACACAGATAAAGTCTTAGTATCATCTCTTAATCTTAGATTTTGGGATTTCATTCTGTCAGATTTATTTTATTTCTCTTTTTCTGGTTAGTTGAATGGTTTAAGCTTTTTTTGCACGTATGTATATTACTGTTTACAAATATGCAGTAAGAAAACTGGATTTGAATCTCATCAGTGTTTGTGTCTTAAGTGCATATTTGATCATGAAGGCTGTAGAGGGCAGCAGAGTTCTGCTTTAGTTTAGTTCTGAAGTTAGAATAGAGAGATACATTTGTTCCTCCTAAAACAATATGATGTACAAATTAAACAGCAGCCCTGTTTTTTTTTTTCATCTTATGCTAGTGGAACAGGACTAACAGGACATCAGTGCAGCCCAAAACATTGAGAACCCAGATCAAATATGACTATATTGAAAACCGCCGTGGCTTTTTCCTTCGTATTGCTACTCCTGTATAGTTAAGATTTTATTTAGGATTTTGTTTATGAAGAATCAAGCAGATTATGTCTTAGTATTGACCCTGTCCTTGGAAGACAGCTAGTTTGATCCTCAGTGGTTCCTTAGCAGTCTCTCTCTCTCTCTCTCTCTCTCTCTCTCTCCCTGTCCTTCTCTCTCTCTTTCCCCCCTGTCTCTCCCTCGCTCACCAACACTTAATGCTAGTGAGGCCAGGCGTCTACTGGGTGACATAAATGAATTGGCTGTTAGCCGTGTTCTCCAGGTGATAATTTGAAAAGACTTCACCTGACTTGAAGGAAGCATGTGCTAGCTTTCACACTTTCACACCCCAGGGTTGGTGGTTTTCTGTGACTGAGGCAGTCCAAGATAGTGGGTGGAAATGAACATGACTAAATTGGGGAGAAAATTAGAAATAAAAATGCTTTAAAAAGAAATAAAGAATAAGAATTACATAATAGGTGGATCTCACAAAAGGTTTTTATGTAAAGGCTGAACACTAGGCCAGGATGATGATTTGCTGTTGGACCAGATTCAGCAGGATATGCCTGCATATTTATTTAGCTTGAAATTCTTTTGGAACCATAACAGCTCAAGTACTGAGCAGTGTATACTACTTTTTCCCACTACAGACATACATACCTACATCAGCTAAGTGCTTGTTTTAGACTGGGAACTGTTGATAATCTACATGTGGATGTTCCTTGCTCCTCATTTGAGCGTGCAACTGTGAGACCCTCAGACTGGATAGCATTGAAAATCAGCCTAGTGAAGAGTTTAAAGACGGGGTGTTGAAATTAATCACATGATGGATGCATCAAGATGCAGATGTGAATGATTCTTCATTGATGCAGTGGCAGACCCTAATCAGTTATATCATTTATATCATAATCAACATTGGCGATTTTCTGACTGCGGCGCAAAAATTCTAGTAAAAAAGCCCTGTGGTACAATAGCAGCACTGTCCGGAGAAACGGCAAACCAACACAGCTAGTTAATCGTAATTAAATCGAATTGTGAGACCAGTGAAGTTTCACACCTCTAGTTCAAAGTGCAGTATTTTGACTTGGTAACCTACACAATATCACCAAAAAGCCACCTATGGTTGGGGATGTTTGAATGACTGGGCACATAAAAGTAAGCATCCATTTATGACATATGATGCTTTAGAAACAGGTTGAGCCTTCAAAGATTCAATATAGTGCAGAATCTGCCCTGGTATCTTTCTTGAGAGACAAAAATCTGCAGCATCTTTCTTGGGAGCCAAAAAGTAAATTGTACAGAAGATACTGAACTTAGCACCAGGGTCTAACTTTTTGATGGTGCTTTGTTGAGGAGGGAATGACCTTTCCTGGGAAGAGCCTTGACCTTAACCTGGCCTGTAATAATTGTAACCCTCAGACCTGCATGCATTGGGGACTAGGAGTGAAACTGTAATCTGTAGCCCTGTGAAAATGTCACCAGGACCCCTGGGCCTGACATCAGGTCTGAACATTGATTTAGGTGTTGTTCTAAAAAATATGTTGCCACTGGCCCTGGTGTTTCATTGGCAAGAAACTTTATTTTTGAGGGCAGAATTTAGACTTCAAAGTGAACAGTCATATGGAACTTGGGAAAAGACACAGTGCACAGATCATAAGGTGGTGTCCTGACTGTGCCATCATTTAGACTGTTAGCTGGCCCCAGAACATCACCTCAATTGTACTGCATGTATGCTAGTCAGCAATAAATTATTGTCAAGAAAATTAAAAAAAAATGTCTCACTTGCAGCTGTTGTCTTTATTACAGCACTGTTAGCTGTCATATAGTTGTTCCATAAGAAGTGATCACGCACAGAATGACTTTCACACCTTTCTTTCTCTCTTTATTCACAGATTCGTGTCTTGAAAGATAATGACTCCACCCTGAGACCCACTTTCATTGTCAAACCTGACAGCGGCTCCCAAGGTGATGGTATCTACCTCATACGGGACCCTGCTGACCTCAGGGTTTTTTCAGGTTCTCAGGTCAAGCAGGCAGTTGTACAAGAATACATCCAAAAACCCTTGCTCATCGACAAGCTCAAGTTTGACATTCGCCTCTATGTTTTGGTCCGCTCTTTGGAACCTTTAGAAATCTACATTGCTAAAGAAGGCCTATCTAGGTTTTGCACAGAACCCTATCAGGAACCTAGCCAGAAGAACCTCAATCATGTCTTCATGCACCTAACAAACTATTCACTGAACATACATAGTGGAAACTTTGTCCATTCGGACAGCTGTAGCACGGGCAGCAAGCGAACATTTTCTAGCGTTCTTTATCGCCTAGCCTCCAAAGGAGTGGACATTAAAAAGGTTTGGTCAGACGTTATTGCATTGGTTATCAAGACAGTTATTGCACTTGTTCCTGAACTGAAGGTGTACTACCAAGCTGACATACCACCAGGCAAACCAGGACCTACTTGTTTCCAGGTATGTTCACATACGTGTATAACTCCTATTTCCCTGTGATTATTGCAAATGTGTAACTTAAACTTTTAACTTTTTTGTTTGAAAGGGAAAACCCCCCCCCCCCCCCCCCCCAAGAATAACTTCATATGGACATAACCCTAAAAGAAGACATTTGGCGTTTTTCAAGCTGTGCATTAATTATAATGTCTGCCCTTAGTAGCCAACATAGTAATTTGTGGTGTGGAAAATGTCTTGACTTTGCAATGATTTTAAATCATTGAGTATTCTACAACAGTACAAGGAGCTCCATTTCGCTGTTTTATCCCACAGTGCAGACAGAAGCAGTTGTAATAAGAAACAAAACATTTAACACATACGACAGTAAAAAGGGACTTGCTGTTATCCTGCTGCATTTTACCCTTGTTAAGTTTAGTTTTACTGTACTATACAAAATGACATGACATGTTTTATGTATGTACTGTGAGGGCGACCTGCGGCATCATAAAGCAAGCACCACTCATTTGGTCCCGGCGGAGCAGAGAAAACAATATGTGTCTCGGCTGGGCCAGCTCAGCACCGCGGACAGCGGCCGCTCTGCTCTGATGAGTGCAGGGGTGGCACCAGGAGATAATTAGATAATCGTCAATGCGGCGGGTATAAAAGGGCCCAGAGTGGACAGCATGTGTGGTTGTTGTGGTGTCACTGGGCCTATGGTGACGGAATCTTCTTCCCAGACTCAAACCCTGAAAACCTCCCATTCTGCTGAAGCCTCTGATGGTGCAATAGGGACCTCAGCCCTGGTTGTTGCCTCACACCTCCTAGTGGTTCCTGGGCTCTCCAGAGAGCCTCACAGACCGTTTTTTTTGTTCAGCTCCCGGAGCCAAAGTTCAATAAACTGTATTATCTGGACCTGACCTCTGCCTGTCTGCCTCTGCATTCGTGTCCTCATTATACTGTTGGAGTAGTAACCTCTACATCAATGCCAGGATCCAAAGCTTCCCAACAGAACGCTTCCCAGAGCACCACACAACATCTGCCAGATCCTCCCATAGTGTGGAAATGTGACTCATCAGACCAGGCCTCCTTCTTTCACTTCTCCATGATGTAGTTCTGATGTTCATGTGGCCATTGTAGGCACTTTCGGTGGTGTTCAGGAGTCAGCATTGGTACTCTGACCGGTCTGCAGCTATGTAGTCCCAAACATAAGGTGCGAGTTCTGACAACATTCCGTCATAGCCAGCATTAACTTTTTCAGCTACAGTGGGATCAGGCCAGACAAGCTAGCCTTTGCTACCCATAAGCATCTCTGAGCTCGGTGTGCCCATAATCCAGTTGTCTTTCATGGACCACCTCGAACAATAAAGTTTTCTGATTCTGATTCTTTAGTAGGTGCAGACCGCTGCAACACCCCAAAAAGGAACACCAGATTTTCTCTGACCATGTCATCTAACCACTTGCTTGCTTATTTTTCTGCTTACAACATGTTACCATGCTTTCTAATATATCCCACCTCTTTTTAATGTGGTAATTAATGTTATTCACTTCACCGGTTAGTGGTTTCAAAGTTTTGGCAATTTTTTGGCAACGATAACTTTTCATCAAATTAAAATAATAATTACCTGTATAGAAGATACGTCCTACTACATGACATAAATGTGTTCTTCTTTCATGAGCTCTGATTGAGAGCGAATTAATTTAAAATTACAGCGTGGAAACAGGTGTTGCATCCTTTCTTTGGATCAGGATCGCTAGAAGTCTCGACTAACAAATATTTAGCTTTAAAAATGAAAAAGTCAGATGGAACTGTCTGTAATGTGGTAGCCGCTTGTAAAGAAACAAGTTTATCGAGGCCTTTGACTGACTGGTTCAATAACTAAATGATTGTTGTTTAAATATTCATCTTTTTATTAAATTATTCTAAACCTAACAAATGAATGTTGAATTGCTTGAAAAAAATACATTTTAAGTATAATACCATATGATGTGATTTGTTTGTAGATTCTGGGTTTTGATATCCTGCTGATGAAGAACTTGAAGCCTGTTCTGCTGGAAGTAAATGCCAATCCCAGCATGAGAATTGAACATGAACAGGAGGTGAGTACAGCCATCGAGTCAAGTTGCAGAGCTTTATTGTCATCCCAGTCATATTCATTAAGTATACAATGAGATGAAATATCGTCCTCCTGAACCATAGGTGCAACATACAACACAACAGCAGCACACTCAACAATGAGGATAAAAAAGGGGGGGATGAATTATAATTAAAC
>JBBPCY010000082.1:13540387-13552393 GCA_037974405.1 Brachyalestes nurse | reverse complement strand
TTTGGATTTTTACAACATTATTGTTGAAATACACAGTCCTGAAAAAGGGACGTTTCTTTTTTTGCTGAGTATATATTGTGCAATAATTAAGATGATTGAGCTGTTGGCCCTCATATGGGAACCCCTGTTGAACATGATTTTCATTAGTCTATATTTCTGTAAAGCATGAACATCAAACCATTTGTTGTTTAGAGTTTTGTTGTCTTAAAGAGAACTTAAGCTTTCTTATTCGAGTTCTGACCAATAGGAG
The DNA here is from genome assembly GCA_037974405.1 of Brachyalestes nurse. Classification (NCBI taxonomy): domain Eukaryota; kingdom Metazoa; phylum Chordata; class Actinopteri; order Characiformes; family Alestidae; genus Brachyalestes; species Brachyalestes nurse. The sequence continues at coordinate 13,552,143 of JBBPCY010000082.1, read as the reverse complement.
AATAAAATCCATTTCTGGCAGAAGTGAACATTCTATTAGTGCTTGTTCATGAAATACCTCGACAGCAAAAAAAGAAGACAAGAAGGCAGATATATAAAATAGCTAAATAAAATTTTAATTATCCTAGTTGCAAATGTACATAAATTGCACAGCCACATTTTTCATAGTTCATAACATGGACATCTCTCTCTGTACATTATTGTTCTCATCATTGTCCTCAAAAGAAGCCAGAGTCCAGCCAGTACTTTAAACATACTTACAAAAGTCCTTTCTACAAGGATTATAAAACATACAACGTATTTCCATATTTATTTATAGATTAATATCTCTCATGACAAAACCTAATATACCACACTGACAGCTGAGAACAGGAATGGATGAGTAAAGAGTGTGTGCCATTGCGAGTGTTTTTTTTTATATATTTTATTTTTTGATGCTCTAGAGCTAACTGAGAAGAGGCCAGACAGAAGCATCCGTCTGTCCGAAAGAACCTCCAGACCTTCAGCAAATACTTAGTATGCTGTCCTGTACAGTCGATGAGAATCGGTCGGTCTGCACATGGTGACTCTCAGAAAGGTTTCGGCTCAGGAAGGCCAGGCCTCGGTGATCGCGTGGATGAGAGCGACTGCAGACTTCTGAACGCTACCACTTTAAAAACCAAATACTGGTAATAACTGAAATGCAACTGCAGCACATTCACACACGGTGTCACAGGCTACAAATTAGCTAAAATTTTGACAATTAAGCACCAAATTAAACAGAATCAATAACAGACTCCATTAAAGTGCTAAGATTGTAAAGTAGTGAAACGACCCATAAAGGAGCACCTTGATTTGGCTACGTAGAGACGGCCATTTCAAGAGGGCACGAGTCGAAACCAAAGCTGGAGGCAACCCATAACCTTTTCAGCCCTGTATTAAGAAAGAAAACATTCTGGTCTGCTACATTTTAAAATAAGGATTCTCTGATTTGGATTGGCTGCTTCATTTTAGAGAAATTAAGCGAGCTCGTCTTGTCAGTAATGAACAAATACCGATTTCTGAATCAGAATAATTTGAGTTACTCCCACGTAAAAGAAACTGAACGCAGTTCCGATAAAAACAGTGCATAGGCTTCACAGGCGTTTATTTAAGGGGACTTCACAAAGTTCTGCAGTTTGTGCTTTATATTTTCTGTAAACCAGATTTAACACCTCTGGGTGAACTACAGCCCCTAAGCCTTTTACTTTACAGGCTAAAATGAATATATAATGAATCGATGGGACAATGTCATTCACTTTTTGGATTCTATTAAAACAGCAGTAAAATAAGACGTCATCTGAAAGGTGTTTTTTTCAATATATATATATATATATATATATGTGTGTGTGTGTGTGTGTGTGTGTATCATCTCTCTATCTATATATATATTTATGTATATTTCATTTGCTTTTCTATAATATTTACAAGACGTGCCTTGTCTTGCGACAGCAGAATTCATCAATGATAGATCATCTGGTAAAAAATCTGATACACTGTCCAACAACCCAATGCTTATGCTTTTTATATATATCTATTTTTTGCAGTAGAATAATAAGAACCAAACTGGTCTCATGTTCCGTGCTGGCAAAGCAGCTAAATGAAAATCCAAAGCATCACATCTTTACTGCAGTGCCAGGCAGGAGAAATGCAGGAGGCTCTTTTTGTAGTTAGGAACAAAAATATAAAAATACATGCCTGGTGCGTGTGTGTGAACGGCACACATATGTATTAACAAAAATCGGATTGGTGGTTCTGCCTCTGAAGAAAGAAGCTACAAAAGTGAGGAAGCTCAGAGGACTTTCCCTAGACTAGATGATGTTTTATAAGAAAGCCACTGGTAAAATTTGAACTCAGTTCATATTTGTGTGGGGCTGCCAAACTACTAATAAATTCTACTGCTTCACATCTGCAGCGTGTGCTGATTAAACAGGACATTCCTCCTCTGGGCACAGAACAAACTCACTTATAGATTCATGGCAATACAAAACGGATATTTCACCATGAGCCAAAAGTGGCTTGTTTAAGTGTAAACTGTAATAAATAATGTATAGTAACCAAAGACTGGAACCAAGTGCATACTTGCCACACACACACGTGCGCGCGCGCACACACACACGCACAAAGCTAAAATATCCAAAAACTAAACCCTTTCTTATATTGTGTTTCTTTGCAAAAATGATGCTTCGCTCTAGAAATGCCTTGGTAAACATGTCTGAAAATGATCCAGCATGACTGTGGATTTTTTAGGGGCTCTGATTGAAGGATAAAAGGAGCTGCATTCCATTTTTAAGGCTTCCTTGTTGAAGAGATTACAAAGTGCACTGTGTAAAGGGAGCTTGAGCAGGTACAGAAAGTGCAGGAGACGTGGGTGTGAACGAGCGAGCGAGAGAGAGAGAGTGCTAGATTTGCTGAGAAGAGGCAGCATTACTCTGGGTAACACTAAAGATTTGGACTTCAATGGGGACTGTAAAGCTTGCATGAATACGAATAAGAAAATACAGCCTTTTCTATAATAACCACTGGGCAACAATTTGGAGATCGGGAGATCTGAGCTACTGTGGAAGAGAAGAGCAGCTTGTACCGTCTATACATCTGCAGTTTGTAACCAGTGTGTTGATTTTAGGTGTTTAGGTTCTCTGTTTTACATTTAGCAGTTTGGCCTAAAATGGAATAGTGGACGCCTCTTGATGGCCAAAGCTGTGAGGTTTACCTCGGATCTCCTCAGTGCAGATATTCCGAACCATAGTTCAGGAACCGTTAAAAAGAAACTGCCTGCATTGTCGCATTTCCCTTGATTTCTCAGCCTCTTCCCTGCATCAACAAAGTCTTGGCCACGTCCTCTCCTCACTCCACCCCACGCTTTCTGTCTGGATTAAGCCGTAAATCTCCGCAGGCTGGCTTCAGCAGTTGGAGCTGTTCCGGAACTCTCCGTTCTCTGTGATCTGCAGTTTGGTGGGGTTGGTGGGGGAGATGCCGTTGCGCGTCTGCATGCTGTAGCGCTCCTTCAGCTGCGACAGAGCACTCATCAGCCTGGAATTGGCTGCATCCAGAGACGCGATCCGCTTCTCCTGGAGAGAGGCACAAACACACAGGCAGAGATAATGAGATACTGAAGGATGACACACCAAGAAGAGGAATACAGAGAGAAGCATGATCATTTGAAATGACATTCAGAATATCTCAAATTTCACCACCATTTGATGTGATTGGGTCATCCCGTTTCATATTTATTTTATTTTGGCCCTTAAAACTGCGCAAGCGCCTCACCAACACAGTGCTGATGCCATCTGTAGCAACACCTCCTTTACAAATGACAATGGCAAATTTGAAAAAGTGGAAAGACTACAGAAATATAAATTGCGATGGGCTGGGTGAGTCCCCCGTACATCCCGAGAGAGATTCCTAGAAAGGATGAATCGGTTACCGAAATTTTTAAAGAATTTCACAGGACACACTATGGTGTAATATTTAGTATATTTAATGTAAACTGCTTTTATTTTTAGACCTGAATTCCAGTTTTTCCCAGGAATTGTCATTTTGGTGCACACACACACACACACAAAATAAACACAATCTGTGATAAAATGCTGCTGGTCATTACGCCGCTGGTCAACAGTCTCCATGATGCTGAGTCCAGCATTGTGATAATTATTTTATCTAATTATATTATCTCTCATCTAATACGCTAATGATTCCTCAGTCCTAAAAGTGAAATAAAATGTAAATAAGAGTAAAGAGATGATCATAGGCTGGTGCGATAGAGGCTTTGTTAAATTTTAAAGGCACTTGGTGTCATTTTGGCTCGGATTCAGTAAGTACTCTTGGCTACAAGTCTTTCACTGTGTTTTAATGATGTTTTCATGCTGGGATCAGAGTTGGAATACTAATCTTACTGCAAATGTGCTTATAGTGCCCAGATAGAACTATTGGCATGCTTGCTAAAAATGATGGAAAAGGCTTACAAAATATTAACTTTTTTTCCTGTTATTTTATATTGAAAAAAGGAAAAAAAAATATCACCTTAATTTCAGGTAAGTTTAGTCTGAGATTGAAGGGACCATTTGTGAAAAATAAATTTCTAAACAAAATCAGGTCATAATTATTTTTTACCCCAAGAAGCCTGATTTAAGGGAATGTAAACGAAGTATGACTCCATGCAACTAATTTGAAGTTGGTCTGAGTGTATAAGCTGTTTCACTGGGGTATAAAAATGTGGCGACACAGGGCCCAAATCCTTCCATCACCAAGAAAAAGATTCAAGAGCATTCCACTACAGTAAGGCAAAACTTGCACAAATCAGAGAATGGACAAGAAACTAACTGCTCAATGTGCCAAAATCAACAGTTATGAAACTCATTAAGAAGTTTAAGAAATTCAAAACTATCATAGAAGCACAAAAAAAAGAAAATTACAGGATTTGGAAGCATCCTGGGGTCACTATGACACAAAATAAACACAATCAAGCTTTTGTCATTGCCATCCCAGAGCCATGACCTAAATCAAATTCAAAACCTGTGGAATGAGCCCCAGAAAACAGTATAATAATTCTGAAGGGCAATGTATGAGGCAATTAATATAAGAGTACTTCAGTGTTGCAGGTGGGAGAAGGAGTGTGAGTGTGTGTGTGAGTGTGTGTGTGTGTGTGTGTGTGTGTGCGCGCGCACGTACGTGTGAGAGAGTGTGTGAGAGAGCTGGGATGGTATTACAGAAACTCCCTAGCTTTAGTTTTCCAACTCCCTGTATAATCATTAAGATGTAAACAGTCATTCAGAGTGGTCTGATGTAAAACTGTCCGTCCTCGAAAAACGTTTTAGAACTTCAGATTGTTCACGGTCATGATGAGAGAAACCAGACATCTGAAGCTTTTAAGGCGTCTACATGACAGAAAGCTGTTCTATGAAGTGTTTGATGCCTGAAACATTTAATTACGATAGTTTGGAGATAAAGTACTGTTATAGAAAGCAGTTTAAAAATCCATTCATGGCAGAGCGGCACAGGCAAAACAGCATGAGTAACAAAACAATCCCCAAGAAAGTTTGTTTTATCAGATTTACAAAAGCTTTATAACTATCAACATTATATATAAAAACACAGTTCTCACGTATGGGTTCACTTGTGGTTTTGAATAGTGAATAAAATCAATATAATTGTTTTGCAGACATTGTGACCCCTGTTCCTATTGCTTTTAGTAAGTTTTGTACAACATATTTAACAGAACAGCTGACAACAGAAATAATCTTAATCGACAAGGAACTTTGGAAATGGCTTTCTTTAATAGCTTCTGTCTTAAATTCCATCCTTAATGAAGTTGGCATGGTAACACAACAGACAAATGAGATTTCAGTTCAAGTTTCTTAGTATGACACTATTCTCCAACAGCCATTACTCCCAAATGCTTAATTGGTGAATGAACATTAAGTGGAGCGATTAGCATGTTCCTGTATAAAGACATTGCTTAGTAATTTAGTAAAAAGTCAAAGAAAATGAGAACGCTACATAATGGTGGGAAAATGTTATTGTATTTAGGCTTTTATAATTCTAATCCCATCCTTTCTGTTTACATGCCTACGATGATTCTTTAAGTGGTAACGAAGGCTTTTATGAGCATTAATGCAGAGCAATTAAAAAATTGAGCTTGGGGCCTTAGAACTGCAGTGATTTAGTTATTATTATTATATTATTATATTGACTGTAATTGCTGAACACAGTTCTTATGTTTTGGCAAAACCAGCTTTTTCCACATCAGTAGAACAGACATAAATAGACATACACATACTTCCACACACACTCATACCTGTGCATCTATGATTTTCTGTTTGGAGTCGACTATGGCCTGCATGTCGGAGTGATCCTTCTTCAACTCCTCCTCCACAGACATCAATCTGCAACAGAACAAAATCATTTTAATATTACTATTTACATAAGATTAGATAAGATAAACCTTTATTAGTCCCACAAGTGGGAAATTTCCATTGTTATGGCAGAAAGTGGACAGTACACAATGGGGAGCAGCAAAAAACAATAGAATAAAGCTATGCACAACAGTACAGGATAAAAGAGCACATTTAAACAACTTAGAATCTATTAATATTATCCAAGTTGCTCTATCCTCTCTCTGGCAGGGTTTCTATATATTTTTTAATGGTCTGAAACAGCTGGATGCTCTTTTCCAGAAGAAGATGGGACTAGATGAAAGCCAAATGTGTGCTGACAGCTCTCCACCAGCCTGCCTGGTTAGAGGCCTGGCACTAATGAAAAGGAATGGCAGGAGAGAAGCAGCTTCTTCCCTGTATGCACTATATATCCCCAAGTTCCTTATTTCCCTGTCAGAAAGTAGATTCTTCAATGCCTCCAGGCTTTGCATGGATATAAAAACATAGATATGATCAGCACACTTTATTTACTCTAATAAAATTTTGACTGAGACAAACCAGGTATTTGATGGGACCCACAGGTAATACTGGGCTTCCATGAGGAGAGATCACAATGACCTCCATACTGGCTTAGGATGTAAAAACACATCGATCGGAAGGTGGGAGTTTGTTTTAAAATGGTAGAACTGATTCTATTGATAATAAAATCGAATAAAGTACACACTCATGTTTGGGCCAGAATAAAAACCTGAAGCTGTTTTCACACAGACATCTTTTAAGAAATTTTTAGAACAGAGTCTGGCTTCATTGCACTGCCTTGTAAACGGGTCTTCCAGTCACATTAATGTATTCAGTGTATTCTCTATGCCTGAATGGCAAAACTAAAAACTAATCAATTTAAACTGAGGTAAAATATGAAATTATATGATATACTAAGTGATTTCTAAAAGAATCATGAAAACGATCATTGTGAGGTCGGAAGTGTATGTCAGACACTGAACAAATGCTTCCCTGCCTCACTCCTGTCTCTCCCACCTGCTGATGATGCTCTTCATCTGCAGGTCCTTGTCATCCTGTTGGCGGCGCAGGCGCTCCTCGGCCTCCTCCAGACGGGTCTGGTACTCCAGCAGTATTTTCTGTGCCTGATCATCCTGACCCTGCAGACGCAACTCACACTCCTCCAGCTTCTGTACAGACATACGCAGCTTCTCCTGCAGCACAGCTATCTCAGCCTGATACTGAGAGAGAGAGAGAGAGAGAGAGAGAGAGCAGGAGAGATGGGATGGAAAAGACAATGTCGCTTTTAATCACTTCATTAAATGTAATGATTTGTAAGATAATTATTCATTTCAGTTCAGGATTAATGGTATAACACTGTTCTCAAACAGCCGTCGTCCCAATAATGGGAGACGCTCTGATCTGATCTGAAAGATCACTATGAAGCTGATCAAAACTTTTAATTCTGGACTATATCCAGCTGAGTACAACTCCAGCATTTTAAAGTGGAAAACAAAAATGCCCAATGGCAACCATAAAACTTTCAGTTTTTCAGTGGTTGAGGTATAACATGAAAGCAGTCACGATTACTCACCAGAAATCAAATATCAAAAAATAAAATAAAAAAATATAAAATAAAATAAAGATTAAAACGTACTCTCTCATGGCAGAGTAAATCCTTTATGTTAATTGATAGGTGGAATCTGGAGGTCATGATAAAAGAGAGCTTTCAGAACTCAGTTGGCTTTTCTGTGTGCCATTGAACGAGAGAAAACTCACAGCAGAAGGATCTCACACGTATACAATGTTTGCACTACACATTTCACGTACACTGCTGTGCAGAGGTCATTTATATGAGCCTGAAGTGTGTCTCAGCCAACAAAAAAATCAGAGAGTTAACATTACAATAAATGCAGTGGTGAGAAGAACACAGGTTTGGTTCCAGATTTCTTCTCAATGCCTCCAGCCTTTGCTTGGATCTGTGAACTTCCATGATCTGTACACCTTATTTACGCTAAGACTTGGACAAACCAGGTGAGATTGGTTAAATATAAAATCCCTGTTTACTGTATTAATTTGTATTTATTATAATTAGTGTTTTAATAGGAATAAAATGCTCACATATAGATTTCTTAGGTTCCTAAGACCTTTGCACAGTCTTGTACATTGGCTGTACATACCCATGATGGAACAGAGCTGTAGAAAAATGTTTTGAACTTACTGCAGAAGTAAATCAACAGTAGACCTGCTGGTGGTTTGTGTGTGTGTGTGTGTATGTGTGCGTGTAAGTAATACATTTTTTTCCCATGCAATTTCAGCCACTGATTAAAAAAAAAGTTGAATTTGAAAGAGAGAAAGAGGCTGAGCTCAGTGAATAGTACATAAGCTTATTCAAGCTATAAGTAATTCAACACCAGTTTATAAAAGATGCTGTTTGATTAGCCACTGCATTAATGTTTCACTAGTTCAACCTCATGAATATTAGCTGTTGAGTGTCACTCCTACATAAAACTGCTTTATCTGGCATTAAAACGTGGTTTCTCAGTATAAGCATCTAACCATGTCAGGAAATAATGCCAGGCCTGTAGGTGCTAAAGCTCTGTGGGACAGGACTGATTTCAACAGGCTATTATTTGCCTGGATTACACTTAGTCTAGGATTACAACAAGGGACTGCTGGGATTCTCTACTATAAATATTTTGTTGCCCAGAATTAGGTCTGATCTGCTTCTGCCAAATTATTATAAGTAACATTTGTAATCACCTTTAGTAGCTCTGTGCAAGACCATATTAAGCCAAAGCACTTTAAGGGCTGCAGCCACCATGGTATTGTATGGTTGGGAACATAATAATAATAATAATAATAATAATAATGTCTGAGTTCAAGTCACTAACTCTTGCCTACAGAGTGATATATGGGTCTGCTCCCAGCTCCCTTAATCCCATCATTCAGCTTTATGTTCCTACTTGCTCCCTTCCACTCCTCCAAGAAACACTGTCTGGCTCTGCCATCCCTACACACAACGTAAACCCAGTCCAGACTCTTCTCTTTTGTGGTTCCTCACTGGAGGAATGAGCTGCTTAAGGCAACCATAGCAGCAGAATCCCTCTCTAGCTTCAAAAACCTCCTGAAGACTCATCTGTTCAGAGAGCATCTCCTCTCCTGATGATCTATGTAATGATGAACAATGTAATGTAATGTAATGTAATATATAACTTCAACATACGTTACTTTAACAAGGACCTTTTCTATTAGTCCATTCATCATCATGCTGACAATATGAATGGCTGCTATGTTCAAACGGTGTACAGAAATAAACAATGGACATTATGGAAACATGAATTTACGACAGCGACAATCTACAAAAGACAGAAAATATGAAAGCAGGAGTTATTAGAGAAAGCTTATGTCGGAAAACATGCACAAAAATCTGTAGTATTCTGTAGTATTGATTGGGTCCCAGAGCTCCTAAATACAGCCCAGGTTCAATCTCACTCTATATGTGTAGAATTTTTATTTAACTTTGCACATTCATATGGAAAACCACAAAAACAAAACATTGACTTGAGTTCCAAGTTACCTTCAAAACTGTTAAGATTTAAGAAAAACTTATTAAAAGCAGGTCTAGGTGAACTGACTCTACTTTTTCCTCACAGCTGCTTAAAATGTCCCCCATTTTACAGGGAAGACTTTTTAGCACATCGCTTCGACACAATGAGTTCAGCTTTTGATCAGTGTTGTACTTATCTCCCTTGATCCCAGGCAGGTGCGCAAGGCCTCTCGTGTTGTTGCAAAGTGTCACTCAGTTCCACAGAAGAGAACCGCCAGCGTGAATGTTTGATAATACAAATGCTGGCGAATGCTGAAGAATTTGCATTTGTGCTTTATCTTTAGCCACTTAAGTGTTTTTCACCCCTTCGATTGAAACACACAGACAAGAAAGGACCGGTTTCGCACAAAGATGGTAATGACATGATTGCATGTAGTGAGATGAATATGAAAATATGAAGAAAAAAAAATGCCATGCAAAATAAGTCTGTCTGCCTCTGCTTACCGCCAGGTTCGCTAATGAAGAAAGAAGTTGAATGTGAAGCCATTAACACCTGTCTAGGGTAAATATAGGTAGTCACTCATAGCCATAAAGAGCTGCGCTGTACATGTTCAGACCTATGAATCGCTTCGTTATTATTTTTATTTAGGCACAGCTGTAGATTTGGTAGGGGTGAGCTGGCTCAAAGTCAAAGAATTTCATTACTGACAATGATGTCTGCATTATTATCTAAAACATGCAAATTAACTTGAAACTTCAACAACGTGAAATTTCTGAGTTAAATTAATATTTTTAAACAACTGAGAGGTGGTTTAAATATTTTCGGAAATGCCTTTATGTCCTTGCAAACAGCCTAGCAGTAACAAGACCTATGAAGGACATACAGATTATGTCTATATTGAGTTGGTCAGAGTGGAAACATACTTGTAGGTTTGCTAAATGAAGTTCAGCATTTGGAGGTCAATGTTCAGTTCAATACTTGAATGTCAGGCTAAGAAGTTTTTAGGGCGTCTGTGGATGCACGAGACGCATTTTCAAAACATGCAGTAGATGCATTACAAATGTTTCAAATGTTTCATAAATCTCTCATATACAGTAAGTTTGTATATACGGTATACGGTCTCATATACGGTAAGTTATGTTTCATTCATTATATTTGTGAATATATAGGAGATAACCATTTCATCATTAAATGATGGTAACATTGTTGGATGCACTACCCAGTTATATTCTCTCTCTCTCTCTCTCTCTCTATGTATATATATATCTATATATACACACACAGTCAAAGATGTATGAAAATGAATGATCTGCCCTATACTGTAAACACAATGTCATATTCAATAACCATGAGATTGAAATCTATCTTCCACCAGATGGCAGCATAAAGCCAGAATCTTACATTTTGGTCAGAAGTTCAAATTCATTTAGTCCAAAAGGAAAGCTCTCTACTTGTCTATTAAGTGGAATAAAACTGGCTGTTTTCAATCTAAAAAACAAAAGGTGAAATGGTTGGACATGGTTAGTGAAGTTAGGTACAGCAACCGATGACCATCCAGACTGCCTTTCTCTGTCTATATTTCAAACCACATCTCCTACTCCTGCTTTTTGCCTGGCTCTGAATTTAACTGAATCCAGTACTGCAGACATTGAGAGAGAACGGAAGTTGCTTTTATTTTATTTATTACATTCAAATATTAAATGCGACCACAATTCCCACCCCTAGTAAACTGATTAAACTTGATTAAACAACATTACTTAAGATGATGATGTCTCACTGTTGCGGAGCTTCAGAATGGTCAGACAATTTCAGGCCCTCTTAACAGCTATTAATGACAGATCTTGACCTGCCTAACAGTTGATTAGGCCAAGTCAATTCAATTCTAAAACTTTTGCACACACCATAGTCTCAATTCTCCTTTATTCTATAGAGTAGTGTAATCTAGTAGGATGTAAACACTTGCTTTGTTTTCAGTAGTCTGCTGTAAAATTGCTTTTATGGCTTTTTTTTTTAAAGAGCAGTCTGAGGTATTGAATATGGAACACGGTGGAAACAGTCTGTGTGAGTGAGGGCTGTACATGTGCAGAGGGTTTCTCACCTTTTCATTGAGAGTTTGTTCATCTCTGCGTGGATCTGTCTCTGAATCCTGCTCTAAGTATGGCACATTCATGTTCATCAGCCAGGCAGCGGTACGGTCCAGTGCACTGGGGATCACCGGGGAAGGGGCCTATGAGAGAGAGAGAGAGAGAGAGAGAGAGAGAGAGAGACACACACACACACACACACACACACACACACACACACACACACACACA
>JBBPCY010000082.1:13529116-13540287 GCA_037974405.1 Brachyalestes nurse | reverse complement strand
CACACACACACACACACACACACACAACCCCCCCACCCACACACAGGCCGTTCATTAATTACTGTGATTAAACCCAAATTACTGTAGACTGAGAAAGAGGCAAAAGGCAGAAAAAACAGGTATATTATCCTTTTCTATATACTAACTACTTATTTATTCATCCATATATTCAAGTACTCATCTGTGTACCCTAGAGCTGGCCTGAAAACCCTTTAAATATGTAAAGATTTAGATTTCATGAATAACCACAAGTGCAAATACAGATATTATTCAGGATAGATTATTTAGAGAGGTATTTAATGTTTGATACTGTTTCCATAAAGGCCGTTTTTGTTGTGTAAGAGTCAGCTGAACCAGTGAGATATCTCTATGCAAAGGTTAAACGACCTTCATCAGAAAGCTATTCAACAACAGCCATGCATTTGAATATCTCTTTTGTTTAAATGTTGTCATTTTATATGTTTCAGTTTTTTTGCTTTTGGATTTCAAAGAAAAAATTACAGGTTATTATAAGTTATGGACTCGGTTTTATGTTCAAATGTGTTGTTTAAAACAACGTTAAACAAGCCTGAAAATAGCTAAAAGGAAACCAGGACCCAAACACTAACAAACAAATACTCAGTATTCAGATTACTCAAGCCAACCCTAATGCGACTATTAACGGAATCGTTCATTCAAGCAGTGAGTAATTTTTTAAGTAGCTGTTTTGTGAAACGCTCATTTTATGCCATTTTCTATTTACCTAAAATGTAGTCAATCATCCATAACATGTTTACTTCAAACTGCATAAACCTAAGGTTCTTAAAGTGGGGTCGCTGATGTATAGCCAGTATAGGGTCTCTGATTTTATTTATTTATTCATTTTTAATTGTATGACATGGGTACAGACTTGTGCTACATTGCACACAAAATAAAACCCATTTCTATCATACAGGTTAGTTTGATTATGCCCCCATTGGTTTACATTTTAGTATGGGTGATACACATTGTATCACACTAAGCTTGACATCCTCGCAGCACTACATTAAATCAAGAAGCTCAAACTATGCTCTCTTTACTATGAAACGAACAATGAAGCTAAAAGCTTTCCGGTATTCACCATGAGCACAGAAAGGCATAAAAGTATACTGTGGCAAAGTTTATGACAAGAACAATTAATTGGCACATTGCTTAAGGTGCCTAATATTTAAAGGTGGACTTGGAGCTTGGGGGGGTTTAAAACAACTTCAGTTACTAACAGTGGGCTTCTAACACTGTTTGCTATACTGTTATTTGCATAAATGCACTGCATAGACAAGTGTGATATGAATTAGGCATAAGCTTCCATCTCATTGGCCCTCAAACATGAGAAACCAAACATGTCTTGCTTGATCGACTACATTTTTGGGGGAGTAGAAAAACTGAAAAAAACTTTTCACCCAACCATTTGCTTTACTTCTGAAGTGTGTGAAAGAAAGAAAAAGCACCTGTTTGTGCTGTATTCGCTGCTTCATCTCTGGGCTGTCCCCTTTGGAGGAGGAGCTCTGCTGTCGAATTCGTGCCCCACTCCCTGGCCAATCGGGTGACGACGACATCACGCTGCCGCTGGAAGGCCGTGGATAAGGGCCGGAGTTAAGCATATTGGGCGGAGTCCGTCCACGGGGGGCGGTAGCTTGCACAGGCGGCGGTGGTTGGTCTATGCGCCGTTGGGGGCCAGCACTGTTTTGCCGTGGGACGGTGGGCTGACTTGAGTGTTGCGTTTCAGTTAGTGACAGCTGCCTCCTTGAGAATTCTCCTGAGCGCCTGGCCAACTCCTCATGGAAGCTGGAAGGAAGCTTCCCTGGCCCGGACCCTCCCATTTCCTCATTGTTACTATGGGAACTAACTGAACTGTGGCATTCTGAGCCCGAATCGCCCCCTGTTTGCCCTCGGGGTGAAAGGGGTAACCCTGCTGCCATTTGATACACAGGGTTCTGGAAGGACAGGGGTGCTAGAAGCTGCGTCGGCCGTCCAGGAACACCCTCTCCTTCTGGGGCAGTGAGCTTCTGTCCTGGCCTGTGGAGCGTAGGACCTCCTGGGAGGTTGCCCTGGGGCGTGCGGGCATTCCACACCACCATGTGTTTCTCACCATGACCTTCTGGGACAGGTCCAAGCTCCAGAGCTTTGGTGGCTTCTTGCAGGTCCACCATGGACAGACTCTTGCTGCCATTGGATAATCCCAGCTCGGGCTCGTTGGCCTCCGAATAGCTGGAGCTTCGGGCAGGGGAGCCATGCAGGCCTGAGGAACGTGTGACGAAAAAGAGGTCTTTGTTTTCGGGAGTTGGGGATGGGAGCCGTGTGAAGTCCACCAGGCTGAGAGAGTGGAGAAAGAGGGACATAATTGAAAAAAATTACTGTAGTTACAGGTCAACATATGACTGTCAATTCTGATTAAAAAACTCATGTATCAATGTATTCTTACATAAAATATTAGACATTAAAAGGTAGTTGCTAAACCTAAATATTACGCATGCATTGTGCAAAACAGCTAGTTCCATCTTACTTTCAGAAAACAGATTCCGACATTACAGATGTGGGTCTGCTGCCCCTCTGCTCATCATTTAAAAACGGTATAAAACAGCTCTGACTATTATAATTATTATCTAATTATTATAATTATATACACTCAGCCACATAGTAATATTACACGTTACTGATATAACAGCATACAACGGACTTTGTTGGTGACAGAACACATTTGGTTAACATTATCAATTCACTCATTTCACAGGACTGCCATCTAGAAAGGCTGTGGTGGGAAAATTCTGGAGTCTGATTGTATTAATTTAAATAAATCTCTTTCAGTCCTTTCAATTCAGGAATATTAAAATACAAACCACCTGATCAGTAAAACCTAGATGTTATGTTTAAACAGGACTTTAAATTGTGACTGTTTTGCTCAATTAAAAATTGATTAAAAGATTAAAAATGGTATTCCTGCTAATATCAGTTTGAGAAACAGTGAAAATATACTCCATAGAATTACTAACACCTTGGCGTATAGTCCACTGAGGAACAAAGACTTAATGACGCCACCAAAACCCGACCGTAACAATATTTTCTAAGCTTATTAGCTTATGTGGGGCAGCCTTCATTACTCATGAAGCATGAAAACCTACAGATTTCCCTTTGGATATTTTTGGAATAGTTTAAAAAAAAAAAAAAAAAACCCTGAAAAATTCCTCTACAACATCCTAACACATCCTGAGTATTTACAGCAGGATATTAAAATAGAAATCTGACTCCAGAATTTTCCACCTCAGCCTCGCTTTGGATGTTAAGATGGCAGTGCTGTTAAAAGAGCATAACTGTGGCACATGACAATGATGACAATGACTCATGAAAATTCATCCGTATTCAGTTCTATTTGTTACTTCATCCATAACAGCTGTCCTAATCTATCATATTTTATGTCCTATTATATCATCTCTTACCAAAGAGTCTGTCCTTGTCTTATCTATTCAACCCCTCTTTTAAAGACACTAGACTGTCTGCCTTACACCTCGTTCCCTGATGACTTTTATAGAGTGAAAGAGAGGTTTTTAATTGCGGGTTGTTCTCTCACACACTCACACACACACACACACACACACACACACACACACACACACACACACACACACACACACACACACACACACACACACAGAGAAAGAGAGAAAAGATAGGGTCGCAGAGAGGATAATATATTGGGGAATCATTCATAAGAGAGAAACAGAGAGGACAGAGACAGACAAAGGGAGACAGAAGGAGAGAGAGGACAGGGATTGTGTTGAAATAAATTAGCGGCGTCTGGCTTATTATAGGTTGACAATAAAGGCTGTCTGGCTGCAAAGTAAGAAAGACAGAAGAACAGAATGAAAGAGAAACACTTATTTTATGTCTTTCTTCATTTGCTTTGACTTGATTATGGTTTAGATTAGCCCGGTACCAGTAATGTTTGTGTGCATGGGTGTTGTAGAACTCTCAGAGCCGTCAGAGTGAAGAAAAAAAGCTGCAAACAGATGCAGTTGTTTGTCTGCTTGTTGTTTACTCTGAATTTCCTGTGTTTAATCATCCATGTCATGTGGCTGTGCACTAGTAATCATTATTGGAATTTTCCTAATCCTTGTGTAATTATTTAGCTATGATTAAAAGTGATATGCCACATACACTTCAGATACTGAGAAACGTTGTATAGTGTGTGTAAATATATTCAAATGCCATGGTCAACATGTTTATGGAGCGATTCAGAATTAACATAGTTATTCCTTGAATGTACATTTAAAATATTTGCACTTCATTTTGCACACTATAGAAGTTAAACCCACGCCTAATGATGGAAACATCTCATATCTCTCCATCACTGCAATAAACCCACTTATTTAAGTCACTCTCTTACCAGATTGTATTGCCACAACTAGCAATTTAACAGAGGGATGTTTACTTCCTCACAATCTTTTATAATGAGCAGTTTTGCTACTGCTTGTCTCAAGTGTGACAGGATACATGCCAGTGTTTCCCACAGATTTATAATACTGGTGGATGTGATAGGAAGAAACAGGAAGGTCAAAAAATACACGAACAAAAATAGATTCTAAACAACACTATGTGGGTATGTCAGAGATTCCTATTTATATGTAGATGATCTGATTTTCCTCACAGACAAGCAGTGAATTGAGCTCTTGTTATGACCTTAAGAACATACATGGCCTCAGCTTTAATGAAAGCTTTAATAAGGAGAAGGTATCACGCAATGGTCTACATAGATGTTTTTATCTGTCATCTTTGTTAGGGATGCAGTCCTGTGGGTTCGAATCCCAGCACTGCTAGTGTCATCCCTTGAGCAAGGTGCCGTCCCCACACTGCTCCCCGGGCGCCCCTCGTTGGTACCAGCCCCCTGCTTCACTTGGTGAGTGGGTTAAACACAGAGAAAGAATTTCACATTGTTGTGTGGTGTGTTCACACATGACTTTAAGGGACCACTTTACTTTAAAGGATGTTTTATTTCGCATCACAGCCTCTTAGAGGATCTTATTTAGAGGGTCTTATTCTGTGTGAAAACAGAAGAAGTTTTCTAATTCACTCTGGCAGGGACAAACTGTACTTAAGTGGCTGTGGGGCGCAACTCAATTTGGTTGCTTCTGTGATTATATAGTCAGTCTGCGACTTAACACAGCGTGCAAAATTACAATGACCAAAAAGGGGTAAAACAGTGGTCAAAAATGAAGCTTCAATTTGGATTCAATTAACATATTTTACAACAACTGTGAAACGAGCAGAAAATTGAGCGATTTAACTTCAAAAACGTTTAATGTCCTTGTCTTACATGTAGTAGCATAAAGTCAGCCCAGTACGGTGTTGAGCCAAGTTCAGTAACTAACAAGCCACGTACCTTCAGGGTACAAAAAAGATCAAAACTAACAGAGAAAATGAAGTTCAGCAGTAGAACAGAAGAATATTTGACCTCGTCTTTTAGCTTTTTCTGTCTCAATTTAATTTGACTGATCTTTTTCCCTCTTCTAACATTAATGGCAGCATCCATATTGGAATTCGAATTGAATTCATAAAAATGCACCACAGTTGTTTTAATAAACATTTTGGGCCCAATTATTTTTGAGCATATACACATTTTATCCTATGTGAGGGAAACATACAGGTATCTTGGTTGTGCGTCATCAGCACTTGCTTCTCGGTATCAGTATTCTCTACTGCCAATACTAATATAGTATCAGTTCAACCCCAGTTTTAACTACTACCATGATACTCATGCATTGCAAGGTATCAATTATAAAGTCACTTCATCTATATCTGTATCTGCACTTCCACTGCACTTTTACTCTTCTTTTATTAGTTTTCTAAGCATTCTTTTATTTCTTTTTCACTTCTTACTATTTGCGTGCTGATTTATTACAATTTTTCTCTAATTCAAAGTGACCTTTGTGTATGATGAGCTATATAAATGAACTTGACTTTATATCTGAACTGGTTTGTAGTAGGGCCCAATTACTTGTCTTAAGGTTAAACCGCCCTGAAACTGTACATGATCACACACTTCTAACTATATAACTTGCAGATTATTTAGAGTAGCTACCAAATCGTTCACAGTAGCTATGGAATTATTTGCTTTAAGAGAAATAATAAGTTTTAAAAATAACGGGCAGATAGTTTAAGCAGTACGACCCAGAAAGAAGACAAATGAAACGCCTGCAATTGGTCGTGGTGTTTCTTACCCTGATAGGTCGGTGGAAATGCTACAGCTGGGGGCCGGAGGGGAAGGAACGCGCTCAGATGGGACAGTCACCTGAACGCTCGACGGGTTGGTCAGTGCTGTGTGTACGTCTCTCAGGATTCTGGGTAATGGACCCAACTTAGAAGCTGCAGTCTGAGGAAAAGAGTCAAAAGTGACGTTATTTACACAATTTATGTAGAAATCTGTAATGAAAATTGCAATAAAAAAGGCCTTGATTCTAAAAACGCCACATCATATCAGTTTCAATAAAAGCTCAAAACTCAGCTTTCTGAATTGAAGGAATGACAATATTTCTGACACTCGTCTCTTTACTACACAAAGAATCTCTCAGATGTCAATTTCAAAATCCATTCTGCCAGTAATAACTGGTAAATAACTGGTTCACTCTTTTGAAGGCAGACTTTCCAACACTACAAGACTCCCCTGAAGTGTATACAAATAAAACACAGTTTCAAATGTTTGGCCAACTCTTTGGCCGATTCTTTAATCATTTAAACGCATCCGATTCCGCAGCATTCTGCGTGACATAAAAGATTCTGGCTTTTCAAAGAAACCAGAGGCTTTAGAAAAAGAGGGCAACATCACAGCTAGTTTCTGTTCCGTGCAACCTAGCACGCAACCACCTAACAATAGATGCTCCATGTCACGTCCAAATCTATCTTTGATGCTGTCATGTCCTTTATCTAACTATTAATCAGTAATGGCCAGAGGGGGCCAATGGATTTTTCATGTATAGCTCAAAACCTGCGAGGGAAAGAGCCTTTGGATTATGTAAACAGGCTATTCATAATTCAACAAAGTGTGTCTGGACCATGGATAGTGTCAAAACGCGGCTTGAAGAAACTGAAACTCTTCTCTAAAAACAGATATTTACCCACATTTTAAAAGACTTTTTAAAGTGGTGAGAAATCCTTTTTTTGTGTTTCATCAAAGGAGGAACTGATTTAGACCAGCACTTTATGAGAACATCAAAAGAAAATTCTTTATTATCTTATACATACACACATACACACCACTAGACATGTAAAAATCATCACAACATTTCCACAAACTGTGCTGAATTGTTGAGTAATCCCATAGAGATAAACTCTCTCACGCACTCTCTCTCTCACGTACACTTTTTTGTATCAAATTAGCTAGAATGATCCCATCACTCAGTGCTGCAGAGTTGGGAGGGTGAGCACTCGCCTGTGCTTCCTTTGACATATGAGGTCAGCTGCTACCAACACAATGTCACTGGACAGATCAATCCGCTCGGAGAAGAATACTAACTGCTCATTCTTTAATGTCTTCGAAAAACGAAAACGGTCTGGATTCATGCTGAGTGATGCTGGGAGTGAGACTGCTAGCCATCCAGTAATGAAGGATGGGTTGAAATTCTTTCTAAGGTATGATCAGATTATGCAACAGTGCATTAACACATTTACATTATCCTGTTTAACCGAGTGCCTGAGACAATGATGCTGAGTGAGAATGAGAATCTAAGTACTCTGATGTCCTCCTGCTCTGTGGTTAAGACTGAGGTAGTCCTGTTTGTTTTCAAAGCGGCAGGCATGTACAGAAGGCACTTAGGCACAGTACACTTAGTCTAGTATGAACATCACCATACGGCACATAGTCCTCATAAAAGACCAGCTAGTTACAACGCACAACAGTCTAATCACTTTACCAAATTCCAGCTATACGGCTCTAGTCTATGAGGCATGCATAGGAGATTTAGAATTGTTTTTGGAATTTCCATAGAAAGGTATGGCAAAAGTATGTGGACATCATACCTGAGTTTACTGTGCAAAATTACCACAGGCGTTAATATGGAGTTGTCTATTCTGTCAATGGCATGTTAATATGGAATTTGTGCCCATTCAGTCAAAAAAGGTTGGGTACTGGCCACAGTCGATGTAGTGGTTAATCCCAAAGATGTTCAGGTGGGTTGCGGTCCTTCACACTAAACTCTGCTGCAAAGTGTGAACATACATTAACGGAGTCCAAATCCTGAAAAACCAGTCACAGTCCATTATCCCTCCTCCACTAAACTTTACCGCTAGCACTGTGCTCTGCATTAGGTTGTCTTCTCTTGGTATCTACCAAATCCACATTCATCCATCAGACTGCCAGACAGTGAAGAGTGATTCATCACTCCACTGCTCCAGAGTCCAGTGGCAGCATGATTTACACCACTCCAGCCAATGCTTGGAATTGCTTATAGTGGCCTTAGGCTTGTGTGCAGCCGCTTGGCCATGGAAACCCATCTCATGAAGCTCTTCTGAAACAGAACTTAGTCCGATGTTTTTCAGAGATGTCTTGAAACTCTGTAGTGAGTGACGCAAAAGAGGATGCAACGGTCTCCAGCATTTGGCAGACCTACTCTGAGAGCTTGGTCCTGTTCCTAGACACTTCCCTTTCACAGTAGTACCACCTACAGTTGTCCAGGGCTGATCTAACTGGGCAGTATGGCCCAGTATTTGTCTATTGCAGAGGTGTCCATCTCCAGTCCTGGTGGGCCGTGGTCCAGCACAGTTTGGTGATTTCCCTGCTCAGAAACACCTGGTTCCCCTCGCCAGTTAATTGTCAGGTTTAGTGAATGTGTTTAAGGAGAACCACCATCAAACTGTGCTGGACACCGGCCCTCTAGGACGGGGGTTGAACACCCCCCCTCTAGAGACTGTATGGCTAAGTACTTGATTTTCTACAAAGGTTAGCTGTGGCTATGGCTTAAACACCTGAACTACATAATTAGGAAGGGTGTCCACATACTTTTGGACATACAGTGTATATACTGGTAAGCTGGGCAAACACTTAGATGACTATTTCGGTGTATATCCATTAAAACACTAAATCAGCCCGACACTATAGCTTATAAACCTAACTGGAAGAATAACAGAGGGTAACACTGAAATGCTACTTTGAACACCGTTGCAGTAGGGAAGTAATCAATTATTTAACAGGGCATCATCTTTAAATGACTTACTCTCAAATGTACTTTTAAAGAGTTTGATCTCTGAAGCATAAAGGTGCTGGTACCCTGAAACGCTATAATGAGAGGCAGAGTGAGTGTGTATGAGGCACAGAAAAGGAGAAAGGGCAGTGTGAGTGGATTCACCTGGTCCATCTGGGACACCACCTCAGCCAGTAAGGAGTGAAGGGTGGAGAGTTCACGGCCCAAATCAATGTAGCCTTCAAATCCGGCCGTGTTCGAGATGGTCTCTGGATTGGAGATTTCCAGGAGAAAGCGCTGCATGTTGGTCCATTCATGCTCTAGGAACTGGTTCATGAAGGACATGTACTCCTCCTTGTTGCCGAACCTGAAAATGACAGAGAGAGAGCTGTTGTGAATTATTAAATATAAAAACAAATATAAACAATTAAATATAAACAAATTAAATATAAAAAAAAACCACACACACACACAGGCAAACCTGTTTGGGATTAGTCAACTCCACACAGTCTGGGACCAGAGTGTGATGATTTTGGCATACAATGTGCAGGATGCTAATTGAGGAAGTGTGAGCTTTCACTACTTGTCAGCTCCAGAATCAAACTGAATGATCAAGTACATTACATAAAAGATGTAACTTATTAATGTTTACTGTAAAAACTGTTTAATAAGACTAGCAGAAATACTTTCCACAATTTACTGCACCCTACACTTTCAATTAAACACTTTGCTAAGTACTTTCCTGTACAATAAAAAAAATCATTGCAGTGCAGAAAAATCATTACGTACTTGGTGAAGTTAGCGAGGTTCTGTGTGACTTTGGCGATGAGGGTGAGGGTGCGGGCTGTGCGGTCATCAGGGTACTCCTGGGTCAGATTAAACAGTGAGGGGGACATGATGGCCGGACACAGGAATCGCAAAAACAGCGAGGCGCTAATCAAGCGCTCGCTGATGTCAGGTCGCCCCCGGTTACCACACTCCTGTCGCCAAGACGCAAACACCTCCTTCAGTTCTCGCGGGAAAACACTGCAAAAGACAAAGTATGCAAAGTATGTAAGATGTCTTTACACTTTTAGTTTAGAAGTTTTTTTTTTTATTTTTAAGAATCGTCCTCAGTATGATTGTCGTTTTACTTGTTGACTGCTTGTTGCCATAGTTACCAATAGGAGTTGATGATTTTGCAGAAGGCCAGCTCACAGCACATCTTCAGGTTGCTTTGGTGCTCGGGAAGGTCACTGGGGGTACATTTTGAAGGGTCCACCTCACAATTCTCGTCTGACTCATACAACGCTTTTATAAACTCCCCTACAGAGAGAGAGAGAGAGAGAGAGAGAAACAGGGACCAAAAGAGAGTCAGACAGTGAGACACAGAGAAAGACAGAGGGGGAGAGATAGAGAGAGAGATCTGAACTAAATGGCTGCAAGAATTAAATGGCATACATGAATATGCCTGATTTTCTTCCGACTATATAGTCGGTCCTGACATACTGGGCATCTCACTCTAGTTGTATGAATTTTTCAAACTTTAATAGCCTGTTGAAAACTATTTTTGCCAAAAACTGCATTCTGTTTAACTTTAGACTTAACTTTAACTTTCTAAAATATCAATGCTATTTCCAGTCATCAGATATTTTGATTTGGTGTCGGTCACAAATAATGTTAATGAGTTGGGCTGATATTCCCATGTGGTTTATGTGAAGAATTAGGAAAAGTTACCCTATAAGGTAAAGGATTGATCTATTAAAGACAGCACTGTGTCCATCCCGGCTGCATGGATGAAAGCTACACAGCCCATACCCACATTTGGCACTGATCATTTTAGTCTGTCTTATTCATTGTTTTGATTATCCATGTCACAGAGTGAGCTGTGACGCTTACACAGCACCTAGTGCATAGGCAGCTATTTGCTGGCAATTTTAACAACTCAGCTGGCCTGGCACTAGTGATTGTGTATGGTTAATACGGTTTGCTCTAGTGTATTTTTAG
>JBBPCY010000082.1:13511509-13529016 GCA_037974405.1 Brachyalestes nurse | reverse complement strand
GCATTTGTTTCGCTCAATTAGAAAAGGGAGCTGTATTTCAAATAAAGTTTGAATCTGAACCTGTGTAGTTTGAATGGAGGTGGGGGGGGCTCATTAATGTTCCTGTCTAGAAAAAGGGGGGCCCTGCAGAGAAAGTTTGGGAACCACTGACACAAACAAACTTGACTTTACAGAACAGCAGCTCTCAATTCATTTCCGTCACTACAGACCCTAGAAAGTGTATTAGAGAAGCACCAGTGACTTCACACCAGTAGTAACCTAACATCTGCTTTAAATGCTTAGATGTTGTATTAAAACGGATATAATGGTTTTTCGTATTCGCTCACATTAACTGGCACGCCGCCTTCACAGTTATTGAAACTGCACACAGGTTGAACAGCAGGGGGAGGCACAATCTCAAAAAAGATCCACTTTCTACAACATCCGCAGGTGTCTGGCCGTAACATACGTCTCAGTTTACAGCGTTTTGTTGGTTATTTTTTGTATGTTTGCCATGATGATGTGTAACATGATATAACCGATTATTTACCACCACTTTCCCCGAGATAAAACATCAGTAAAAGAGTGAATACACGACAGCACACAGCGTAAACGGTGTGAAATTCTCTCTCTGTATTTAACCCATTCACCAAGTGAAGCAGTGGGCAGCAGGAACACAGCACCCTGTACTTTGGTCAAAGGAACCTCAGTGGTGCTAACTGGAGTCCTGGGATTCAAACCCACAACTTTCTGATTGCAGGGGCAAACTCCCTAACCTCCAGGCCACCCGCTGCCCCAGTAAAAGTCCTATATTACTATTTGTGTCTGTAAAGTCTAAAGAGGTACAGCACTGTGACAGACTCATTTACAGTCCAGACTCCCTGGAGCAACTTGGGGTTCAAGGTCTTGCTCAGGAACCCAGTGGTGGTGTACTGAAGGTAGGATTCAAACCCATGACCTCTTGATCCAGAAACAAGTATCCTACCCACTAGACCACCACCGCCCACCACCATCAATGGCTAAGCACTGATTTGGATTCAGAATAGAAAAACTAGATCATCACAGGAGCTGGAGTTCACCCCGTCAAAAAAGGCACTCCTGCATGGGACTGACTGTACAGTGGTCACTATGAACATCTGTTAATTATCATTAGGGCCCTATGGATGCTTTTAAACAGAAGAAAAACTGTATCTTTGCCAACCAAAGGTGGTAATATGGCATCTTTTAAAATGTTCTAGATATTTGTATCATTTGGTTTTTTTTTCCTGATCTTTGTAAACAGAGAAAATTGAAAGTCAGTTAGGAGAGCCACCTTTAACCCCAACACAGGAGCCACCGTTCAGAAGGTCTCTCAGGTCAGCCTTGAATTTCTCGATTTTTCCTTTATTTTAATATCTGACAGTATTTTGTATTTATTATTTGAATTAAATTATTTGATTATCGGAAAAAATGATTATTGGGGAAAATGGCCACAAGAAGGCAAGGATTATAAAAACAGTTATAAAACAGTTACACACACACACACACACACACACACAGACAGACACACAGACACACAGACACACAGACACACAGACACACAGACACACACAGATATCTATCTATCTATCCTAGATAGATAGATAGATAGATAGATAGATAGATAGACAGACAGACAATACGTAACAATAAAACTGAAAGCTGGATTTGTACAAATCATCAGATTTTAGTCCACAGCGAGCAGCCCCAACACAAAAACAGGAAAACGAGTTAAAGAAAGAGAGCTTTAGCACTGAAGTGCAAATCTGGTTTAATCACTGCGGGGAACCAATCAGGGGATGATTTGTACAGGACACACACAGAGTCGAACATTGGTATGCAAAAGCACCTGCACTCTCAAACAAACACAGTAAACAATCATTTTGGTCCAACACCCTGCAGGTTTGTGCTAAATTATTAGGTGTAAATATGTGTTCAATACATCAGACAGTTTATCTGAATCAAGAACTGTGCCAAGCTTTCTAACAGAGTGTGGCGAATATCAACACTTTGTTGCCTCCTTCCATCGCTAGTGCTCTTCTTCAGACAAAAATTAACGGGTGTCTCTTACAAATAAATGACAATGTTCCCCTTACATCAAATGCAGCAGACTGAAAAGGAATGAAATACATTCCAAAGCTAAAAACTGTGGTAGCAGCATTCTGTTTGCAGTTTTGTCAATTTTACAGGTAAGAGTAAGTCATACTGTAAGAAACCAAGTAAACGTGAGATCATTAAAGAACTTGAGGCTAGTGACTGATGATTCAGGCATGCAGGGAGCACAGTGTTAATTGGTGGACTAAGGGTAATTTATAAATAAGACAATATTCAAGGACATTTTCATGATACACAATTCATACTGTGATATTCTGACAAAACCTGTAGTTGCCATCAAAATCTCCAGGCACACTTTATTCAAACAGCTCACATACCTGAACTGCACTAAATCCCAGTTTAGAGAATAGTCCAGTGAACCACCACAAATGTAGATCAATTCTGATGGACAACTTGGTGTCCAAATTTTGCTTTAGTTTAAAACCTGCAGCAGCGAAGCTGACCCAAATTGTTTGTCATCATCATCACCAAAACTTCTCTCAACTTGATCAAAATGCATTCAGATCTTTAATCAGGTGGTACGGATTTGCTGATGTGGTTTAGACTTTTAAATTTATGACTGATTTGTGAAGAACAACCCTGGTCAGGGCTGGTAGGTTTTATTGTCATATCAACCATATAAACACAGAGAAACAAAACAATGCTCCTTCAGGACTGTGGTGCAACACAAGAACAGAACACCTCAAGTGCAGATCTTCAAGTGTTGCCTAAAATGATTGCTTGTAGCACTGAAGCGTTTTCATTTTACAGAAAATCATAGGGACTAGTCTGTGGGACCTTGATAAACAACTGGATGTGTTTCTCTCATAGCCAGCATTCATTTTTTCAGCAAATTTTGATACTCTTCTGCGGAACCAGAACTTCAAAAACCGTCTGCACATCAGTGAGCCTTGGGTGCCCATGACCCAGTTGCTGGTTCAACAGTTGTGCTTCCTTGGATCACTATTGGTAGGTACAGACCACTGCAAACCAGGGACACCCCACAAGAACTGCAGTTTTAAAGATGACTTGCCTCATCTAGCCATCACAATTTGGCCTTTGTCAAAGTTACTCAGATCCTTAGGCTTGTCCATTTTTCCTGCTTCCAACACTCAAGAACTGACTGTTCACCTGCTGCCTATGAAATCATACCACTTGACATTGGCACTGTAGTGTGATAATGTTATTCACCTCACCGGTCAGTGGTTTTAATGCTGTAGCTGATCAATGTATTTGTATATGCTTTCATAAGTATTGGCTACATTTGCTTTGAACTGGAGCCACAAGACTAAAGACATGCCAAACATGTAGCCTACTGGTTTATATTTCTTATATTTCTGTTAAAACGTCTAACTGAGAAATCATGATTTGTGCTGAGCCTGACTTCTTGCAATACTAAAGTTTGGTCTGCCAAACTGCAGTGAGCTTTCAGCTGTGGGTCAGAGCTTTCTGTGTAGAAATGCTGGAGAGAAGACTCTTCTTTAAATGACATTTTCTTTCTCTGCCCATCAGCTATTCCCCTTTATTCTCTAAGTTTCTGTCAGAATGTTCTTCGTTTGTATCTCTTCCTCTCTCGCATGGATCCAGCGTTGACATCCCCTCTCTCTTTCTCCCTCCCTCCCTCCCTCTCTCTCACACATGACACAGCACAAATGTAAATACGAGAGCGCTGAGCTGAATATTTTGCCCGGAACGCTGCGTTTTTCTGCCATACTGCTAAGGACAATGTTCTCTGAATCAGCTAGTTGGGTTCCAGCTTATTCAACCTTACTGTAATAAAAATAACCCCAGCCATGCCTGTAAGCCACATCTCAGAACATGAGGCCATGACCCAGGATCAGTCTTCCACCCCGTCTCCACTGATTTTACTCACATTGTGTTAGCAGCTACACTGATCCCTGCACAGTACTATGGTTTCTTTTATTTATGCTCTGAGTCTCAGACAAAAGTACTCCGTTAGTGGAATAGGTTATTTTAGCCTCATCAGTTCTTACCGGCCGCATAATACAAACATTGACAGCAGAATGAGTTGTACTGAAGTGCTCAGTGACTTTCAACATGGCGAATGACTTTCAGTGGAGTGCTCAGTTACCTCCAAAGTGGCACGCTCAGCATTACTGAGGGCGCTTAACAAGGAAATCCTGCCCTGTTAGAGCTGCCCTAGTCAACCATAAATACTGCCAAATACATATAAATGTGATATCACGGTGTCTAAATACTTTTGGCCATGTAGTATATCATTTGTATTGTGAGTATCTCTAAAAATGCAACAAAAAAGACAGATGTAGGCCAACTGGAAAGTCACAAGAATCTGACCGAATGTCATCCCACTATGTTGCCATTATTATTTAATCACATTTAGTTTTATAAGTTCCTTTGTTTTCATGTTAATGTTTATTTTTGCATATTTTCAGTAAAAAGCCAGATTTGCATGTTTTTCGCTCTGCTGTTTAATTGGTTCTTTTTGTACATTCATTTTAGTTGCAGACTTCTGGCAAAACATGTCTTTAAGTATATTTTTGTCACCTCTCCCTTAGGTATGACTAAACGACAGACAGACACAGCAGTAAATACTGAAAAAAACACAGCAGAACAGACTGAATCCACAAATCCATTGTGGAGTGAATGTATGTCTGCATGACTAACGGATAATTACTTTGAAACTGTGAACACTGCACTGACATTTCAATGCGGAGTCGGGAAAAACCTGAGATCTTTTGATGTGTTTTTTGTCAAAAGACACCATGTACCCATGAGGAACAACTGAAACTGGTCATCGAGCTCACAGCGGCACCCTCATCAGAACTTACTGTGATTCATTAGAATGCTCCATTTGTCGGGTAGCGCTATTTATAACTGTGCGAGCACTTGATTTTGATTCAGTCTCCATGCAGCTCTGGCTTCTTGTGCTTAACTAACTGTGTAGAACTGAACTAGGATTATTATGTAATTATCTGTGCGCTGCATGCACAATCCAGGACTGAGAGTCCCCGACACAGCTTAGCAACAAACTACTCTGCAAGAAGAATACATATGCAGATATAAAGTTGAAAGCATTTTAGTGTAGAATTCTTTATAAAAGATACTGGTAGATTAGTAGTACAGCCAGTAACCCAGCACACTAAAGATCAGATCCCAATTGCTTTAGCTAGATAGGCCTCTTTCTGATATTACACTTGTAAACTGTGGAACTCAATTCTACTTTGTGTTAAAGCCTTGAAATTCTGCTTCTCTGTTTGCTTTTATAACTGTAACTTAACATACTACCTTTACTACCTCAGGTTATTTAAGTAATAGGTTATCACGCATTTCCAGAAGGGCTGCCAATAAGAGCGGAGAGAATTTACACATACGAGTCTAAAAGGCTCAGTAACAAAATCAGCCTGTTTAAGTTCAAGGTAAAATAGGCTGGAAAATGGTTATGGGAATAAAATATGACTGCATTTGGTACATTAAACCCCGTTGTAAGCGGTTCCAATAAAAAAAAACAAAAAGCGAGAATATGGACCCTTTCATTCTCATTGCCTTTGGTGACAGGGCAGCCAAGAGATATAGAGGTTTCACAAGCACTTTGACATTCTTGCAAAATGAACCATAAATCTATTTGTATTCACAAAGTTAGAGGCACATACACACACGGCTCTGAGGCTAGTTGCTATTCAGAAATAGCCAAGAACATTTCAGATTACTGTCACATGAAATCAGCTAACCCATACCTTATTTTAAATCACACACACACACACACACACACACATACACACAAAGGAGGAAATAAGACCTAAGTGAGGAGAAAGAAACTGCAATACAAAAAATATATGAGAAAAAAACGAAATGGGGAGAGGAGAAGGAGCAGGCTAAAAACAGCAAGGAGAGAGAAGGGGTGATATAAACAAGGCACAGGAGAGATAATAAAAGAGGGGATGGGAGGATTAAAGGAAGGATAAAATCCCAGAGAATAGAACTCCCTGGAGGCTTCATAGCCTGGCAGCAAAAACTCATAAAGCCAAGACCATCTGACAGACACAAGCAATAATGTGTGTGTGTGTGTGTGTGTGTGTGTGTGTCCACTTAAGCAGCTAGAAAAGAAAGTACAAAGGCTTGAAGAGCTCATTCTTCTGTGTGTGTGCGCGAGTGTGTTTGCCATGTACAATGAACATTAAGACAGGTGTGGTTTGGGTGTGTTGGAGTCATAAGGTCAAGTCAGTTCAGTGTGTATCTGATCTTACCACCTATCTGTCAAGCTGAAGAGAGGAATGTTGCAAATGGAGATCTAATTTAGGTCAATAGGTTTAGATACTCATGTTTAATTTAAGTGACTGTAAATTGTTGGGTATCAAAGCTCAGCAGCTGCTTGTTCTCATGCACATGGAGCATGGTGATAGGTATATATTCTTTATTTATATTTGTATATTATTTTTAGAGTGTACTTTTTACTATTATTCTTTATAGTGTTTTATACAATTGGTTCTGCTCCTCTTTCTTCTTTTGTTCGGTCCACTTGCTGCAGCAACAGTTCAAATTTCCACTTGTGGGACTAATAAAGGTTCTCTTATCTCATCGCTTTCAATGTATTTATGCTTGGTTTGCTCAGTCCACTTCACCCAGTCTTGGGATATTTCCTTTTGAAAGACTTTATTTTTAACTGTTTATCCATGATGGATGAATGTATTACTATCATTACACTGACAGTATAAACCTAGTGAGCTTGCATTGTGCCCGACCAATCAACTATACAGATACCTAGATAGCTATAACAGCATTAATATTTGTTCAACTGAACGCAACATTTGATTAAACTTTTTTTTTTTTTACTATATTTGACGAACCCTTCAAATATAAGGCACTATATTTGTTATTCTGGATTTAATTCAAACTTCATTATTAAATGTTGTACCATCCATAAGCAGAGCTGTTCTTTGTGAACCTTTCTTCCAAAATTGATAGCAATTCTGACTCCAGTGTCATAATGTTGATGTAAATTGCCGAATAACACTTTAAGTGATACCTTTTTACCTAAACTAAAACAAAAAAAGGTGAGGACTGTAAAACAGCATCTGAAGTATATTTTAGTTAACTTAAAAAGTAAGACAAAGACTTTTATTGTGTTCTAAGTCGAAAAAAAAACACGGTAAATTAATCAAGAAGAACTGATACTAACAGAATTCAATTTAAACGGCCAATCAGCAGTTTAGATCTTGGAACACGCATTCCAACTGGCTCTTGAATGCTTAGCCAATCTACTTGCGTTCTGATTCAGTACGGAATGACTATGGTTGCTTGGTATCATAAAGGTACTGAATATGGATACTAGTAGCAGAATCATATTAGAACCATTTTATACATGTATGTGCAACCAAACTGGTTTCATATTTTCAAACTGAATATTACTGTTTGTCATCAGTGTTTGCAATAACACTAACGCGAGTGTTTGTGTTTTGTCATTCCCCGGATGCTGTTTTGGTCTCCACAGCCAAGCTGTGGCGCATACTGGGCTTACTGTTTTGCAAAGCCTGCTGATGTGCGCCTCCTCCACAGTCTTCCTGTGGGATTCTTCAAATATCTTTGTTTTATGCAAACACTGTGCTGAGATTCTGCCAGTATCTTAGGAAACAACACTGTTTCCCAAACTCATTAGCTCATTCACAAGTCACGCACTACTTTTGCTTGGGAGCACTAAAGCACTGAACATTGTGCTGTACGGTAGTTGATAGCCTAAAACCGGGCAGGGGAGGTTACTTTAGGTCAATCAATAGCCTTCTGCTCCCTGTTCCTATGGGTTGTCTTTTCTCTGCTCTCTGACAGACAGCAGATCACAGGGTCACCGAGCGAACAGTGTGACTTCTTGGCCTGCACTCAAGCAGTACTTTGCCATGGATTAAGCAGCGTGTGTGCGTGTGTGTGTTTTACTCAAGACACTCAGAAGGCTTGCTTATAGCCCAATACATGTACGTATTTACAACTCAAATGTAGTGATGCTTGGTGTCCGAAATGTACTTCTTTAATTTACACTATTGATGTGAGATTGATGTAGCTAAGAACCAGAGGCCTTACATTTATTTTGCATATTAATGTCACTAAGAGGACTTCCTTTCATCTAAACCACTGCTACAACCCTCAGCAACAGCAAATTAAGCTTTTAATTTCTGCCAGAGGTGAGAGCTTGAATCTGTGTCAGGTTTCAGATTATGGAGGAAAAGTTACATACAGTCTGGAGTGATTACAGTAACCCAGGTGGTGATAATTAATGACCAACTCGGCACCCATCTAAACACTATTAGCTTAGCTGGTATAGAACGAGGGCTGGGTGACTGGGAAACACATCTTTCAAGCAGCGGGAACATTTGTGGGTCAAGCCAGGCCAGTCTAGACTACAAAGAACTTCGCCTGGCAGCTCAGACATTCAGTCTCAGTAAATGGAGGAAGAGAAAAGGAGCAGCTCCGTGAACAAACTGCTCTACAAAGCCTGATTTGACTCTGAATCAGAAACGGGAGAACTGGTCTTTCCTAAAGCAGTCAGTGCAGATGCCTTTTGTTATTATTAAAGTTGTGTGTCATTACGCCACAGTTAGCTCACTCACTGGTAGACTGACTGCAGGCCTGAGGGGCCACAGAGCTTTAGGTTTGTATGAGGTGAGGCTATGAAAAAGGACCTGTCAAAATGAAAAGTTTTCCCATTTCTGAAAGGTTCAAGGGATCAGCTGTGAGTGTCTTCCAAAAAAAGTCCGGTATAAATCAAAATAATAAAAAAAAGAAACAATCTTTTGTTAAAATGATTTATATGTTATGTACATTTTATAGTATATATATATAACATGTTATATGTATTATACTGATAGCAATAACAATACTGATACTGCTTATTGACACTGATACATAGACACTCTAATCGATATTACTGTCCATAATTTGGGGCAAAAAAATGAAGACCTCGGTTAATAAGATGCAAAAAGTTTCAACAGTTAGTTATTGTTACTTTTTTTCTGAAGAAACACAAGCTAAATCCTTTCTTGTGTTCACTTTCATGTAATGAGAGAGGAGCAATTGCTACAAATGTCTGGTCAACAAATATGTGCTCCCGTCCCTCCCACTGATACAATCTAAAATCAACCATCTGAATATGTAAGAATGCATTAATAGGGCATAAATACTGATAGCAGCATTGCCTGTCCAGGAGCTTTTCTATAATTTAGTGCTGGCCAGTTAGCAACTGGAACTGATTTAGTACCTGTCCTCAATACCCTTCCGGTATTCACTGTCCTGTTTATTTAGTATATATTGTAATTTTTCTTTCACACTATTGCTGAAAACTATTGATCCTGGAGGAAATTGCTCATGCAACAACTGCACAGACACAGAGACAAGAACAATATGAAAATATAAAATAAAGTCAAAATAGAACTCTCCAGGGAAAAAAAACTCTGTACTATCTGTACTAAATCTGTACTAAACACAGTATGCTATATAGATGAAAAACTGTGATCAGTAAGGGAGGGGGATATATGTGTGTTATAAATGAGTAAATAAACCTGCTGTTGAAATAGTTTACTAGTTAACACAAATAGTGGTTTGGAGTTGTTCTCTATTGAGTCCGTTATTGAACACAATAGTGATGTAAATAATGATACTGCACGTGATAATAATTCTATTGCATAAGCTGTGATGCAAATAGTTATAAGTGATGCAAGTAGTGACAAGCAATGATACTTCACATAATAACCTACTGCACATAATAATAATAATTATATTGCATGTAATGATAACGCTGTAATGATTTAATGTAGTCTGGTGTACTGTGCCAGTTGTGTGTGTTGCATCATAGACCAATATTTCATCAAAAAGTAATACTGAGGAATGACAAAGGCCACTTAACTTGACTCTTTGATTGACTGTAGTGTATTTGGTTGTATGAAAAAGTGAAGTTAATGTATGATGTCGTTGATATGATGTCTACAGTAGACAAAACTACACAAATTTAAGGCTTCAATAGGGCTGCCGCTACTGTTTGAAGCAATGCAACATACAGTGCCGTCCATTTCAAAGACTAGTCAATAGACTTTGGTTCTTCATGCAGTTTGAGGCAAACGTATTTAAACATGTGCAGGCATGCAGTTTGCACAATGGGGCATAAGATCCAATTACTTGCTAACTACATTAGCCTTAAAGTGAGAGTGCAAAACTAAACTAAAAGAAGTCCAGAAACCAAATATGTCTTGGTCGTATTTGAGATAATGGAAAAATGGCATCCAGTATTGAGTATTACTTCAATACATGCAAACGTACAACTCATAACAGGCCCACAAAGCATAAAAGTTCTTAAGATCTTTCAAAAGTTTGCGTGTGTGCATGTCATCTCTACAGCAGCGCATGACTTGTGTAATAGCTGCCAGGGTGATGTGCTGCTTCAGACAAGAAATGGCATCCTTTCAGAGTGAGCCTGCCTTAAAGCCCAGCAGAGCGTGAGAGAGAGGGAGTAGAGGGTGGGAGGGAAGAGCAGCAGAAAGATGGAGAGAAGGGCATGGGAGGGAAAAGAATCAGAGGCAAGCTAAGGGGAAGGGAGGTGGAAGGATTTCAGAAAGAAGAAGCTTTGGGGTGGGTGGGTGGGAGGGAGGAGGGAGGGAGGATATGGCAGCCTGACGAATGGAGAGAAGAGAAATGTGCACCGGAGGAGAACAGAGATAATGACTGTGCCTGCGACAGTAATAGTGAGTTAATAATGAGAAATACTAATTTCGCTGCACATGAAAGCAATTCATTAGCCGTTATTAGGATTATGTTAAGCATTATTACAAGTAATTTCATGAGAAACGCATGCGGAGGTGATGGTGCATTGGAGCAAGAGTGGGTGACATCACAATATTTTCATGATATGAAAATCAGACAATAATGGTGGCGCATTCAAAAAAGGCTGTGAAAATTTTCCAGGGCATAAAAGGAAATTACGTGGGAAGAAACGGGAGGAATTAAATAGTCAAATAGTTAGGAAAAGAAAGTGGTAAAGTAATGCAATAGTATTACACAGTTGGTGTAAATCTGTCTTATTCATAGAATATGCAGCTGTTCAGTTCTCTGGAAGTACTGATGATACCTATAATCCAAACTGAAATGTGTAGTGCTATTTATCATGAAGTTGCGATAAACAGGGCCGCTTGTTTATGTAGGGCAGGTCTGTGCTGGTTACAGAACCTTCTTATCTGGATAACCAAGTTATCACTTTCTTTGCAAAGGTATCTGCTTAGGAACTATTAGTTACAGTCTTAGGATTGTCATTTATTATAGCTTTAATCCGTCAAACAATGTTTGAGATCTTGAGATGCTGGTATATTACAGAAATAGAGTTTTTTTGTCATGAACGCTGAACAGCCCATTTACAAGCTATGTTATAATGATTAAATGTTCAATTTGCCCAGTTAAAAAGACAATGTTGAATACTGTAGGATATAATTGAAACTACAGCTCTTCTATTTGAAAACTGCAAATTTCAATACAAAAACAAGTGAAGGAATGACCCTAGAAAAAAAAAAACCCAATGTCATGGCCTGTGTATCCTCTCAGCTTAGCCTGACTATAGGAGAGCGGATCCATGACACATAAACCCCCCCACCCCCAGAAATCTGAAGCCAGTTTGGTCTGATAATGTCTTAAAATGTATGCTGTATCAAATTCAACTCTATGTACATGTGTGATTTTTAACTGGATGTAAATGAATTGATCTTTGTTGGAGGTATTAAACTGTAACTAATAACTCCTAATGGGTGTAGTGTGTAAACATGTTATTGCAAAAACAACCAACAACCCGTGTCGCGGGGTGAGAAGGCCAAATCGCGACACACCCCTTCCAACTCCTTCCCGTCCAGATCCAATGCTACCACATCTTTAACTGTTCCTCCTCCGCTAGGGGGGTTGGACCGGTATATGGGTCCCACCCAAAAACATACTTTTTTCGCCGTAATAGGAGGATTTTCACGTCAGTTTCTTTTCCTTAACCAATATCTGAGGGTCTTAGGGTTTCAAAGAACCCTCCCACAAGTGTACAAATATACAAGCACGGACTGACTCCTTTGTTTGCTGAATGTGGAAGTTATGACACTGGGTTTAAAAGTCTATAAGCTGGCTGGCTGAGTTTCTGTGTAATGGTTTTATTGTGTTTTGAGCGAGTTTTGTGGGCTCTGGGCAGCTGGGTGGAGCGTTTTTCTTTGTTTGTTTTTAACGGAGCGGTGAACCGAGAGAGGTGTGTCGACTCCAACTCGACTCCTCATGCGGTTCACCAAAGCCTCTTCTGCAGTATGAATGGAAAGGAAGCCGTATTTAAGCATTTATTGATTTATAATTTTGTGGTAAAGATAAGGTGTCTCCAAACAAAATAGCGTCTCAGAATATATATATATAGAAATAAACACTAATCTCATCAATATGTCTCCATGACAAACATGTCCAAATGTGTCATTGCTAATATCTCACAGCATGCCTTTCCTCTTGCTGTGTATTGTAGTCACCAAAACAAGACACCAAAACAAATCAAAGAGTAACAGCAACCACCTCCCACCACACATATGAATCCCTGCAAGAAGCAAAACTAGAATGCTCTGTTTTTTCCAGTGACAAAAGTAGGAGTCACCCACATGTCAAGATTCTCAAAATAATGTCCCTGATTCAGAGACACAGCCAGCTTTGTTCGACTTCGTTGAGTTCGGCTCACCGCTGGAACAAGGGTCCGCAGCTTCTGAGAGACTGCAGACCTGCAAGCCTTATCAGTTGGTAGAAGGGCCGGCTTCATCTTTGTCTTGACCTAATTTGGCCTGAGTTTATTTTGGATCTGTTTTTTTTTTTTTTTTCAGCACAGGGTGGCCTGCTGGCACACGAGCAAGTTAGCAAGGCTGACCAAAAATGGATCCTCCGTGTCTTCTCCACAAACATCTCTTGACCGCTCACCGCAAGTCAAGATGTAATTAAGAAGACAATAAAAGCCTTATTTATAGTTAGTAGAAATAGCACAACATCAGCAAATCTTGTCAGATAGCAATACTGAATTATAGGAGCTGGATACGTGATATTTGTAATTCTCAGAATACATACTGTACCTGGAGATACATGGCAATCAAATGGTTCCTTAACAAATTAAAAAATAATTAGTTTTAATCCATTTAAGTAGACGCAAGAAAACACTACT
The DNA here is from genome assembly GCA_037974405.1 of Brachyalestes nurse. Taxonomy (NCBI): domain Eukaryota; kingdom Metazoa; phylum Chordata; class Actinopteri; order Characiformes; family Alestidae; genus Brachyalestes; species Brachyalestes nurse. The sequence continues at coordinate 13,515,758 of JBBPCY010000082.1, read as the reverse complement.
TTACGTCTAGAGGCTCAGAATAAAACGGCTTCACTGCAATGGCTGGACAGGCTTTGGACCACTTACTTCTAAAAGCCCTTTCCAGGTGGGTTAGCTCATTCTCCAGCAGTCTATATGACTCTGGCAAAATGAAATGCTGTTTAATAGCAGAAATATTGGGCCAAATTATTGGGCTATGGTGTGAACACATTCTAAAGCACATGAGAGTTGGGTTTCACAGCTGGGCTCATATAACGTTCGCCCTTGGAATGCCCGGACGCTGATGTTGGGCATTCCAGATTTTAACGGCCCCTCTCCCTCAGGGGCAATCTCAGGGCCACGGTAATTGAGTAACAATAATTAACAACCGCAGGCTAACAGTTCTGGCCACATCTCTTGGGACCAAGAAAATGGGTGGGTTTAAATGAAACGGTCTGCACGGACCAATGGGTCAAGTCACTGCCAATCATTCTCCAACCTCCAAGGCCCTCATTTCTAACAGTCAAAAGGGTGCAGGTGCAAGAACAAGTAACCAGAAAAGCAGCAAACTAATGACATGCTAATAATGACACCCGGGCAGAAAGCAATCTCAAAATCAGTGCTTGGCAGATAATGAGACAAAGCAGCCATTCCTGGCCCAGAGACCATGTCTAATGACTCTCAGGAACCGTGAATGCAAGGTAGCACAACTTTTGCAGCAAAGAGCATTTTCTCCATGGAAATCCCAAACTCTAAATTATGTAAATGAAGTGTGTGAGTGTGATTAACCTTTTAAAGGCATAAAGTAAAGTAAAGTGGCCCCTTAGCAGTCACACATGATCACACCACAGCACACAGTGTGAACAGTGTGAAATTATTACTGCATTTAACCCATTCACCAATTGAAGCAGTGGGCATCCAGCGAAGCAGCGCCGGGGAACAGTTTGTGGGGATGGTACCTTGATCAAGGGTACCTCAGTGGTGCCACTAGCAGTCCTGGGATTCGAACCCACAACATTTTGAGTACAGGAGAAACTCCCTAACTACCAGGCCACCAGCTGCCCCGTACATAAAGTACATAAACTTTTTAGTTTATTGAGGGTTCATCCAAGAACCATTACTTTGTCTGGACAATCTTTCAAAACGCTCATCCCACTCACTAGCAGCACTGATGGTTTTTCTCCTGTTTTTGCGTGGACAAGCTTTCTGCATTGTGATGTTCTCACGCAATGTTCATGTTTTAATGTGTTCAAGAAATATTTCAAACCTTCATTATGTAATTTATTTGATAATCTGAGAGTAGACAGAATGCAGTGACGCAATCAATATGATTTTCATTGAATACCTCATATTTAATTTAAATAGCTGCAATTTAACAAGATCATCTATGCTTTCTTTTTAGTGATCTATAAATATTGACCATATCCACAGAATTTTAAATGAACTGTGGGAAACTAATGTACGATACTATAATTACAGTCATGCCTCCATCCCTACTTGCTGGTTTCTTTGAATTAACTCGCATTTTTCACTAATTCTCTTCTAATAAACTTTTCATTGTGCTACAACATGACATGCTACCACCAACAATTACGTTTGGACAGCTGTTACATGTTTTATATTGTATGAAATATGCTTTTTCATTCCGTATTCATATAACAATGATAAGCAGACCATAATTATTAGTTAATGAGAGACAAATGAGTCTAGAAGCATTCAAATTCTCAAACATGAGTGATCTATGCGATTTAATCAGTGTATCTAGTCATGACAACAAAGAGGGTTTGAGAGGAACGCTGCTGTAGTTCATGTTTTAAGCAGAAGGAGCAAGTCGTCTTAGCTTTGTCCTGTTCTTTATAAAACAGGAGAATGACAAGAACAAGAGTGTAGTCTAAACACACTCTCTAGAAAATGTCATACACAAGCCAGAGACATCTCTCCACCATCTATGGTTATTTTCCCCCAGTGTTCAGCTCGCCCTGTGAGTCACCACAAACGCACTAATCTATCGCAGTAACTGAAACTGCGCCAGTCAGGCCAGACAGTAGCTCAGGCAGCCAACAGAGATGGCAGCTGCTGAGTTAGTTCCTCCCTCGCTGGGGCCAAACAGGAAGAATTAGTGATTTTGCTCAGTGGAGGGTGTGGTGAGGTGTTAGCCCTATAGGGGGGAGGGACAATCCCTTCAATAAAGCCTCCCAGCATGAGAATCCCAGCACAGATATACACAGAAATGATCCACACAAGCTACAGCTAACACCCCAAATGTGCCTCTTTAGCTTTTATCCATGCTGTTACAAAAGAGACAACAGAAAGAAGATTAATACACATTTCATACCAGATCCTTCGCAAGCCAACAACAAAGCCAACTCAAAGACTGGGAGAAATAAACATATGATGCTCCAAATGTATGAACACCGATGCACTGGAATATGTACAGTACTGTGCAAAAGTCCTTCAGCAGCTCCTGATTTAATTTAATGAAAGACTGAGTCAATACTGAGCTTCCACAAGGAACACATTAATATCCTTTATATAAAATCACTATTTACTATTCAATGTTATTTATGCTTACTTTTGTTTTTAGTGTATTTAGTTGTATTAAGTGGGGAAAACTCATCTAAACATGTCTAACAGTTTCTGAATATAGCTCACTCCATGGCAAACAAGAGTCAAAAGACATTCTCTTAACATTAATGGCTTTTTTTGTAATGGGGAAATGAATGGCCCTTTATTGAACGTCCTATTTCTTCAGGGTCCTACTATGATGTGGATAACAGACACACTTAAAGATATGCTAGTCTGCCAGTAATGTTTAAATGCTGTTTTTCCTCTGCTTTGATAGCACTGCTACTGCTACAAGTGCAACAACCACACACTGGATTTTTGTAAAGAGTGCCATGCACTTTGAGAATGATTTCCATCTGTACTGCAGACCACTTTCAAACTTCGGAAATGTTTTTCACTCCGGCAACAGGACAATGTCAGTTTATATGCACAACAACAGTCACAAAAATTGAGCACAGAGGAATAAATAAAAGATGACAACGTGAAAGCGCTAAACAATACTGATGGGAGAAAAATATCCCGTCCCAGTCCTTCAAATCAGAAGGAGGTTTAGGTAGACCCACATACCTTGGCTTTTCCAGTGCTTTGGAGGATGTGTACCAGGGCGCAGGCCATTTCTTCCTTGTTCTTGACGCTGATGGCCGGCTCTAGCACGGAACACAGTAGCATGTAATTGTTGGTGGTGTATTCAGCAAACTCCTTGTACATCTCCATGGGCAGGATGTTCATGCTCTGGTAGCGGGCCTTGATGCGGATCATGGGCCCTGCAGTCTTCCCTTTGCCTGGGTTGGGCGTGCTAACGGGGTACCACTTTTCCACCAACTGCCGGCTAGTCACAGTCTCCACCGGGATGTTCACCAACCCTACATAATTGTTTTTGTCCTTTTTCTTCTTCTTGTCTGAGTCCCTGTAGATGTGAACGGTGATGTTTTGGACCACTGGGAGGTTGCTGAACTCGAAGTGCTCGCCCCAGAAGACATTGTCTGCCTTCAGCTTGCAGGTGGTGCGGGCGTACAGGGCGTCGTCCAGGCACAGCTCACAGAAGTACTTCTTCTTGGCCGGCAGGTCTTTTGCTTCGATGACCCACAGCCGGAGCATGTTCTCCACCCGGCGACTGTTGTCCTGGAGACAGGAGAGGAAACTGAGTGAGGGTGCAGGACTGCTGAAGCATGAGGGTGGGGCAGTAAAAGATTATTACCGAACGAGCATGACATCTAAAACGGCTGCCCGATGCAGATACAGCTGGCTGTTTGACCTGGCAATTAAATAACCTTCCGTTTCAGGTCGTCTACTCCTGCCAGGCAATTAGACGGTTTCTGTTGTGGATCACTTCTTGCCCTCTACTATAAAGGCTGAGGGAAAGACTCATAAATACCACATGGCATTATTCAGCAGTTAAAGTCATTCAGAGCTGCAAGGGGAAGAAAGACAGCTCAAACAGGAAATGGAAAAAGAGAATCATTGTTCCAGGATGAGGCCAAATGATTTAACCTGTGATGGACCACCAGCCAGCCTCATTGTGTACCTCGAACTACTTGAGATCAGTAACTGCACTTGACTTGTGAATATAATGTGCCACACACCCACAAGCAAACAAAAACAGGGAGTGAAAGTCAATTTTGTAATCTGGCTTTTAGTTATTGTGTTATCACACACACACACACACACACACACACACACACACACACACACACACACACACACACACCCACACACACCCACACAC
>JBBPCY010000082.1:13437770-13454441 GCA_037974405.1 Brachyalestes nurse | reverse complement strand
CATTTTGGAATAAGGCTGTAACATAACAAAATGTGGAAAAAGTAATGCCCTGTGAATACTTTCCGGATGCACTGTATGAAGCAAGAAACCACACAGAACAAGATTTTTAAAGACACTGGAGGAAGCATTACCATGACATGTTTATTATTATATTTGATACTCCGTGGAAAATGGATGGATGAAAGAAAACAGTGTATAATACAGAATTAAGGACATATCGAGTCTAGACCAAAGCTCCACCTGCTGAATTTAGGGCCTGACTGATATTTCAGTTGACTAGAAATATTGGCTCATATTGAGTTTTATAGATTTATAGATATTGGGGAAAAAATCCCACCTCTGAAGTACAGATATTTAGGGACTTGTTCTGATGTGTCAGACCTTTAAGCAATTTCTTTTGTAATTCACTGATTAACATGTGTTTTTCCAAAATTATCATCAGTTACCTGAATATTTCGCTCTTAAAAAATTCCTATCAGTGTTAGAGACAACATGTCCCTCAGTCCCTAAGTGCCATACCACATGATTTCACTTGGGCATATTGGACTGTTTCATCCTGTTTTTGCTCTCTCTCCTTGCAGCTGATCTCCAGTGATGCAGATGGAGCCATACAGAGAGCTGGGAGGTTCAGGGTGGAGAACGGCTCATTAGATGAGGTAAGCGGCTCATGTACACACAAATCATCTCTTTCCCCCCACTATAAAACAAATACCTGCAGAAAAATTAAAAGGCAAAGGTAATAAGCCCATTAAAGAAAATATAGACAGAGATGTACAAGAAGGGCGAAGAGTGTGAGCATCTGTTGTTCTTCTTCAGTGGGTGATGGATCAAAACAAGGCACTTAGGTGGTACACACATGCAACAATCAAAGCCAAGTGATTCAGTGTTAGTTATTCAGTCAGTGGTGTGTTTAGCTGCAAATGCAACGCCCCACACACACCCCAACCCCTCTGTTTTGCTCCCTCATTCGCATTTTTCATCGCAAGCACCTGACTGTAGCTATGACAACCCGGGGTATTTTGTTCTCCGAATAGATAAAAAGGGTGGAACCGGGTACAAGTGGCCGAGGATGAAATTTTTGGCTCGGCAGGTGGTGACCCCCAGCTGTCCATGCACATTGTGGTTTTACAGCAATCTAATGGATGTTTGTATTCTTACAAGGAGTGGATGGGAGTGATTGCGGGGTGAATGGCGAGGCTTGTGTTTAGGTGGAGGGGTTGGATGTTTTTGCCTGTGTCTGGGCGACAGCTGGGGGTCACCACTTCCCTAGTCAAAAATTTCATAAGGAGCAAGGGCTAAGGAGCAAGGCTCCGTGCAATCAAGCTGCATACATCGACCAGGGCTCTCATCAAGAAGGATTTATTGAGGCTTGAGAGGTGACATTGTGTGTTTGAGTGTGTGTGTGTCTGTGTATTTCCCCTTCAGCATTTAAATGGCAATTAAAAAGCCTCAGCAATGAACCAATGCAGTTAGGTGATGGCTAAATACAAGGGTGATCACATTTTCCAATACAGAGGCCTAAAGAGCCCATTGAGTCATATTTAGTTTAAATCTGGATTTTCATCATAATAATGCAGGTATTTACTACATGTAATGTACGTCATAGAAGCACTTTTATTAGACATCTGAACATCTGATATGTTTTCAGAGCACACAGCATGCAAACCCATCATCTCAACACTGTATGCCTGATCTGACAGGAAAATAAGCAATAAATCAATAAAAATAGAACAGTCAAATGCCTTATAGATGATGCTAATAGATTGTGTAGTTGTATCACTAGTAGTGTCCTTGTTCTTACATCAGCATTAATAATCAGTAAAAACAGACGTTTTCTTGCGTTGGTCTTGCAGATTTGCATGCTTTTCACTCGAAGCAGTCTGTCTTAGTCTATGCTCATCCTCCGTTAATTAGTCACCGCAAGCCATTCCAAAGCTGCTGTGGAGACGCTCAGCTGGGAATTTTCCGGGAAGCGCATTGTTCACGATATAGAACAAGAGCAACTAGAGCCAATGTTCCTGAAAAAATAAACTTCTGTATCGTACATTGTAGCATGATGTTTCTGGGCTAGTCCATGCTTTATTCCATTCATAACAGCAATAAAATGCTGGCTTGCTTTGCATTCATTTGTTTGTCAAAACGATTTGTGAAAAGAAGTAAGAACAAACAAACAAACAAAAAACTGAACTAAAAGGCAGGGTTTCTGAGCCGTCCAACTTTTCAGTGCTCTCTAATGACCTCCTCCAGTGGTCCTGGACGTCCAAGAAAAAGGAACTGCAGTCATTATGTTTAGCTTCAGTTTACAGAAATCTGTGCCTTTATATCTGTGATTACAATACTTTGCTGTACTGGGTCTTTTAAAAGGGTTTTAAGGCTACAAATGTGCAGTGATACCTGTGACAGAAAAGTGCTCTTGATAACCTCAGCAAGCTGTGAGTGGAGCTGTAGTCAAGACCAACTTTCTCGAATCCCAGTCAATGCTGAGTCTAAAGACTATGTACAAGATAAGGCAGAGTCCAAAGAGATTCAGGTACAAGTCAAAACTAAGTCCAAATAGTTTAGACCTCAACTCAACGCCAAGTCTAAAAAGGTGTGAAGGCAAGATAAGGCAGAGTTCCAATACAAGTCCAAAGTCCAAGAACAAGTCCAAAGTGGTTTGAGTGTAAGTGAAGGCCAAGTCCAAAGGAGAAAAACAGAATTAAGACTCACTGACTAAATGTTTATAATTTTTTTGTGATGCGGAGACACAGTGTATCTTCTTGTTTCAGCAGGCATGTATTTGGTCGCCAAACCGACAGTGACTGTGTTTACTTTAGAAGGATTTTGAAATTGTAAATAGACCACCGCTCTCTCTCTCTGAGCAAGCTTGCTTAATCATTGATTTTGTTGACTGTTGTAGCAGTTTTCAATTTGTTAAGGGGGCGCGGGTTCGTTTTGTTGACTGTTGCGGATGGAGGATGCATTTGTTTTGTCGATTGAGTAGTTTTTTAAAGACTGCTGGACTTGGTTGAGACTATTTGGCAAGACCGATGCCTGAGCTCGTGACCAGTCCGAGTCCAAATACCAGGAAGTCAGAGTACCAGACAAGTCTGAGACAAAAGAAAAAGCTTGAGTACTTCTGTCCTGACCTCAACAGAGCTCTTTTTTTGACAGTAAACAAACTTTACATATACTTGTTAATAGAAAGGATTTTTAGAACCAAAGAACATTTCTTCAGGGACAGAAAGCATATCTTCCGGCCAGGTACGTATTAGCAGTTTTACCTAAGAGAAACAGAATCTATACGTCTCAGCCCCGGAGGTCTCATATCTGATGTTCCATCCATCGCAGTGAATCTTTTGGAACAAGATATAGGAACCATTTCTTTGAGGTATAAATATATGTGAGGTGTTCTTATGTCTTTGCCAGCACATTGTTTGTCGCAGGTTGTTTTTTTTGCTATAGCCCTGGTCTGGAAATCGCCTGTTCCATCATGTTGCATAGAAAGTCTATTGTTGGTTATTTTGCAGGTCTGTTCTTGTACATGGTATTTTGCCACCTTAAGTGACAAAACACATTTTGTGTTTCTCAGGAAGCTTCTCAATGAGAAAATATTTTCAATTATATTGAAAGCTATTATATTGTGAATTAATGGCTTGAAGCATCAAATATATAATAATAAATGAAGAACTTTTTTTAGGACAAAACTTTGTTTGAGAACTAAACGAAGCTGAAATAAGCAAGCATTTTGCCAGGGGAAATTTTTCTGGGAAGCTCATAGGCTGAAGCTTCGCATATGGATGTTTTTCAGTGTTGCTGACACTTTATTAATTATATGAATTGAAGGCTCAGCTCTTCCACCAAACCTTATTAGTTGAATATAAGTAGTGCTGGAGTCATATAAAATGCAGGCCTTTTATAGTTTGCTAGAACTTCAGTTCCAAATTCTTGTAGATTTTTAAACATAGATTCTAAGTGTATTGCCTTAAGGTATGGCTACTTGTTATTTGTATTACAGAACTAATTATTAGAGTACATGTGTAGTCATTTCAAAAGGAATGCAGTATTAACAGAATTTATTTTTTTAAGAAGGATTTTTGGTGTCGTAGAGTGATGTGTGTTGTTTCTCTGTGGGATGGTTCTTGTAGACTATGGACTACACCCCAGGAATCTGGAGGAGAACAGACGTCCATCTGGAGAACCCAGAGTACCACACCAGATGGTTCTTCAAGTACTTCCTGGGAAAAGGTGGGATTTCTGTTGTCAACTCCAGGGCTTGTTTGTGCGTGCACACACACACACACACACACACACACATACATACATCATCATGTTATATCAGTTTCAATGACATAATAGGAAAAGCTCATTTTGAACATTTTTAAAATAAGACATTTATATAACATGTAAAAATTGTTATGTTTTCAAAATCTGTTGTTGCATTTATCAAGTCCATATATGGAATGCAAGCTGCAAAAGCAAATCAATTTTGAATTCATTGTTTTTGTCATGTCACAGAAGCCTACACATTGTGCAGCTATCTATTTGGCCTATATCACTTTAGCCCCACCCCTTCATCCTGAAGTTATAAGGAGTGTTACATCCTGGATTGCTTTTTTATAGAAGCATATAGGGTTATGTTGTGTTGCTGGCACTTAAATGCAGCATCTTAGTAAACTTAGTAACTTCTAGAGACAGAAAAGCCTAAAGAACTATGTAATATATTCTTCCTGACTTGTAATTATTGGACTCAGGTTGGTTATTGTGAGTCTGAATAAACAGGTAGTTAATAAGTAGTAAGTGATCCTTAATCTTAGAAAAAATATATTTTTTGGTTCATTTTGTGGAACATTAAAATACGCTGTTGCTTTAATGCACTTGTTCCTTGTTGATGACGGTCTATATAACACTAGAAAAGATTTTGCCACTGGAAGTAAAACATGTGATTTGCATTAAATCACCCATGCTGAATCCAAATATGCGATCAAAATTGCCCTAGCACATTCAGATTTTAACTTACAGGCATAATATTGTTTTGCAATAATTTGGTATTTTGATACACGTACTGTTGCATGCCAACATAATGACTGTTTCTATCACGTGTATGTTTGCTGCTGCCTTGTTTGAAAAGTTTCCTGGTTGAATTCAGTGCTATGAGAGTTCAGACCTGTCGATGAACTGATATCAGCTCAGTTTAAGATGAGACGGATCAAAGGCTTGTCTATTTTAAAGTAAAGTGGGCCCTTATAGTCACGTGTGAACACAACACAGCACACAGTGTGAACAATGTAAGACTCTTTCTCCACATTTAACACATTCAGCAAGTGAAGCAGGGGGCTGCCACCAATGAGGGGCGCCTGAGTAGCGGTGTGTGGAGACGGTACATTACTCAAGGGTACCTCAGTGGTGACACTAGCAGTCCTAGGATTCGAAACTGCAATCTTCTGTTTGCAGGGGCAGCTCCCTAACAACTAGACCACCAGCTGCTATTGGGTTTTCTTGGATATAGGGTAAATGTTTAAGCAAAACAACAGTAGGCACAGCTTTGTGGTAAAAACACGAAGCGTGATGATGACCAAGTGATGATTACTTGCATGAAAAAATTGGAGACTGGGGTAAAAGCAGGGCCTCATATCTGCTGTACTGTTTGTTACTCTGGCCTCACTCACCTTTACTGTGACTGCTGTTTCTGTATAACTAAAAGTCAGTTCTAATGGGAATCTGAGGCATGCATAACTTAAAATCCTGATGTGATAGACAAAATGTGCCTTCAAATAAGAAATAAGAAAATAAAGAGAGAATAAAGATATCATGTGAGGTTCCTGTATATATAATCAGGGTAGAGCAATTGCTAAAGTGCTGGTTATGTAGTCTAGCATCAACCATCTGAAAAAGCCAGCTATGTTAAAATGTATTAACACCAATACCAGTCCAGGAGCTCATCCATATTTCAGTCTTGGCCAATCAGGAACTGGTATCAGTCTAGTACCAGTTATTGATATCCATCTCAAATAAGGAGAGGCTAGCATAGGGTGCTCTAGAACTTTAATTAAACATTTTTTTCAAAAGACACATACAAATAAACACACACACAAGAAAAAACAGAAAATGTTGGTTAAGTGCTCTTTAAAGGGATTTGTGAGGTAGGAAAAAGTGATGTCTGGCTGCTTTTGTAATAACATTCTCAATATAGCATGTGAGGGCCCTCTGAGGCAGCGCTATCATTTATTCTCTCTCTCTCTCCCTCTCTGTCTGTCTCTCTCTCTCTCACACACACACACAGTGATTGCCGCTGCATGCTCAGGAAGCAGAAGCCTGCATTATGTTGTCTTAATTGATTTAAATCAGAACAAATACCTTTCACAGACAGGCAAAGAAGGGAGGAGAGAGAGAGGGAGAATATGAAACATAGGGAAGGGTGGAGACGGTGAAACAGAACAGATCCTCGTGCTATAATTGGGTTTCATCCTCTATTCATTTATCTTCCGTCTTCTAACCACCAACGTGCTTTCGTCCAAAATAGCCTCTGAAAACTTTTAAGCTTTTCCTACTCTTCATTCTCTGTGCACATTAACATCTATGCGACGCAGGTGCATTCATTGCTGCATACACGTGTCCAGCTCTTTGTCTGTCTTTCTCTCAGTTTGTCTGTGCAGACCAGTGTAGACCAGTAATGTCCTACATGTCATGTTTCACACTTTGTCTCCAGTTCATCAGAACTACATTGGCGTGGATGCAGAGAAGAACCCATTCTACCTTTCTGTGGTTCTGTCAGACCAGAACAACCAGAGAGTTCCCCAGTACAGAGCCATCCTCTGGCGCAAGACGGTATGTGTGTGGGTGTGTACGTATGTGTGTGTTCGTCTGTGTGTGTGTGTCTGTGTGTATATGCGTGTATATGCGTGTGTATGTGTGTGTATGTGTGTGTGTGTGTGTGTGTGTGTGTGTGTGTGTGTGTGTGTGTTAGTGTGTCTGTTTTATGTGTCTGTGTGTTTGTTTGTTAATTATTACGTAATTTTACCTGCTAGGGGTGAAAACTTTCACCCTCTTGTCAGTTTAGTTTGGTTTCTGAGCCAACGGTAAAAATGTAACCAACTTCAATCTTCAGGTTTTTTGCCCTTTTATAAAATGGATGCCAATGTGAGGGAAAAGTGAGAATCCAGCCATATGAGCTGTAACAGCAATACTTCTTACATTATCAGTTCAGTAGCAGCCATTATAAAGTGTTTGTGTCTGTTTTCCCCATTTATCAGTCTTGTCACTTTAACAGACCTCACTGTTGTTTAAGAATCTAGCTGCATAGCCCAATATAATGAATCGTGCCTTAGCCAGGTCATCAATGTCGTTGTTTATGTTCTCCATGTTTTGTTTACCAAGACCCATGTGTCTGTCTTCCATATGAGTTTGGTTGTTGTTTTGATAAAAAGCCCCGCCTTAGCCACAGCCCATTGTTGTCCTGTTCACTTGAGATTTGTTCCTGTGTCCTCCCCTGACAAGGTGTTCTCATATGTTAATGTCCCAGTTTGACTTGGTTTGTTTTTTGTCTGGTGTTTTTCTTTGCATTCTGTGTTATTGCCCTGCATCCTGTTTCCTATTTTTTCTGTTTGCAGTTACATCCACCTCTTCATCTACGTATCTACACACCACACACTTGCATTCTGAAATGCGATCTGCTTGAAATTTTGTACCGTGACTCGAGCATGTTTAATCCTAATTCAGAACTTATACGTCACTATTAGAAATTTCTTTCTTGTTACTCTTTCCATTTACTCAAAAAAACAGTTCCAGTGCCCTGTTGGAAAACATCAGCTGATGTGTCATGCCGCAGTGTGAAAACACATACAAAACACATACACAAGTTAAGATAGTGAGCACAGCAGTTGAGAATCCTTTGCAGCAGATTTACACGCACAAACACTCACATAAAATAAGCTAGTGACTACACAAATTTACATCCCACTGCATTTTATTATATCACAGTATCAGGTGCCGTTCATGAAGTCCAACCAAGGGCCCTTAAGCTCCACGTCAGTAATGTATTTTTGTGTGTATGACTTTAGTGTGTATGTCTATTCAGTTTAAATACTGTATGTCTGATTTACAGTATTGTGCTATTTTTTTTTCCGCAGGGTACTCTTAAGATTAGCCTTCCCTACAGCCCCACAAAAACACTATCAGTCAAGTCAATATTAAGGTAAGGAATATACTTCTGTGGATGTATAACAGCTGGTAAGCAAACAGGGTGTATGAAGCTAATTGATAATCGATAATAAAAGTTTATTTGCACATCTTACGGTGCAGTGGGTAGCTCTGTTGCCTCACACCTCCAGGGTTGGGGACTTGAAGCCGGGTGTTGACCGTAGGTGTGTGTGTGTGTGCACCCTACGGTAGGCTGGCTGCACCATTTACCACGTGGCCTTTGAAGCTAAAAGAGCATATACGCTAAATGGATTAGATTGTATCTGCTTTGTCAGTCAGATGAGCAAAAAACTCTTTATATTGTTGTTTTTAGGTGTTGTTTTAAGAATGAAATACTTGAAATATGAAAAACATACTGAGAATTCATCATCAGAGCCGCTTATTCTTAACCAGGGCTGATGAAGCCTATCCCAGGCTCTTTAGGGCGAAAGTCAGAGAGACACCACAGACAGGGCATGTAGCATCTCCAGTTCACCTGAAATGTTTGTGTACAATGGGAGGAAACCAGAGACCCGGCAGGCATGCAAACTTCATACAGAATGGACCCTTGGCCCAGATTCGAATGTAGAACCTTCTTGCTATTAGGCGACAGTACTACTCACTGCACCACCAAACTACCCCTTAATTAAGCATTATAACCATCTACCAATGATCAGTGAATTGTAAACCAATACAGCATGTGGTGTCTTTGACGTGGAGTACCTTAATATAGAATTTGATATTAGTTGATATAAGAAGTGTGTTGATAATTGCTTGTATTTATGTTAAATAAAATGCATTATGCATAATGTGTCTACAGCAACACGTTTGGGATCATTTATTCCAACTTTGATAACACTGATAATACTCTCTCTCATCTATTTTACACTGTTTCATCACTCTCCAGTGCCATGAACATGGATCGCTTTGAAAAGGGCCCTAGAGAGATCCTCACCCCAGAGATCCAGAAGGTGAGTGGGTCACTTTTGTGCTCCATTCAACATCCTGTACTCTAGAGAGCATGTTTTGCGTCTTCTATATGTTTGAGTGACCACACACATTGAATAATGGTCATTTTTCTTTACTGTTTTTAATTCCTTTCAGGATTTGCTGGTGCTAGAAGAGCAAGAGGTAGCATTGGGATTTTAAATTGTATTTTAAAGCATTTATTATTTTCATTATTATTTTTAATAATGGTGTAAATTGCTTCTCAAATCCCTGCATACATATAATTCCAGGGCAGTGTAAACTTTAAATTTGGAGTGCTGTATGCCAAAGACGGTCAGCTGACGGATGATGAAATGTTCAGTAACGGTGAGCATCATGCTACAGCCCAGTCCACATAATTAACTATCACAGAGCTGTATTAATTAATAACGTACTGCTTTCAATTTGTACCTTAATTGATGTTTTTTCTGATCCTGGGAAATGACTACAGAGACTGGAAGTGAAAACTTCGATAAGTTCCTGAATCTCCTTGGTGACACAATCTGTCTGCAAGGCTGGGCGGGTTACAGAGGAGGCCTGGACACTAAGAGTAAGACAACATAACAATGAACAGGCTTACAACACATGCATACACACACATTCGAACCTCAACAATAGAATTACAGAACTGTTTTTTTAAATGTATAACAAAATGTTCCCCTCGCTCCCCTCTCTAGATGACACTACAGGAATAAACTCCATCTACACAGTCTATCAGGGTCATGAACTCATGTTCCATGTATCTACCATGTTACCTTACTCCAAAGAGAATAAGCAACAGGTGAGTCTCAGCAACCACAAACACACACACACAAACAAGTACACTACAGGCCAGAAGTTTGGGCCCACCTTCTTTTTTCAATAAGAAACAATGTCCTGATCTTTCAAAAATGTATTACAAGAAAACATACATAGAAACACTCGAAACAAAGTATTTTGTATTTTACAGTCTGTAGTTATTTAGCCACAAAGACTCAAACTATTTGATTTAAAGAAGACATATCAGGTCTGTCCTTAGTGATATTCACGTTGTGTCGGATCACGAAAAAAGAAAAGTATCACTAAGTTCTTCCACACACAGTTCCTTTTGGTTTACATATAATTGGACAGAATTTTATTCTTCAACAGGGTGGCGATCCCAATCGTTCTTCAAAATTCTGCCAAAATTATATCCAGAAATCTTTAGAGAAGTATATGTTGGCCTGCCCAGTCTTCAGATGTTTCTCCCACTGACCTGCAGGGATAAACTGGAAAAACAAGTTTGAAAGACGTGTCCACCAACTGAGACAGAACTGTTTTCTTGCATGAAAAGGTGCAGGGAGGGTTTGGACACAAGTTATGTCCAAAAGCCTCTGGAAAGGATATGGTCAGTCTCTGCTGCTGTGATAAAGGCAAGAATGTGGTTATTTTGATAAAACTCATACATAAGGTTTTTGTGTTGTTACAGTACACTTCAAAACCAGCAAGTTACATTTGTTTTGAATATTTCTAACATTTTTTGTCATACATTTATGAAAGAGCAGCATATTGTTTATTTATTTATTGACTTTTCCACATACAAAAATCTAGAGGACTCAATAGAGTTGCAGTCAGTGATGTAGGGATGAGTTTAGGTTCAGATTTGCTGTTTTTGGTTCAAAGCACTGGACTTTTTAATGACTTGATCGTGTTTTAGTGGAAAGGGGTTAGTAAAAGAATGGGAATGGTGATGAGAGTATTTGCGGTCACTGGCACTGGCTGACTTCATTGTTGAGACTTCATTGATAAAGCTTGTACACTTGCCTATCCTGTTTGCATGCAGAGCAGGTTGGTCACACTAGATATGCAAGGAATACACAGAGATATTGTAAGGCTGACAGACAGTTAAAGAGAGAAGGAGAGAGTGGTACAGAGAAAGTAGAAGAGCCTGTCTGCAGCACAGTAAGTGATAAGGTCAAAGAGGCTATATATATCATTCCAAAACCTCTCCTTTTCTTCTTTTTTGTCACTCTCCCTCCATCTCCCTGCCCAGTGTGCTCATTCTGTCTTTCCCTCATCTTCTGTTTCAAACCTTTCAGGGATATTTTGTGTACAGTGTCAAACAATATTCTCATACCAAACACAGCAATGCATCTCATTTCTTCCTCAGAGCATGAGTTTCGTCTTTCACCTTTCTGTCCATGCCCCTCTCCAGTCACCTTCCCTTACCTGAATGGGGAAGACACATGAAAGAAATTCTTGTTGTTCTGCCATACCTTCTTGAGTACTATGTCTTTTTACTTCACGCCTTTTTACTTTTTACCCAAGTTATACAAGTGAAGGCGGTCGATTGTACTAATCCATGAAGGAATTCAAATAATGAGCTCGACCAGAGGGCCATGTTTTTTGTGTCATATTAAATAATTGTCTGGACTGGCAAAAAGAATGACAATGGCTTTCTTGGCCCAGTCCAGGAATCCATTAGCTCATGAGATTGGATAAGGTCATTCATCAAAAGCGACCGATTTTGAAAATAAGCCCATAGTTGGTTTTGGTAATACAGATTACAGGGAATGTGCTTGCTTGGGGTTTGTTCTATTGTTCTGAGGCAATACGTGAGATTTTTTTGAAGGAAGTCTATTTCAGCTGGAAGTTTGTAACTGCCAGTGTAATTTTTTGTCTGTTAAAAGGAGCAAATCTTTAAATATCATTGTGCATTATCATATCACAGCCAGCAAGAAGTAGACAGAGGAAGTTCGGAGTTCTGAAAAGAGAAAAAGGAAGTATTAAAATGAGTATTAAAATGCCGCTGCTAAAAAGTCATTGGTATCATTAAAGGATTTCTATGACCGATCAACTTCCTCAAAACTATATTGCTATAATGCTACACTGTTTGTTCTTATGAGGAAATTCAAGTGTACCACTCCCAAGTCGGCAGTCCATCACAGAGCAGACACCAGACACACACACTCTCTCTCACGCCTAGGGGCATCTCCAATTCAACTGACATGCATGTCTTTGTACTGTAGGAGGAAACCCATGCAGATACAGCAAGAACATGCAAATTTAACACAGAAAGGACCCATAACAATTTATTCCAGAACCTTCCAGCTTGGAGGCTACTTGGTTGCTCCCACCACCCCAAGTAGCGACCAGAAAAGCTGAAACATTTCTCATAAATTTCTCCTGTGATAGAAAGCTTTGTTTGTGGTTTCTAAACAGTGCTAGTTTATGTTTATTAGTGTGAGCAATCATACTACTGTTCTTCTTCGGTTTTATTTTTATAATTATTCTTCATATAACCTAAGAAAGCACCGCTTCTCATGTGAAATTTTGTAACCATTTCAACATCAGAATGTCCGTTAATATCCCATTCAGTGCATGTGTACACAGGTTATCAGTCGGACGATCAGAGGCTGAGTTTCGATCGTTTAGTGGATGGTCGAGTCTGTGATGTCACGGGTAGGGAGGCTGGAAAGGGAAAAAGGTTATGAACAAAAGAGATGTGTGTCACTGTTAGTTTGGGTTTAATTAAAGATAATCAGCACATGAATGCAGCTACTTTTAGTCTTCCTTAACCATAAATGACTTGGTGAGTGCCGGCACGTTCAGGCTCCTGCTCTTGGGTGTCTCCATACACTGGTTTTATAGCAACCATGCAATCACGCTTTGTATTTTCTTGCAGAAATTGGCACAATCTAGTTTGTTTGCAGTCTTTAGAAAGTTTTTATAGGTCTTTATAGGTCTTTCTACTCTTTGTGAAAGTTAACAGACTATTCAAATTGTTTCATTCAAACTGGCTGTTAGTTTGCCTGGTTCAGAGCATTTCCTTACAGATAAGTGTTCTCAACCAATCCATAAAGGAATGAAAAGGATGAGCTCGACCAGACCACCATGTTTTTTGTAACGTTTTAAATAACCGTCTGAACTTGTGAAAAGAATGAGAAAGACTTTCTTGGCCTGTTCTATTACTTGGCCCATTCTGTTAAGTGTATTGATGTTGAGACCGGTTAATGAAATTCCAATTACACTGATCAGCCATATCTTTAAAACCTGATATTGTGTAGAACCCCCTGTGCTGCCAAAACAGCTCTGATCCATTGAGGGTATTTTGTGTTCTGACACCTTTATATTCTAGCCAGTGTGAGCTTTTTCAGCAGTTTGTGCTACTGTAGCTCTTCTGTGAGATTGGAGCATATGATCTAGACTTCGTTCCCCATGTGCGCCACTGAGCCTTGGGTACCCATGACCCTTTCTCTAGTTCACTGGTTGTCCTTTCCTGGATGACATTTGGTAGTACTGACCACTGCATACTAGGAGCACCTCACAAGAACAGCTTTTTAGGAGACACTCTGATTCAGCTTCCAACACATCACTTCAAGAATACTTGCTTACTAATACATCTCAACAACTGACAGGTAGTAAGATAATCAGTGTTATTCACCTCGTCAGTGGTGTTGATGCTATGGCTGATGGGTGTACACTGAAAATGCTATACTGTGTGTTCTTATGAGGAAATTCAAGTGTACCAGTCCCTTTCCATGACATTTTAAGTGGACCCTGGACAGGTCGGCAGTCCATTGATGCTATGGCTGATTGGTGTACACTGTGAAATGTATTCAGCTCTTTGTAGCTAAATTCTGTGAACCTGGCTTGCAACTCAAACACTCACATTTACAAGGCTAGATATCCGACAAAAAACCTAAAACATACCCTACATAGGCAAGAAAATGAAAGGGTACATTTGATGCTGCTTCTGTTGCAGTACAACAGTTGACAAGGGAATCTTTATTTTTTATTTAGAAAATAGTGTGGCAGTTATTTTGATTAATTCCTAGGCCTGCTTCTGGGCTTCAGCTCTTTCTCTCCATCGCTCAGATCAGATGTCAAGTTGGTCACAAGTACAGCTCTCGAACTACTTGTGGAAGCATTTGCAATTGCTGGATTTTCAAAGCATCTAAACATGCTCAAGGCCTTCGCTCCCCTCAACAGATAACCACTCGAACTCTGACTGTCCATTCACATTTACCAGTGCAGACTGTGAAAAGAGCATATACCACACACACACACACACACACACACACACAAAGACTCGTTCACCTTGACCAGGGATAAACTGAGCACACTCATGCACACACAACCCTCCCACCAGTACATATTCTGTGTTTTGAATAAGGCTGAGTGTTTAGAATAACAGCAAGTGACAGAAAATGCCAGAACAAAACCATTGTCGGGTAGAAATGGGTACTGCTATCCATGGATATTGCATTGCAAACAGAAGACACTGACTTATTTGGAAATAAGTGCATTTGTATCACATTACTGACCACTGCCACGCATTGATTTTTCCCGTTTCTAACCTGTCTCAACCCAGGTGGAGAGAAAAAGACATATTGGAAATGACATTGTCACCATCGTATTCCAGGAGGGAGATGATGCCTCGCCATCCTTCAAGCCCTCCATGATCCGTTCTCATTTCACACGTATCCCTTCATTCAAAATGATAAAAATGCAAGACAATAAAATGATAAATAATGTATGTTTCTGTATGCGTCTGCAAGTACAACTTATGTGGATTTACATGTCCTTAACCTGCATCCAAGATATTTTTGCCTTAGTTAGATATAACAGTCAGAATGACAGCTATAGGTATGTTTCTGTTGCAAATACATTCAGCTGTAACTGCAATTATAAAATAGTAATATACAACCTATACTATTGCAGGGGTATTAACAGGGTTGCTATTGTTGCAGGTTGAAAATTTTCTCAGAGGAGAGTGTGCCGTTGTTTGGTCCGCCGCTCCCCTCTCCACCAGTGTTCACGGACCACCAGGAGTTCAGGGACTTTTTACTAGTCAAACGTTAGTCCGCACATTTTCTTTCAGTCCATAATATGCACTAGACAGCATTAATAGCAGATAAGATACATATAAATACACACATGTAAAAAAGAGAAAGCCCCGGAACATAATGCATGTCTCTCTCTCTTTCTTTCTTTCTCTTTCTCTTCCACCTCCTTTGCTCAGTAATAAATGGAGAGAAAGCCACTCTTGAGACCCCCACGTTTGCTCAGAAACGCCAGCGAACTCTAGACATGCTGATTAGATCGCTGTACCAAGACCTTATGCCAGACCTGCACAAGGTACACACACAGACACATGTGCACACAGACACAAACACACACACACACACACACACACCATTATCTATTGATTCTGTCACTTTTTTCTTTTACACCTCCTTTTAAAACACATCGAACATTTATCTTTTCCTTCTGCATTATCTCACCCTTTAGCTCACACTTTCCCCTCGTCCAATTCTCTAGCCACCCTTTTCCTGTCAGTGCCATCTTACTGTGCTGTGGTGCTCATACAACACCAAAAGATCAAACATATGATGTATATATTTGTACAAGGAACACTGGAATTGGCCCAGTGTTGACTGTAGTCGTTTTAAAGGATTGGTGAAAAAAAAGACACGCACAGGCAAACTGGCCCCAGTTTCCAAAAGATTAAATGCTTCAATGCTGACCACAGCAGCGTGAAAGACAACAGCTGTACATTTTTCTTAAGTAATCTTAAAATGTTTTTGCTGTAGCTGCACTTTTCAAGAAAGCCCTAATCCACTTGAGTTTCTTCTATTGTTTCCCAACACTTGCTCTGCCACTGACCCCAGTCTGCTCATCTCTGCCTTAATTCTGGATTTGTGCTCCTTTCCTGGGTCCTCCTCTCAGACCCATGTGTGTTTTACTGCTCCTTTAGGTTCCCTTCTCTCCGCAGAACATGCTTAACCGCCGCTCTTTCAGCGACGTGTTGCCTGAGTCACCCAAATCGGCCCGCAAGAAGGAGGAGGCGCGGCAGGCTGAGTTTGTTCGAATAGGACAGGTAGTGCACCTGTACATGCAAGCTGTGGAAACACTGTAGTGTTACATAGTAGTATAAAAATTAGCATAAGGTTTAAAAAATTACCAACATTAGATATAATTATGACTATATCAAGTAATTGATAGTCACATCATGGTGAATTATACAGTGAAGTAAATGTACATTTACTTCACATGGAAAAAATGCTGGAATAAGGATGTTTTTCTTTCCGTAGAATGTACATCAATGATCACTTACAAGTCAAAAAATATCTCATCTACAGTCATGGCCAAAATTATCGGCACCCCTGGAATTCTTCCAGAAAATGCACCATTTCTCCCAGAAGAAATGTTTTAGTATAAAAAGGTTTATTTCCTTTATGTGCATTGGATCAACACAAAAAAAGCTGAGAAAAAAGACAAATTTGACATAATTTCACACAAAACTCCTAATCTCCCTGGATGGGGACGAAAGAGAAAAAATGATAAAAGACTGCAATGCAGGATAGTCAGAATGGTGGATAAACAGCCCCAGTCAACTTCTAAATAAATTCAAGCTGTTCTGCAGACTCCGAGTGTGACAGTAGCAGCTCGAACTATCTGTCGACATCTGAACAAAATGAAACGTAACGGCAGGACCCCAATTCTGACACAGAAACATAAAAAAGCCAGACTGGAGTTTGGCAAAATGTACTTGAGGAAGCCAAA
>JBBPCY010000082.1:13425293-13437670 GCA_037974405.1 Brachyalestes nurse | reverse complement strand
TGCTGCCTCAGGCACTGGGTGCCATGATTGTGTACAAGGCATCATGAAATCTGAAGACCACCAAAATATTTTGGGGCGCAGTGTAGGGCCCAGTGTCAGAAAGCTGTGTCTGCATCAGAGGTCCTGAGTGTTCCAGCAGGACAACGACCCCAAACAAACCTCCCAAAAGCACCAGAAATGGTTGAATACAGCGCTGGAGAGTTCTGAATTGGCCAGCAATGAGTCGGGATCTAAATCTGATTAAACACTTATGGAGAGATCTCAAAATTGCTGTTGGGAGAAGGCACCCTTCAAATCTAAGACCTTGAGCAATTTGCAAAAGATGGGTGGTTGAATTTTCCAGTTAAGAGGTGTATAGTTATAGGAAGTGATTGGTTTCAGTTATTTTTTCCAAAGTGTGTGAAACCAAATATTAAGTTAAGGGTGCCAATAATTTTATCCGGCCCCTTTTTTGAGTTTTGTGTGAAATTGCGTCAAATGTGACTTTTTTTTCAGGTTTTTTTGTGTTAATGCAATGCACATAAAGGAAATAAACTTGTGTATACCAAAACATTTGTAATTGCACTAGCCTTCTGGGAGAAGTGGTGCATTTTCTGGAAAACTTCCAGGGGTGCCGATAATTTTGGCCACGACTGTACTTCACAAACATGGTATAAATGTAAAGTTTAGAACTCAAACATTTGGCAGGATTTCTCCATGTGTTTCAAGGATCTACAAAATAGAAATAATTAATATTAAGTTAGTCTATGAAAATACCTTAAAAATAAGGTTTACGTGTGTTTCATTCTAGGCACTGAAGTTGAAAACTATCGTTAGAGGGGATGCTCCTACTAGTCTAGTCAACACTGGACTTTGCAGGAAAGAGGTAAGAAAAGGATAGATGGAGCTAAAAAGAGGGAAAGACTGAGAATGTGACTGTTAAAGACCTCTGTTGCTTTGTGTTTTTTGTTCCAGCCGTGGGAGTCTCAGTCTTTCTGCAGTGGCTTTGCGTATGACATCGTCTGTGGAGATTCCTGGGGTCAGTCATTACTAGTTGCCACGGACTCAGCGGGGGTCATGCTGTTGGAGGGTGAGAATATCTCATTATGAATCATCATGAATCATTTTGTTTTATTCCCCAGTTCCAAAGTCAATTTTCTCTTTTATAGCTCTTCCTCCCTGGTCCTCAAACACATATTTATTTGCAGTATGTAGCCACTGCAGTGAGTCATATTCTAAATAGAAGACCAAGCAACAGAATCATACACTCTGCACAGCATACAGCTCAGAGTAACTACTTTACTACACTCATGCACTACAGCTTAGAGTACCAGTACTGTACTGTACTCACACACTACATACAGCTCAGAGTAACAGTACTATACTGCATTCATGAAATATATACAGCCTAGAGTAACAGTACTATACTATACTGTACTCATGCACTACATACAGTCTAGAGTAACAGTACTTTACTGTACTCACGCGCTACATACAGCTTAGAGCAGGCCTATTCAACCAACGGCCGCTAGTTGAATAGGCCTGCTCTAAGCGGATCCGGCCCTTTTGAATATTTTCATGGCCCATATTTTCGTGTTTCCCCCCCCACTACTCCGCTGGGAATGGCAGTCTGGACAGCACGAAAGTCTGTGGCCCCCGAACCCCCAGTGACTTTCACATCCGGCCCACTTGCTATTGTAGTTGAATATCCATGGCTTAGAGTAACAGTAATATACTGCACTCATGAAATACATACAGCTTAGAGTAACAGTACTATACTGTGCTCATGAAATACATACAGCTCAGAGTAACAGTACTATACAGTACTCACGCACTACTTACAGCTTATTGTAATAGTACTGTACTGTACTCATCTCGGCCACATCTCGGGGGAGGTGCTGTGTTACGCGCATCTCGGGCCGACGGCCGCGCACCGGACTTTTCCAGAACGTCAGGATTGCCAGTCCGCCCCTGTTTGTTGTGCTGGCTCTGGGTCCATTGTGTAACTGACGCCACCAACATTAAATCCTTACATACAACGGGGCTCTGGGCAGGCTGTAGCTGACCTAGAAGCACTTTTTTTCGTATTACTCATTATGGTTGAGGGGCCTGGTCACTTATATTAGTGGCTCTTATTGTGTGTTTTGTTTGGGTTTCTGGCAATGCATGGAATTACCGAAATTAGAGAGGGGATAGTCTAACATGGAACAGCAAAATGCCGCCATGTAATCCATTTATTTCAACAAAGTAATTGTATTACTATTTAAACGGTAACTGTAACGGAATACAGTTGCTTCTAATTACGTAACACCGGTACATGTATTCCGTTACTCCCCAACACTGCTCATGCTATATATAAAGCTTAGAGTAACATTACTGCACTGTACTCATGCACTACATACACCTTAGAGTAACAGTGCTGTACTGCACTCATGGACTACATACAGCTTAGAGTAACAGTACTGGACTTTATTCATGCAATACGTACAGCTTAGAGTATATACTGCAGTCGTTTTCAGTCACAGGCATGTCCGTATGCCTTGCACAGTTTCTGGTATTCTCTGCCTTCATCACACCTGCTACAGCTCATGAAGAGCTTGATAATTAGCTTAGGTGCCTCATCAGGTGTGTTGGAGCAGGGAAACTGTGCAAGGCAGTGCGTCCTCAAGACTGGGATTAAAAACCTTTAATGCACTGCATACAGCATTGTACACATTATAGTAACAGTAATATGCTGTAGTTGTGTACTTTTCTGTACTACTGTACTGTTTTCATGCACTGTATGCAGCACAGTGTAATGGTACTATACTGTAATTATAACTGGTATACAGCTGAGCATAACCACACTGTACTGTAATTTCATACTGTACACAGCTTAGAGTAACAGCGCTATGCTGTTACTACACTGTATTTGTGTACTGTATACTGCTTAGAGTGATTGTACTGTAATCATACTGTATGCTACTCAGAGTAATAGCATTGTACTGTGATCATGTATTGTTACATCTTAGGGAAACAGAAAACTCAACATACTAATAGAGTTTTGAGCAAGAGCACTATACTTTAATTATGTACTGTTATATCTTAAACTATAGTACTACTCTGTAATCATGCACTGTACACTACTTAGAGTAATTAAATGCTAATCACATACTGTATACTGCTCAGAGTGACAGTACAATGCAGTAATTATAACTTGCAGACAGCATAGAATAACCCTACTATCATGTAATTTCATACTGTATACATCTTAGAGTAACAGTACTATACTGTAACCACTGTAATGCCCTCCCACCATCTGCACTGTGCCATTTGCACTGCAGCACAGCAGTCCATGGTGTCATTTACAATGTTAACATCGTTTTAGTGATGCAATGAATACCTGATTTACACAAAGCATGAAGCTGATACAACATGAAAAAGAGAAAAGAGAGTAATGGAATGTAGCAGAAACTGCTTTGGGGACAGTGGAATTGTGATAAAAATCTTTTCTCTGGTTTGTTCAGTAGAACGCATACACCATCTTCACTCTCAAATATTAGTACAATGTGATATTAAATGTGAGAATTGTTTTGATGTTTTGAGGAAAATTCGTTTTCTGAGATAGCAGTACATTTATTTTGAACCCTTGTAAGGAGCAGCGCCTGATCCATAGGGTTTTTCTTCATTGCTCAACCAGTTACCACCACCTAAACAATCTGCAAATTAATGAAAAGTGAGATTGCCTTGTTAAACTTGCTTCCCGTTTTTTTTTGTTTTTTTGTTTTTTTTGTTCCAGCATCAGATTCACTGCTTTCCAATGCAGGTAATATACAATCCTCCTTTCAGTTTGGTACAGTTGAAGAAGTTCCTCTTAAATGTAAATGTATAAGCAAACAACAGCATATTTAAGCACAAAGAATATTTATTGTATATGTCGTATACACAATACAATTATTGTATATGTTGATAATATGGTGGTATCCCATATAGTTTCATAATTAAAACGTCAAAAGATTACATTTAGATTGCATTGTAGCTTTCATTTACTTTCATTTACTTATTTTGAATTTTTTTTCAGTGTCTTTACCTACTCAGTATTGGTCAGTATTCTGCTAGGTTAAGTGCAAAGTTTAAATTGTTTAAAAACGTTTAAACAAAAACGGTTTAACCCATTTAACTCCAAGCCGATGTTTTGCTTCAGACTCTCCATCCCTGCCTCCTGTGCAAGTGTTCGACAAGACTCTGACGGTCAAACAAATGCATGTGCTTGAACCTCAGGATCTCCTCATCACAAGAGCCGATAAAGGTGAGAGTGCATGGGTCGGTGTGTGTATCTGTTATTGAGGTAAGCCACACATATTCTGTCAGAGCAATGAAGGCACATTTTCTATTATATTTATGAAGAGCGTTAAAAAGTTCAGGGTTACTCTACCTAACACCCATAGTCGTAGCAGTACACATGTTTTGCTTGAGACAAACATCAGGTGGTGCCACTCACCTAATCAAGCGTACCCTTATAACTGGTATCTGAATTTTTTACCTTCTGGTGCAGGACCTCTAGAGGCCTAAACTCCAGCATGGGCAAAAACAATTGAACACAATTTTAGCTCATAAAACACTTTCAACTAACTCTGATAAACAGACTATAAAAAAAACCTTGTATACTGCAAGAGCTGGGGCTTTTCGTAAAAATGTACAAAACCCAGATGGTGGCCAGTTTACCAAACTAGTAATTCTAAAATGTCCCAATGCATTTCTTTCACCACCAAAGGCCCATTAATTCTCCCTGAAACAAGAACACGCTTCTACATTTCATGGTCAAGTTGAATTCTGTTTCTAGGACTTATTTGGAATTATTTGGTTTCAAACACAACAAATAACAAATAGGTGAAATCCGACATTTTCTCTATTATGCAAGAACAGTGCAAACCACATTACAAAAATGAAAGAAAGAAACAGTATTTGATGTCTTAAAGTAACTGAAACTTATTGGAGAAAAATGTTTTCTTATGTGTAAAACTCACTGCTCACTGCTGTTGATTGTTAATGCATGCTTATTGTAATAATAATAATTTGATCATTTCAATTACTTTAGGTTCTTTTATAATATATTTTGAATTGGGAACAAAATCCACCATGTGTTTCTGTGGGCGTAGACTTGGGAAAGAAAAAAAAAAGAATGAAAGATGAGAGAATCTGTAATACTACATACAACTGGAAGTCATTGTCTGCATGACAGGTCGAAAGAAAAGAAAAGAAAGCATGAAAGACAGGAGGGAAGAGTACAGAAGCAAATAATAAATGTCAAGTCATGTCTTCTGGCATAACGAACATCCTAACACCCTTGGCAACAGCACAAAGTAGGCTCGTTCTCCCACACACACACACACACACACAGACACACAGACATACACACATTTATGTACACCTTGTCTCAGTTTTACTGCATAGTCTAGACTCAAAGCTCATTATAGAGACATAAGGAGATGTACCAGACACCCTCTCTTCTAATGTGCCCAGTTCTGGTCATTAGCCAGAGCCTGCAAACTGGACTTCTACCTTAAGCTTGGAATTTTTGCCGGAGAGAAGTAATGAATTCTCTGTTGTCCTCATCACTGGGAAAGCGCTGTTTATTGTGACAGGAATTTCAAAAAACAACAAATTGCACTTGCAAAGCTGATGACACCGTTTACTAATTTGTTGCCAGGTTATTATCAGGCTATTAACATTAGAGGTCAGGAAATCATCTCTAGCAGTGCCTTCAAATGACAGAGTGGCCAAACAGAATACAAAACTGAGAATATGCACTCCTGTAATGGCGCAATATTGTATCAGGCACACTTTGGCTACTACAGCGTTGGAAGAAGTGCAAAAGCTTGGCAAAACCAACATATTGCAGTCTTCTGGAAATCTATTTAGTAAAGAATATACACATTTTCACCCTTCCTACAAGGGTTGCGTCCCCAGCACCCACTGCATGCAGAAGTTTTGCTTGAGACAAACAGTAGGTGGCACCACTCACCTAAACTGTTCTTATAACTTCCCAGTGCTACCGTTATAAGGCAAACAAATGATGGAAGTAATTGAAATGCAGTACAGGTCTATTCAAACAGCAGCTCTAGTAGCCAAAGTGTGCCTGATCTGATATTGCGCCATTACAGGAGTGAATATTCTCAGTTTTATATTCTGTTTGGCCACTCTGTCATTTGAAGGCACTGCTAGGGATGATTTCCTGACCTCTCACGTTAATAGCCTGATAATAACCCGTTACACGAGTGAGTGTCTTTCTGCCAACAAATCACATTAACATGCATGCAAACAAACACAAAAGCTGTAAAATGTATCTGTAAGTTTCTATAAAGTACACTCTATAGCCAAAAGTATTGGGACATCTAACCACTACACCAACAGGGTGTACTATGGAGACTTTAATATGGAGTTGGTCCTCCCTTTCCAGCTATAACAGCTTCCACTTCTTGGAAGGCTCTCCACAAAATTTTGGAGGGAATTTGTGTCCCTTCATTCTGTACAGCATTCATGAGGCCAGACACTGATGGCAGATGAGAAGACCTGGCTGTGTGTCCAAATACTTTTGTCCATATTGTGTAGTTGATGTTTTCATGAGCTGGTTAAAAGAACACAGGCTTTTTCTTCTTTGCCTCCAACTGTTGCTTGAATTTGAGAAAGTCCACCAGCAGCAGAACTGATTTAAAGTAATGAAGTATTGATTGAGCCAAACTACAGGAAATACTGGGCTTCCATGAGGAGAGGTCTGAAAATGGTTAAGTGAACACACTGACTGTCACGTCTGCTGGCCCACTCCGTGACCTCAGAGCGAGCGAAGAAGCACCAGGAACCTCTGGTTGAATCCATATTCTCTTTTATTTTTAACTTTTCAAACACAAAGGAGAAGATGACGGTCCAAACCAAACTTAAATACAAAAACCCCAAAACTCTGACCCAATAACAGAACACAATCACTTTACTGAACTCAAAACACCTGATAATCATTAGCTAAGAACCCAACCCTCCATAACAAAAGTCCCAACACAAAAACCCCAACAAAAACCCACAGTGACCCCTGCTGGCCGCTAGGGGGCACGTAACACTGACACGTAACATCACTGTTTACTGTATTAATGTTATAAATATTCATTGAGAACTCAATGAATAAAATGAAAAAAAAACAATGTATCAATGTATTTTTTACCCAGTGAGAATAAAATACCAGTAATATTCACTCCTGTAATGGCACAATACCATATTAGATACGTTTTGGCTACTAGGCCATTTAAAGAATAGCAAAAGTTTGCAGACTTCTCGAGTGGAGTACATGGAGTCAGATAAGTACTAATAGACACTGTTGTTTTTTGACCTTTCAATGGTAGTCTAAACACCACCACAAGTCTTTTATTGAAATAATATAGCTTTCACTAACTAGCCTCTGCTTTAAACAACGCCCTTGAGACAGGGGGCCAGAGAACTGCACAAGCAACTGCACAAGCCGTAATCAGGCTGAAGGGTCACAGCATGCTAAGTATTAACCAATAAACAAAACGCCTGCTGCACCTGGGAAAGAATTTCCATTTGGCTTTGTGTAATGAGGAGCTGCTGCGACTTGATTTATTGCCCTGCTGTGATGCACACAAAACATGAAATCAGTCTCTCTTATCAATAAATAATAATAAAAAAGTGTAATAAACTTTGAGGTAAAATGTAAAATTGCACGTTTTTTTTCAGGGAAGGATGCCCGTCTCTATGTGTACAGACTGAGCACGCTCAAGCGAGGGATAGAGGAGCGGCAGCTTGTCCGTACGAAATGTGACAGCAGGGAAAACAAGCTGGAGAAAACTCGGGGTATGAGAGTCACTGTGCCATACTGTATTGGTGATAGGATTCAGAGTTCACAACGGTTGTTGTCATTTCATGCTTTATTAGTAGTAGTAGCTGTTGTAGTTGTACTAGCATTAGTAATAGTAGTAGTAGTAGCAGCAGTTGTAGTAGTATTGTTGCTCAATGCCATACAAAGGGTTATTTCTTTATTTTTACTATTATTATTAGTGTCCTTCTTCTCATTATTTTTATTATTAATAATATAATAACAGTAATAATAATAGTATTCTTCTTCATCTTCTTCTTCATATTCTTCTTATTATTACTTTTGCATTCAGTACAGCATCATACAAAGGGTTATTTTAATTGTAGTATCATTATTATTATTATTATTATTATTATTATTATTAGTAGTAGTAGTAGTAGTAGGAATTTTTGTATTATTGTTATTATTATCATTAGTAGTAGTAGTAGTAGTAGTTTTTGTATTATGATTATTATAGTAGTAGTAGTAGTAATGTTTGTATTGTTGTTATTATTATTAGTAGCTGTAGTAGTAGCAGTGATAGCAGTAGTAGTAGTTTGTACTGTGGAATACACATTTTCAGTTAAAGTATCCCTTTGGGCGATGTTAGACTGAATCAGCATCAACTGTCAGTGCATTTCTACATGAATTGAACACTGATGTGTAGAGCATTGATATGAATATTATTTTACAACTACAGCATTAAACCTGCCCCAGTGCTACAGATCTTTTACAGTCACATATTAAAACAGGAGGATTCAGCTTCTTGGTCGTGCGTTAAAAAGCTGTGCCTCTGTCCCTTCAGGATGCCATCTCTACTCCATAAACACACATCACGGAGTAGAGCTTCGCATTGTTGCAGCCATAAGGAACAAGCTCCTCCTCATCACAAGGAAACAGCCACGCTTTGACTGCATCAGCTCCGTATGTGCAAATGCTGGAACCAGTGATTCACCAGTGGAGGAGTTCCAGTACATCCGGGTAGGAGGAGGGGGGGTGTAATCTCATTGTGGATATTATTGTGTTCCTGTGTGGGTAACATTTTTGGTAACATTTTATTTGAATGATCCACTGTAGATGTTCAGCTTGTTCAGCAGTCAACTGAATATTTATACATTTATATTAAAAGTAAACCCTAACACTGTTGACAGTCCACTAAGTTTCAGCACATAGTTTGTTTTTTCAGTTAAATGAAAGCATCTGGTGATCATCCCAATGGGACCATTGAAGCAAAGTGTGACCTGCTTGTTTGTTTATGTGTTTGTTTGTTTGTTTGTATTTAAGCAGCTACATTGGAATTTTATATCCAGGGCTGCCTCATACGAGCATAAAGTGTGAAGTTTGATAATGATGTAGATTGTTTTGGTGACCATATCAGAAACATATATTTTGAGTAAAATATGTTTCATTTTCTGTGTAATTAAACTGAAATTTAATGAATCTCTCCTTTAACCAAACAACGAAAAAAGCGTCTTTCACTAATGTGCTAAAATAAAAATAACGCAATGCAAAAATCAGCCATTCTTGCTTAACACATTTTACATGATAATACTCATTACGTTAGAAAGCACTATTAAAGATTTAAAAGTTAAGGAGTAGTTTAGGAGGTCTGTACATACGGGTTCTGGAGATGTAGTCACTACACTGCTCTAATGATTTGTTGTGTAATGTAATTGTTATCCTTAAGTTTTATTTCTATTATTATTATTATTATTAGTGGATACACATAATTTTATGGACTGTGTATTAAAATTGGTCATTTAATTGGTCATTAAAAATAAATGGGGAGAGAGAGAGTGAAGGGCTTAGAGAAAGAGAGAGAGAAAGGGAGGGAGAGAGAATGAGAGAGGGTGAGGGAGAGAGAATGAGAGAAAGGGAGAAAGAAAATGAGAGGGAGAGAGAATTAGAGAGGGGAGCAAGAGAATGAGAGGGGAGCGAGAGAATGAGAGAGGAGCGAGAGAATGAGAGAGAGGAGCGAGAGAATGAGAGAGAGGGAGAGAGAGAGAGAGAGAGAATAAGACAGGTAGAGAGGGAGAGAGAGAGAGAGAGAATAAGACAGGTAGAGAGGGAGAGAAAGAGAGGGGAGAGAGAGGGGGGAGAGAATTAGAGAGGGGAGAGAGAGAATGAGTGAGAGAATGAGAGGGGGAGAGAGAGAATGAGAGAGGGGGCGGGACAGAGAATGAGAGAGAGGGAGAGAGAGTGAGAGAGAGAGCTGTCTACTCACATCAATAGAGCTTGTGCATAAAAATCTAGCAAAGTCAAATGTTTGGGTATGACCCTTTTTGTTGGACTGTCTCCAGGCAGTGGAGCAGTGCCATGCAGTCACACTTTGCATTTTCTTTGGAAATGCATTACTAATTTAAACTGTTCTCCCTTATGTATGTGTATTGTAGATGCTCATATCATGCAACCCTAGTACCATAGTCACCAGTTTTGTGCAGCCACGTACCCCTCCCACACCCTCATTTGCCTCCTTTTGTCTGGCAGAAGGTTTTGCAGCATCTGTGCCTTCACTGCCTTGATAAATAACAGTTTCTGCCCCCAGGCTATCAGACTCCTAAAACAGAACTTAACATCTAACTATACATCACACACACACACACACACACTGAACTGATTTGCTTCCTATCTCCCAATCTGCTATAAACTGTTCTGCTATAAAGAAAGAAAACTAATTTTCCAACTGTCACTGTAGAGACCATGTATTTATTTATATACTGATATAATTAATTCTGTTCCTGCTAATTTTTATTTTTGCACATCCTGTCTACCTCAGTCTTTGTATTCCTTTGCATTTCTTGAATATTAAAGACTCTAGAATTGCTAGAATACAGTATATGATAATGCTACATTCACTCACATTAGTACTTTTACTGCTCCCGTTGACTGCACTGCATATTGTCTTGTTATTTTACTGTTGCTCTTGAGTTTTTTGCACCTCTCTCTTTTTTCCTGTCCTGTACGTTTGTGGCTGTTGTCTCTGTTTTTGTTCTGTGTGCTGCACCATGGTCTTGGAGGAACATTATTTAATTTCCCTGTGTACCGTGCATATGGTTGAAACACCTACTTGACTTGATCTGAAGGTCATCAAAGCATCCTGGTTCGCATGCTCTTTTAGCAAATGCAAACACGTCCCTTTAAGAATGAGAAAATGTGATGTAATTAATGAATATAGCTTAATTACTGAACTCATTTGCTTTCCATTCATTTACATATCCATTCCGAGTGCTTCTGTGTGACTTTCGGCAGTGATGTGACCGAATGCTACTTGCTAATGACACAGGAAATTGTGTCTGTCAATCAAAATCCATTTTGTTCCTTATCTGCATTTGTGTCACGCAGGAGATCTGTCTGTGTGATTCTCCGGTCGTCATGGCGCTGGTGGATGGGCCGACGGGCGAGAACGATCACATGATCTGCGTGGCCTATAAACACCAGTTTGACCTGATCAATGAGAGCACTGGGGATGCCTACAGATTGCATCACGTAGACTCCAACCGGGTTAGAAACACACACCAATGTAAAAACAGTTGACATGTGTTTATGAATACACGTTGATTCATTTTTGTGGCTTGTGTGTTTGCAGGTAAACTTCGTAGCAGCCATTGATGTATATGAGGACGGAGAGGCTGGCTTACTGCTCTGCTACAACAGTCAGTGTCTGTTAGGTCGCGTGTTCACTGTTTGAATGCTTTGATGTCCCATCTGACACTTCTGCGTCCATTTGCTTGCTTATAGATCTCTGCGCCTATAAGAAGGTGTGTCCGTTTAATGGAGCCACACCTATGATTCAACCCAATTCGTCTGACTTCCACTTCAGCTGGAATCAAATGCCCAACAGCATTGGTGCGTAACCATAGCAACACCCTGCCAGCCCAGCCCTCCAGTTACCACAGAAACGCTATCGCTATGTGGTGGGCCTCTATGTCCTCTGGTTCCATAAAATCTCCACAGATCATTTGGTACATGTCAAGCATGTCAATGAGGAATGTGCTAATATGCTGCATTTAAGCCAGGTTAGCTGGCAGTTTTCTAAGTAGGTTGTTTTCAGTGTGTATAGGTCGTGGGTTATAGTGATTAAAGGCCCACCTCTTCATTGAGCACGTAGCATAACAACTACATGTTCATGTCATAAATTAACTAAACTAACAAATAGCTTCACAAATTACTTTTAAAATTTGTCTTCTGTGATCTGATAGGGCTGTGGTAGAATCTTAGTAAACAAGCAGCTCTTTTTAAGTTTTTGTTTTGTTTTTTTTTTACCTAGCAAGGGGCGGGTTTTCTTGTGGATTACAATGCAGTTATGTAAGACACTCTGGATAAGAGATAAGAGAATCTACCAAATGCTAAAAATGTGCATGCATATACACTACCAATCAAACGTTTGGACACACCTTCTCATTCAATGTTTTTTATTTGTTTTTATTCCTTTCTACATTGTAGATTATTATTGAAAACAAACAAAATGATGAAGGAACACGTGGAATTATGCAGTAAACAAAAAAGAGTTAAACAAACCAGAATATGTTTTGTAATAAGGTAATGATGGACTGTTGTT
>JBBPCY010000082.1:13409419-13423101 GCA_037974405.1 Brachyalestes nurse | reverse complement strand
TCGGTTCTCAAAAAAAATCCGCGTGTGACTGAATCCGCGAGTCCTGATCCGCGTAAAACTGGGGGATTACTGTATATAGTATTAGATAAAATAAAATATTATATAAATATGAGATCAAAAGACCAATAAAATTGTCAAAAATTATAATGATTATTATTAGCTGTAGTAATAGTAGTATTAGTAGTAGTATGATGATGGTTTATTATTATTATTATTATTATTGTCATTGTTGTTGCTATTGTTGGTGCATTTATTACATAATTTGTAAATACCAGGTCTACTTAGCATTATATGATGAATGGACCAATAAAAATTGTTCTCACATTAACATCTGTTAATGTAAAAGTTAGGAACCTTTCATCATTCTCTTGAAAAGGAGTTTTGTATCCAACAGCAGCAAAAATGCTTTATTAAAAGATGCAGTGCACATTTTTAGACTGGCCCCTGGTGCAGAAAAATATCTGCATATATTCCAGATAATGCATGCTTTAACAAAGCTCGGGTCAATTCATGAGTACATTTCATGAATTTGCTGAAAGTAATGGTCAGTGTGCTCAATAGCGCTAGTGAAATGAGAACTCAAATGGGAACTATCTGGAATTTTGTGGATGTTTCAGTTTTCTTTAGAACATTTCTGTTCAGCTTTCTGGAAATTGTTTGTTAAATTCTCAGTTGAAGTCTGTTAAATAATCTCAGTTAAATTCAGGGTTGACCCAGGCTTTGGCTTTTTACATGATTTTGTGTTAAATTAAATTTGTAGGTTTCTAATTTTTCTCTTTAGAGGGGGATTCCTTGCCTGCGCATGCATTAAGATCATGGCTTATGTTCTTGATGGTTTTCTTTCTCCTCAGGTTTCAACTGACCCCTTTACATCTGTAACTGGATTATTTTTGTCCAGCTAATACAACACATCCTTTATGTATTTGCATTACCCACATCAGCAGATTTGGTTTATTGTACAGCTCAAATGAATGAATCCCCCCACTTCCATAATATCAGTACTTCTACATTTATATTGTATCCTGTCTTATATACAGCTTTTACAGGTTGTGGTTTGTTGGCTTATTTTTAATGCTGGTTTATATAAATAGTTGCAAAGGGGAAAACTCTGGCTTCTTGGAGAACTCTCTAATTTCACAGTTTATTTGAAGAAAAGTGTAAGCACCAGTGACCCCTAGTGGAGAAATGCTGAGCAAAGACAGAGTAAGGTAGAGTATGGATTTGCATAGCATTTGCATAGCAGGTGTATGTGGATGAGTTTGTTTGGCCTAGTCTCAGACCCTCCTGCAGTCTACAGAGGCACTTTTGCAGACTTAGCTAGCTACAGGCCCTTTCAAGTAAAAGTAGGCAGTTCTATGCCACAGCAACTAAGATACACTAGACTTTCTGATGGTGGGCAGAAGCTTCATTCTTCTCACCTGACTCTCCTAATTTGTCAGTTTGTTCTCATTTCTTCTTATTTCAGGTGAAGCTCCCTCCAAACAGATCTACAAGATCCCACTGAGTAACCTAGTCGGACGGAGCATAGAGAGGCCTCTCAAATCCCCTTTGGTCAATAAGGTGCTTACGGCGCCCGGCACTGGTGTGATAGCTCCCACCCCTATGATCCCGACCACACCCTCTCTCTCACTGTCTCGCATGGAGATCAAAGAGATCGCTAGCCGAACACGGAAAGAACTGCTGGGTGAGTGGGGTCTTTGTGTCCACATACACCATATGGACAAAAGTATTGTGATGCCTGACTATTAACACTAACAGTGACTTTCATTCAAATCCGTAGACCAATATGGAGTTGGTCCCCTTTTGCAGCTATAACGGCTTCCACTCTTCTTGGAAGGCTTACCACAAGTTTCTGTGGGAATTTGTGCCCATTTATTCTGTAGAGCAGCAGTCCCCGACTTTTGGTATAGATACAACTAAAACAAAGTGTGTTTGTTTTTTACTCATTTTTGCTAGCTTGTGGGATACATTTTTGATGGACCGTAACATGTAACCGAGTTTTTTTTTCCCATTTTTTTTTCTTTTTCAAAATAAAAGATCTTTCAGACCGTGATAATCAATAAAATATTTTTTATTCTGTCTCTCTGTGTGGCCCGGTACCAAATGACTCACGGACCCATTCCGGTCTACGGCCTGGTGGTTGGGTCCTCTGCTGTAGAGCATTTATGACATCAGGCACTGATGTTGGACAAGAAGACCTGGCTCACAGTCTCCGAAAGGTGTTGGATGAGGTTGAGGTCAGGGCTCTGTGTGGGCCAGTCAACTTCTTCAACACCAAACTCATCCTACCATGTCATTATGGACCTTGCTTTGTGCACTGGGACACAGTCATGCTGGAATAGAAAACGTTCTTCCCCAAACTGGGTCTACAAAGTTAGAAGCATGGTGTTGTGCAAAATGTCTTGGTATGCTGAAGCATTAAGATTTCCCCCAGCCTAGGGGCCTAGCCCAAACCCTCAAAAACAGGTGTGTCGCAATACTTTTGCCCATAAATAATGTACATAAGACAACCAGCACTATAAGCAAGGACCCTTGTGTTTTTGGAATGTGAGCAGACACCCAGTATAGTATTGATTCTAGCTTCAAATTTGTGTAGAAATCTATCCACCATATGTTCGCCTACTTAAATGAAAATAAATCAGTTTTAATGCCTGCTGTTTGAATGCATCTGCTTTAATGTAGGTTTGGTAGTCAAAATGATAAGTTTCGTTTCAATAGGAAGCTTTAGCTAGTAACTCATCCTGATAGCACATGTAGACATATTGCAACCCATTGCCACACGCACACCCCCTAAATGAAGGCTCAACACTGCCCTACAGTGCTCAAAATAGGCATCAGTATACACACACTTGCAGAAGTGTTGGTTACATTGCAAAATACATACATCACTAGTCAACGGCTTTTACACACACAGAGGTTTTCTACACTTCCATGTTACCCACCTAATATTTACTAAAAATACACTCAATATTCTGTGCTCACCATTTGAGTGCCTGTATTAACCAGAAAATGTCATACTTGTATTAATCTCTACTAACCTACGAAAAGCCACCTAATTATCATCATAATGTGGAGCTGTTAGATATTTAATGAGCTATTAAGTGATGAAACTGTTAACAAGTGCATTTCAAGTTAAAGGACAGTCAAGAATTTGAACACAACTAGTTAATAGGATGTCAGAAATACACTGTTACATATTCTTACCAAGTTATAGGACATGTGCTTTATTTAACATATTTTCATTTGCAGTTACAACATTACAACTTTCCAAAAAGAATAAAACTGCAGTTTATGAAATAAATGGATAAGTGGCAAAACCTGTAGTATGCAAAAACATTTGACTGGCAGATTATAATAATATTAAAACAGCTCAATTTGAAATGAATCCACTTTTCTGATTATTTATTTTCATATACATGTAGAGGTTTATTATTAACCAGGAATCATCAGTGATCTTGTTTCTCTTAAAGAAACTCTTTAAGGAGCCTATTTGGATGCTACATTGTCAATAATAAATGTTGTGTGTGTTTGTGTGTGTTTTCCTTTCTTTCCAGGTTTAACTGAAGAGCCGAGCAGTAAGGCAGACAGCAGCTCTGTCAAACAGAGGAAAATAAGCAAGAAAACAAAGGAGGAGGATAAAAGGAGAAAGGCAGGGATTCCGAGTACTGAGCAGTAAGTTAGACTGTGACTAAATCTGTTAGAGCTGATACACAAAATACTCTGAGATACACAGAATAGATTTTTTTCAAAGCATCTCTATTTGCCTCATCTGTACTGTTATGAACACTAATTTCCATACATTTTCTTGAGCCCGGAAATAAAACCACTAATGATAGAAGCCAATGGGTGCTTGCTGAAGCAGCTGTATTGTACAGAAGTAGCAGGTAGATATTATCCAGGAAAATGCTGGAGTATTTCTTTAACGGGATAAACACTATATGGACAAAAGTATTGGGACACACCTGTTTTTCAGGGTTTTGGGCTTAGCCTCTTACTTCCATTAATCTTAATGCTTCAGTAGACCAATACATTTTGGACTTTCATCCAACTTTGTGGACACAGTTTGGAGAAGAACCTTTTCTATTCCAGCATGACTGTGTACAAAGCAAGCTCCATAAAGACATGGCTGGAGGAGTTCAGTATGGAAGAACTTGACTGACCCACACAGAGAACCCCATCCAACACCTTTGGGATGAACTGGAACAGAGATTGTGATCCAGACCTTCTCCAGCATCAGTGCCTGACCTCATAAAAGCTCTACAGAATGAATGCATACAAATTCCCACAGAAACTCCAAAATCTTGTGGAAAGCCTTCCAAGAAGAGTGGAAGTTGTTATAGCTGCAAAGGGGGACCAACTCCATATTAAAGTCTATGGATTTGATTGCACAGTCATTAAAGTCCCAGTTGGTGTAATGGTCAGGTCCCAACACTTTTGTCCATATCGTATATGTTCCATTAACTAGTTATGCCGTGTATGATGCGTTAGATGTCAAACAGAGTGGTAGTTTGGCTGCAGTTTGTGCACTCGGTTATTGTTTAAGGTATGTGATCAGAATTACAGTGGGATCTTTCAAATCCTCCGAACAGGGTTGGGTTGGAGTGTGTTGATGGCGACATTGACATTCAGCGGCATTTCTCCTCTGGCTCTGAGCTGGAACTTCGGGAGGACAGCCCACCGGTGGCCAGTACTTTAACACTCTCCACTTCCTTTGAGGAGGATGTCCTGGACCTGAAGTGATGACAATCCCACCGTGCACCCCTCATACACCCTCTTCAACCCCACCTACGGTCCATTTATTTGTTTGGTTTTTGTAATATTATTTTTCTTTAGAACTTTTTGTACCTGTCCTCAGTCTGCTTACTCATCTGCAGTATGTGGTGTGGAAATGGACCCTCAAAGCTTTGCACCCGAGTGAGTTTACATTAATCAGTGTAACGAAGGCTAAAATGCGTGTGGTGGGTGTGTGTGTGTGTGTGTGTCTACGTCTGTCTATGTCTCTGTTCAGTGAGACTTAAGTTGACTCTACAGACGGTCATTTCCAAGCACTGGAAGGATCGGACAGCATGGACAAGCGCCGTCTTTGGACTGGAGTGATCTGCGGAGGTCCTAGATCAGGTTTTGGACTCATGGAGCTTGATAGCATACACTTACGGCAGCCGTGGATAACAAGGTCAGAATTTCCGGTCAAAAGATCCGATCCGAGACTACGTGAAGGCGAGGCGTTGTGAACCAAGCCTGAATGTAAAACTGAAGCACCTAAAACACAACAGAATATCTATTTCAATATCTATGTTGTGATTTAAGTGTTTTATGCGTCTGTTGATTGCACATTTGTGATTATAATAAATAATAACAAAAATAATACTAAAAAAAGAACTGTATGTGCATCTCAGGCTGTAGTTGCACATGTGAACATACATATATACACAGACAAATAAATAAATAAATAAATAAATGTCCTTTCTAGACATATTTAATGATTAACTCTACAAAATATACAGGTGAATTTTAATGTTACGCTCTACCCTACCTTACAATCCTTGCGATCCTTTGGCAAACAGGGCAGAAGTCTCCCACAAGTGCCATTTTTTTCTTACAACTCCTAGCAACTGCAGTAAATTAGATTGGCCATGTACTGCGTTTCCCATGAGGCAACACCTAGAAACCACTATCTCAAGCTGTCTTTTTTAATATATATAACACAGCTCACTAAATCGGACACAAAAAGCCTCATTCCATTAATGCGTAGCCAATATGTAAGTGCACTCTTTGAAAAAAATGCTTTTGCCTCTGGAAAAAAGGGCTCCGGAACACCTGCATGCCTCCCTTGAATCCCGTTAACAGACTTAAAGGGATTTTCTATACTAAAATATTAGAAATAGGATTTAATATCATCACAAATCACAAACATATTACAGCAAAACTACCAGAAATAAACATTACGAGAATGGGAGTTAAAGGTCAGTGGAGTATGTGCGAAGACAGCAGGTGCCATGCCATGCCATGCCATGGTACTGTTTCTGCTAAGCTAAATGCATGCCGCCCCCACCTTTCCTCTCCTTTCCCCCAACCCCCACTCACCTTCCCCTCACCCCCACCTCACTCCCTCCGGCTCTCTTTGTATATCCCACAACTATCCAACACTAGTAGCAGCCTGACCGAAAAGGACGAACCTGGGAATATTTTTGCAAAAAAAAAAAATTTGAAATGTTATTTATTTTATTATCGCTCTTCGACAGGAGCCGTGGCGGAGCTGGACTGATGGAATTTTATTTTATTTTTTTTGTAAAGCACTTCGTTCTCTTGACCTGTCCTTTCCTTTACTCACTTGCTCCCGAACTGTTTTGGCAGTGGTTTTGTAATCTAAATCAATATTAA
This sequence comes from Brachyalestes nurse, assembly GCA_037974405.1. NCBI lineage: Eukaryota > Metazoa > Chordata > Actinopteri > Characiformes > Alestidae > Brachyalestes > Brachyalestes nurse. The sequence goes on along the minus strand of JBBPCY010000082.1, from coordinate 13,416,720 downwards.
CTGTTTAGACTGTTGCTGAAACTCTGTGATATCAAAACAAACAAACAAAAAAAAATAATTACAAAAAAACACCAAGTGTCTTAAAATATTGTATTGCCATTGTTTTTAATGCCAAGTAATACTTGTAAATGTTTGTGTTTCAGATGTGGCCTCAAACAAAACCGATTATGATTATTATAGCTTTTCTTTGATCGAGTGCTGTTGACCACTGCTGTAGTTCATATTGTTCATTGATATGAAATAAATATTTATGAAATTTCAGCAGCGTACATCCTGTCTTAAAAGATTTAATGGGATTAGGAGTTTGGAGACATTTACATGGCCTTATGATGCTGAAAAGTTAACATTATTGTATTGTTTCCCCTATCATTTCTTCTAGGAAAGTTAATATGTGTTACATTATGAACAGTCTCTAAGTGGTCCAACAATGGTCCAACAATGCATGCAGTGCAGATTTAAACAGCACTGGTGTTTTGTTTTGTGTGCATTCGATTACTCCAATCTAAAACTTGTAAAAAAAAATCAAGATGCCAGCTAGTTATTTTTATGTTTCATATACCATACCGATACAGCAACCTCAAGTATCTGCTGATGTCAATACCAATCCGATAGCGTCTTTTTCCACACTAAATAAAGGAATCGTGCTGCATCTGAACCCCAGAACAGATCTTGCAGTTTTGATTTCAGCCCGGTAACTGTGTCAGCTGCGCAATTCTCTCCCCACAGCTAATGGTCGGTTTTCCAAAACTGCGTTCATGTCAGAGCTGTGTTTAATATTGTGGTCTTTTATTACTTATATTACTTATTGTTTTGAGTTTGTCTTATGTTTTTCTCTGCATTCTTAAACTGTGCAATGAATACCTATCCAAGCTAACTTGTTGGTGATGTCCTGGCACACCATCGCATTTCTCAAAGTTAAAAGATAAATTTGTTAGCATCATAGAAAACTCACACTGAAATTTATCTTCAGCCCGAACAGACAGTCGTGCTTGAACTTTGTTGACATCCCAGTAGTTAGTTTGTCGCTCCATCGTACAGTTAAAATGGCTTCTTTCCAATGTTGCCATGACAACATTTTGACTAATCAGAAACCAGCTTCCATCAAGCAGCTCAGGTTCGGCTTGACTTCGGGTTGCTTTATTTGTTATGGTAAAAACACTCACGGTGTGGCACACTTCTTTGTGCCAGAGGCAAAGTGCCAAAAGCTGTTAATAATATTTTCTTCTGGGTGCACTTTGAATCTAACATGGCTCCCTATTTCCTCTAGAGGGCGCCATGTACATTATAAAATGTCAGTTTCTACACCCATATACAGGTAGTGCACAATGTGTCCATGACTGGGACTGTTATCAGTACAGTACTGGATCAACACACCTCTAGTTATTTTCAGATGAAAAGGGATCCCCAACTTTGTCCTGGAAGGCCAGTACAGTTTGGGAAGTTCCCTGCTTAAAACACCTGGTTTAACTCACCTGTTAATCACCAGAACTGGAATAATGCAGCCCTGTTTATGTTTTTTTTCTTATGGGTGCCAGTGAAACAGGGTGCTGAAGTGAGGTCACTGAACTTGTGTCCCCTTTACGACTAGACTGGACTAAATCCCCACAGACACAATGGCACTTACTTACATAGGCATTTCTATTGTGTGGCTTAAAGTCCAGGTCCATCATAATAAAGACCTGCCTGATGTTGCACTGAAATCACCCATCAGAAAAACAAGCCTATCTAATGCAATGCAATGGATAAACGTCCAGTGTTTGACTGGTCCAACAATGTCAGGGGTCGGCAACCTTTACCACTCAAAGAGCCATTTAGACCCAGTTTCCACAAAAGAGAAAACACAGAGAGCTGCAAATCCTTTTTGACATCTAAAATGAAGATAACACTGCATATGTTTTTTACTTTTATGCTTTGTATAAAAGCTAGGCTAGTGTGTTGCTTGTGAAATGTTATTTATTCAAAGAAAACATTTTAGAACTCTGTAAAAAAAACAAAAAGTTAAACACATTGTATTTTAATATTACAAGATCACAATAATCTTCAAATTTCGTTGCGTTGCACGGCGACGTGAACCATATTCATACGATGTGGGGAGCGGGGGGGTCGCATGCATAGGGGGGGCCTGGCGACTCGCTAGGGGGGGCAATGCCTTTGAATGCCCCCCCTTGACGCTGGCACTGCATGTTATCACTATGGGAAACAATGTCTTTTTACAGAAGAGGGAACAAACATTCTCAACTTTCCATGCAATAACTAGTTTTTCCAACTCATTTTGGGCCATTATTGTTGCTCTTTTTGCAAGGGAGAAACTAGAACTACATACACCAAACAGTCATAACATTAAAACCACCTGCTAAATATTATGAAGGTTCCCTTCATACTACCAATCAAAAGAATTCAGTTTCTATTCTTGCATAAGGTATACACATGCAAACACTTCCATCCATGTTTATTCATATCTATTTTTGACAACTTTTATGAAAATGTAAAGATAAAATGTAAAAGGTAAAATATTTTAATTTAAATTCCCCACCGAGATATACAACTCGGAAGGTAGCGTGACAAAAGTATTGGGACACCCGTTTTTCTGAGAATAAAACCTGATCTACCCGGGCTAAAAATACGAATGAGGGCTCGTTGGAAAGGTCTCCTGGAGATCTACCGAACTGTGGAATTTGAAGTGTCTGACTGCCTTCCCCGTTGAGATATGCAACTCGGAAGGTCGCAGGACAAAAGTATTGGGACACCATGGCGAGGTGAACAGGTCCCCTTGTGTGAAAACATCCAGAAAAAAATATATTTATTGACACTAAAAAGCAAAAAAAGGAGGAGGATATTTGCGGTTTCCGCGTTATTGTGGGGATTTCCGTGTAAAACTATGAATTTGGTTTTCAAAAAAAATCTCTGTGAATGAATCCCTGACTCCTGATCCGTGTAAAATTGGGGGATTACTGTAATAGGTCTATGGGCTGTACAAAACATGTTCATGAAGTTCTTTGCACAAAATCACTCTCACATACAGAGATCTCATCAGTTCTGTTCTTGACAGTTTCAGTCCCTTTCAAAATGAGCCATTTAAGTGCTCTGTCACTTTTATGCAAATAAGCTGTTGCTTGCCATGCCCCACCCATTCCTTGCTTAGGCTGTGCTTTTACACATGGCAGAAAACAGAGGTGCTATTCAGCCCTATATGTTCGACCCCGAGTTGGACCCAGAGCAAGATGAGCACAACACTTAATGTGTGACTTGCCTTTGCCTGTAGCCATAGCGCTCGCCGTCTTATGCACGCTCTTAAGACCAGCACACAAAAATGGCGGATCTTCAACTAATCTAGTGGGTGGGGGCTCGACAGATGAGGGGTGGTTCTATGCAAATTTTCATAAATTACATCATAATGGGGTAGCTGTCTAAATGGGGCATATGATTCCTGACACCACAATCTTTCTGTTGATTCACAGAAACAGATGGATGTTTTTAGTCACGCTAGGAGTGTTTATAGGAGCAGTAGAGACCTACATTTAAATACAAAAGGATGCAAAAAGTGAGTTTTGCATAATATGTCCCCTTTAATGCTTGATTGACAAATTAAACGTGTTCTGATTTAAAGGCTGCTAAACAAATATGGAGTTACATCTTCAACCATGGTTTGCTGAAAGATACAGATCCATAGTGACACTTAGCCTTGAGAGGTTGTGGACATCGCACTGCTAAACAAAACTAAATCTGAGTTTAATGAGTAGAGCAGAAGGGCCTAATTCACGCTACCGGTTTGCTCTTCAATGGTGCATACATGCTCCAGTTATCTTGTTCCTTGTGAAAAATTAACAGCTATTTAAACATTAACAAGCTCATACAAAACATTGTTTCCTCACTACTCACTATAGAGTTATAAACAATTGCCTGCAGCACTGACCTTAGGCCTATGTGTCACATGTGGTTCATATTCAGCTGTAACTCAATACAGGTCAACAGTCACCAATCAGTAAGTAGATGAGAGAAAATAGGCCGCCTGGGGTGGCCAAATAATCACTCTGTTTCCTATGAATAATACATTAATGCAGCTGTGCAGTGTTATCTACAAATGAACAAAAAACACCAAAAAAAACCACCAAGTGTCTTAAAATATTGTATTGCCATTGTTTTTAATGCCAAGTAATAATTGTAAATGTTTGTGCTTCAGATGTGGCCTCAAACAAAACCGATTATGATTATTATAGCTTTTCTTTGTGCTGTTGACCACTGCTGTAGTTCAAATTTCAGCAGCGTACGTCCTGTCTTGACAGATTTCATGGGAATAGGATTGGGGCCCCTTATAGCCGTGGACCACTTATAATCACACAGTGTGAGGAAAATTGAGTTGGGAACCATTTACATGGCCTTATGTTGCTGAAAAATAAGTTTTTCCTCAAACAGTACTATTTTTCCCCATGAGTTCTTCTAGGAATGTTAATATGTGTTTCATAATGTACAAACCTCCAAGTGGTGCATGATGCCAACTAGTTATTTTTATGGGTGGCACAATACTTCTGTTTCATGTACTGTTCTGGTACTTTGTACACTTTAAAAAAAAATCAAATTCAATCATTTTGATACCACTGTCCCTCAGCAAATGACATATAATACTAAATGCACACCCAAAACGCTCCAGGGAGACTGAACCCTGTAGTTAGTTGAATGGAAGTCGCTTTGTATAACACATACAGGGTTCCCACACTTTGGTGAACATCAAATTCAAGAACCTTTAAAGGACTTTCCAGGACCATTATCCTCAAATTCAAGGATCACACACAGTGCCATTTACCTACTGCTACTGCGGAATATATTATCAATAAACAATTTTAGATGCAAGTGCAATAAAAGACTGAATGGTATAGAAGTTGTTGGGACAAAATCAATGCAAGAAAGTGGACTGAATGTATTGCCTACATTCATGTCAATATTTATAGCCTACATTCATATCCACAATGCATGGATATGTCCACGCTACATGTGTACATTACTCTTTTATGGAATTTTAGTTGAAACTAGCCTGCATTTCCGCAGAGCCTTCTTGTCCCCCTTCTCCTTGATGAAGCCTGAGGTTGACTACCTAGTCTCGTAGCTGTGGCCTGAAGAAATACCACCAAGAAACACCCTAGAAACACCATAGCAACCATCTCCTAAACCATAGCAACTGCCTTTCATGCCTTAGCAACAGGTGTGTCCCAATACTTTTGTCCATATCATTTAGTTTAAACAGGTGTGTCCCAATACTTTTGGTCATATTGTTCAGTTTAAACAGGTGTGTCTTTGGAGGCGTGGCCTGAGGTCTCATATGAAGTTTCATAAGGTTTGGTCACTGTATGGAGCCTGAAAGTTTCTTCTTCTGAAACTGCATTAATTTCAGTGGGGTTAAAAATTAATAGAAGTGAATTGGGGACAAAATAGATGAGCAAAAGAATCAGAATCAGAAAACGTTATTTATCCCGGAGGAAAGTGTTTGAACTGAGGGGAAAAAATAAAAACATGAAAATACCGGACGTGTCAGAGTTGGAACTATGTCTCCATCTCGAAAGCCCTGGGAGGAGTAGGGGGTCAAAAAACGGGCAATAGTGTGCTTCCTCTGCAAGCGGCTACGCACGTTACGTTGACTACATACAGGAAACAAGAATGTAGTACCGAAAATCTACAGAAGAACAAATGAACTTTCGCAAATTAAAGGATTTCAAGGACCTGTGGGGACCCTGTATATAACAAACAACGAACTTTCGCAAATTAAAGGATTTCAAGGACCCGTGGGATTTATGTTGATTTATTTATTTATTGCGCACACACACACACACACACACACACACACACACACACACATATAAACACAAAATATATACATACGCACACACACACACATATTCAGTTCATCTCGGCCTGAATACTTTTTGAACACGTCCCATTACAGGTCTGTTGTTACCTGTTCTTAGTTTGCCATTTAGGCAGGAATCATGAATGCATATTTTTTCATTCTTCCTTGTTTGTAACTCAATTATCACCATCAAGCACTTGTATCCTATTCCCATGCCGAGTCATGCTGCATGACCTGCTGATTTTTAAGACAGTTTTAAAACCTTTTCCAAGACCAAATTCGAGGACATTTTTTCTACCAGACACTTGTTTTTGCAACTCATGTAAAAATATTCTTGAAAGAGGATGAACACCAGCCAAGGGGGAACGCACACTTGATCCCTTTACAGATGGGTCTGATTGCAATACCCTCCATTCCTGTAATCAAAACCACCTTTGATTCTGTGTTGATGCCACACTGCCTGTATGGTCCAGAATTTCTATAGGGTCCAGAACTGAGGGGTAATTTCTTTGTCCAGCAGGAGTGCACGTGTGGATATGGACTGTTCAAACTTCAGGGATTGCAACATCCATCCACTTGAAGTAGGACAGACTTCCATCTTCAATTGGAAAACTGAGGACTTCAGGAACTTCATAAGGATGCATTGCTCTAGAGGATCACACCAGAATACAAAAATCACACACTGCTTCATTTCATTTTGCAACAAAAAGCATATTGGGACTTGTATTGGAATCTAACTTAATGTTCGTAAATAACAGGAAATCACTTTTACTTACATTACAAATTCAGTGAGACTCTGAACCACAGATGTTCTGGTCCTCACAAGCTAGGACATTAAAAAACAAGTTTAATGCTTTATCAGTCCCATATAATATTATTGAATGAATTACAGCACTATATATAAAAAGTCAACACACCAGCAGTATTTCTGAAGCATCCTGAATCTCTCCTTTCCAGTAGTACCTGAAAAAACATCAGCAACATATCATACATGTTACATGACATTAACCCAATCAGCAGCATTTTAGGCCAGATGTGTGGTGTGGTGTTATTCTACTTTAGTGGGTGGAACTGTACTTTGTATAAAAAGAAAAATATTTTTAAAAAAATGTATGCATCATTTAATTTGTTAAGAGGTAAATAAAGTCACTCAGTGGGTTTTATATGCAGTATCATGGTCAATGAGACACAATAACTAAATATATATGCACATTTAAAATATACTATGACAAAAATTGTACTTTTGTTGACAAATAACAATATGATAATGTCAGAGGCAAACGAACGAACAAACGGATGGCCAACAGCAAGGACAGTGCCCATTTGTTCATTTTCTTTTCTTTACTGGGCTGGCCCAATCACATCTCCTTCTTGCCTTCTTGTGTACGCAATGCAGTCTCTGCCTCTGATTGGCTGACGCTGACACGCGTTCCGTGACTTAACCAATTATTGTAGTCCCTTC
>JBBPCY010000082.1:13344706-13372502 GCA_037974405.1 Brachyalestes nurse | reverse complement strand
AAAATGGCGCCTCAGAATTTTTCCTCTCCTTCACCGCAAATGAATCGTGATACGAACCGAATCGTGGGTCAAAAATCGTGAAACGACCTGAATCGTGGGTTTGGTGTGTCGTTACAGCCCTATATATTACTCTTGTTTGGTGCAGCTTCGCTGGTGATACTGCTGAAGTTGGATGGCTTTGAAGAAATGAGGGTTGGCTCAAGGTTTTTGCATAGTTCTGTCTCTGGGTGATTTTGGTGAATCACTTCTTGACATTGATTAGCCCTATTTGATTATTTGATTAGCCCTAAATCATTTATTGGTATGTAATTCCATGTATGATACTGCATTCACAATTTAATACTGTCACAATATTTTGAACAATTTTTGTATCAATAAAAGATGCATATGTCCATGTTGTTGCTCATGGACTAGAGCTGAAATGAACACGGTGGTAGTTTGTGCACTCTGGTGATCAAACAATGCAACTGGATTAGATGTAGCTTGTTCTCTGTGATGCCCACTGTCGCATTTTTACATTATCACAATATTGTAGTGCATTGTAACACCTCTGATTAGATATGTATATTTGTTAGTACACTGACCAACATATATTCACTCATCTGGTTAGAGATTCATTTTAGTGTTGCAGCTTTCTGCATTATCTCTGTATTATATCAAGATAACGATGAACAAATGACACTGTGTAGCTTTAGCACTGCAATGAAGGAAGTGTAAAGAGTTCTGGAAAGTCCAGTACTCGACTTCATTACCCAACACAGCCTACGCAAATGCATACTTCAATAGTTTCCCCACATCTGAAGTTGAAGTCATGCTGACCTCTTTCCCTTTCTTGTGCACTGCTGGCCGCTGTCAGGACCTCAGCTGTCTCACTAATGACCACTTTTCTGCCACACTCACCTGTTGCTGGCAGCTGTGTGTGGGTGTGTGTGTGTCTGAGAGTGTGTAATTAGAAATGTAGAGTGTGCATGACTTTGTTATACTGCATAGTGATACTACTTTACTTTTTTTTTCCCCAGATAAATATGCAGAATTTGACCTAAATGACCAAGGAGACATTGGTAAGTGTAGCCATATGTGTGATTAAGACTACCTTTTGTGTTCAATGAAACAGTGATCCTGTAAAGAACAGACATGAAATCTGAGTGCGTGTCTGTCTGTGCGTGTGTGTACACACTAGAGAAACATAATAGGATTAGAGCGCACAAGCGTGATAAAGTAATAAAGTAATCATAGTCCACACACTTTCCAATCCAAGTCCTAGAGTACTCCCTACTATAACACACCTCATGAAGAGCTTGTTGATTAGTGGAGGTGGGGAATTAACTATATTGTTTAAGATGTTGAGTGCCTTTTTTGGCTTGGTTCTGCTGTTCCTGGACTAGAGCCACAAACCTTAAGTTCCTTGTTGTTTCATATCTTCAAAATTAAAACAGAATGTCACTTGCCATTTCTGAGCTTACCCTTTCTTCTTTTTTTTTTTTTTAAATTACCAAACAGTTGGTTTTGGCATGCCCAGTGTTTTAGCTGTGTTCTCCCTCTTGATGGCCAGGTTTAACCAGCAGTGACATTTTTGTCAGAGCTACAGTACTGTGCAAAAGTCTTACACACAGGAGAACAATATATTTAAAACCTGTTTAGCTGTATGTGTTTGTAATGTAAATAAGTCATATTAAATAAATAATATAGTAAATAATGATTTTATGTATGTCTATGTTTGCTTACCCAGATCACTCTTCATGGAAGAATACATGGTTCAGATCAATTGATAGTTCCTTAGATTAAATCAGGAGCTGCTGATGGAGTTTCACAAATCTATGCAAAAGTCTGGAATCAAACCTGTGTTCTTTTAACCAGATCACAAAACTTAAATAACTTTTTTTACAAACAAAACAAATATTAATATTATTTAATGCTTTGTTTGTTGGCATTTATTCTTGCATAAACGTGTGTATTTGCTGGAAGAAAGTCCCTCACTGCTCAGATAAATGGCATAAAACAGTATGCACGGGAGCCTAAGACTTTTGCACAGAACTGTACATGGTCAAACAGCAGAAGGAAAGGTCTTAGATCGCACTGTGGAAGGCACCAGAACACATTTGCCTGAGAAACAGCTGCAAAAGCCAAATGGCCAAACACATTTGGTGCTCCAGTGTGTGAATTTTGCCTTGATGTTCCAGTTCGAGTGTTCAGACCCCTGTTTAAATACTTTTATAATGGCTTAATCTAGAGAGCTGCCCCTCCTTTTTTGGTAACAAGACGTTTCACTCATAGCCACTTTAACTAATTTAGTGGAGACGTGTTTCTGGTTTGTTACAGTTTTCCGATTCAGTCAATTTTTGGTGAAAAGCACATTTTAAACACTAGTTGGTGCACAGTGAGCTTTAAATAGGTCTACTTGAATGCTTGTCCCTATTAAATCTAGAAGAAAATTACTTCTGAAGAACTGTTTTTTGTTTGTGTGCATTTTTTTAAATTGTCCATGGTATCGCCACAGGTGCAAAGGGCATTCTTTGACTTATTTTCACTATGTTTAAAATATGTTTCTGTTGGAACATTTTCCAAACAGTGTTCCTAAATCAATATGTTATGACAGTAATTACTGAGGAGACAACTCTGAGACCAAACTGACCCTACAGATTATAATATGCAGTTTTCATAGCTGTTACAAATGAACAGCAGTAGATTGAGGCTATATGTGTGTTAAAAAACATTTTGTGTTATGTGGCACAGATATGATGGGTCTGAAAAGGATGATGGAGAAGCTGGGCGTGCCCAAGACCCATTTGGAGATGAAAAAGATGATATCAGAGGTGACCGGGGGCGTCAGTGACACAATCAACTACAGAGACTTCGTCAAGATGATGCTTGGCAAACGCTCAGCTGTGCTTAAACTGTAAGTTTGTACGTGTGTGTGTGTTCTCATGAAACCTATTGCAGGGCAATTTCTTATTCTGCCAGGTCCTGTTCAGTAGGGCTATTTTTAGCATGCCTGTGTGTTTAATCGTGTCAGCAAATCCACTGCTGCATCAACACATCAGCATTTCTCTGCCATTATCTCTCAGTGGGAGTGAGATATGCTGTGACATAGAATGTCACCACTGCTTATCACATGACATTCCTGGTTTAGCCTTAATTACAGAAAGTTGTGCAGTTTGAGGAGGGTCGTTTTACACCCCAGTGCTGCAACAGTGTAATTCTTAGATTTTTGTGTTATCATTATCATTATTGTTTTTTGCTGCTCTTACTTTTGTACTGTCCACTCTCAGCCATAACAGTGGGACTAAGAAAGGTTTCTTTTAACTGCTACCATTATTGGTCTTGGCATTACAGTTACTGGAATGAGTAGCAGTATGTAAATGAAATTTTCAGCAACTTGTCGGGTCGTCCAACAAAAGGTAATTTTGGTCAAACAATGCAGTGCAGTCTTTCAGTATTTGATTCACTAATGTGTGTTAATATCACAATTCAAAAAGCCTTATTGACATGACTATGCAATATTGCCAAATATCAGTATGTAGCATCATAGAGACAGTTGACTGTTTTCTAAATTCCAATTTGGATTGCTGACAGGCAGCTTGTCTCACTTTAACCTCTCAGTGTACTAACATTCCTGATTTTTAAAATGAGCATGTTTAGTGTGACTGCTCTTGAAAACCAAGATGGCAGGCAGTTCCCCTTCCATTAAATCCCATCATAATCCACATCACACTAATCATCTGATGAAGGGCAACATTTCCCTTCAGTTCTGTCCTCACTTTCTGTTTCGTTGTTCTGTTTAACAGGTTTAGTCAGGGGAGAGTCTTCCCTTTGCTGACTGGCAGTTTTTTTCCTCTATTATTTGACTTTATAATTTGGACATTGGCAAAAATGTGTCTTGCAGGCTGATCTTCTGACGCAGTTGCTTGGTCTCTCCTACATATGAGAATTCCATTGCCTATACCGCTTTCTATAGCATGAGATACCGCTTTGTTTTGGGTCATGTAATTGTGTGTGTAGGTGTATAAGACACAAGCTTCCACACACACAGTTTTCTATGTTATGTCTGCTACTAAGATGCCCTTTAAGTTGGCACAGGTTCCACCCTCCCCTGCCCCCCCACCAGTTCTTCTGTTTTCGTTCCCGAGGGAAAAATAGAGGAAGAGAAAAAAGGCAAGGCCTGAAAACAGAAGCCTTAGTTCCCCATGTTTTGTTTTCTTTGGTGAAGGAAAAGAAAGACTTGGCTGAAATTACTTAGGGGGAAAAAAAAAGTTGACGCTAACAAAATCGTGCACTGGAGCCAAGAATCATGCTGTATCAGTGCTGACTGTTGCTAGTAAGAGCCTTTTGAAGTTTAAGCTAGCTGCTACTACACCCTCACTGACTGGTTTGAGTTGTGCTGCTTAACAAACCGGAATAAAACCGTTTATGTAAAGTTAAAGGGGACCTATTATGCAAAACTCACTTTAAAAAAAAAGGTTAGGTCTATGGGCTATACAAAACATGTTTATGAACAAAATCACTCTCACATAAAGAGATATCACCAGGTTTATTCTTCACAGTTTCAGTCCCGTTCAAAACACGCTGTTTTGGGGTTCTGTCAATTTCCTGCAAATAAGTTGTTGCTGGCCACGCCCCACCATCCCATGGCCATCGAAAATGAAATGGAGCCACGCAGTCCTTCTGTTTCTTTGTCTGGGAGAAAGTGGAGGGATTTGTGCTGTTATTTGCAGCAACGACACAACACTTCATGAGAGACCTGCCTCTGCCTGTAGCCATAGCGCTCTTGCTAAGCTCGTAAAACTAGCAGACAAAATGGCGAATGTTCAACTAATCTAGTGGGCGGGGTCTCGACAGATGAGGGCGGTTCTATGCAAATTGACCCAGTGGGCCCTCCGTCTAAACGGCTCGTTTTAAAAAGGACCCAAACTGTGAAGAATAAACCTGGTTATATCTCTGTGAGAGTGATTTTGTGCAAAAAACTTTATTAACATGTTTTGTATAGCCCATAGACCTATTATAACTAAAGTGAGTTTTGCTTAATATGTCCCCTTTAAGGTTTCTCAAAAGTGAAAAGTAAATAATGGATTAGAGTTCAGTCTTGAAAGTGAAATCTAATATGGGGTTGTTTATACTCTTGTAGCTTATCTACAAGTTTGACAAACTTTCTTTGAAAATCTTAAAAAAGCGAAAGTGACAATTTTACAGAAGCTCTAAGCTGTCTTCAGCTTGAGAAACTGGAGAGCATTTAATTCATGAACTTAACTGAGATTAAAATAAATTTAATGAACAATCTAAACAAAACAATGTGGTCAGTGATAGAATCGCATTATATATGATTAGACCGGAAATCAACCTAAAATCCAAAAACACTCCTTGACTTTTCCCCTACAGCTGAATTTGCTAGTTTGGTTTACACTATTCTTTAAAAGAGAATGCATGGAAGCAGTATGTGAAAGACGTTTTTCATTTCAGTCTTGAACTACGAATGCTTTTCAGTTACGTAAAAGGTTGAACTGGCAGTATTATGCAAATGAATCACTAATCATTAATGGGTGGCTATTGGTTTTCTTCTTGTCTGTTAGTACAACCTAAGTATAAGCCGATAAGAGAAATACTGACCATTCATACTGGGCCTGTGGCTCCTGCTGAAATTACAGATGCAAGTGTGGAGAAATTCAGTAATACAGCACGCAGGACACGTTTCACGATTTCCACTTAAGTGGTTTAGTAAGTTCGAAACCAGTCCCCTGGCCCCTATCTGGGCCATATAGTGTGACGGATAGCCCAACGGAGTCGTTCCTGTAAGCAGACTGAATTGGGACAGAGAGTTAATTTAGGACAGCTCTAAGTAGCCCTGCAGTGCTGGAGGGCAGGCAAGAAAAAGTCTTTTCAGCTATATGGGGACACTTGACACCAAAGCTTCTTTTACGTGCAGATAAAAGTTGCTGTTGGCTGTGTTTTTAGTATTAAAATGGCTAAACGTGTCACAGCTATTTTAAAAGAAATGTGGGCAATCTGACTATAAACCATTCCCTTCGAAATTAAGCCCTGATTATAGCTTTAATTTTATTCCCAGCCCCTGAGTACACTAAGCTCTAGGGAGGTGACCCATATACTCAAACCAGTTAGAATGCATCAGTGAGGTTTTTGCAAAGAGGGAAAAGTGTTCAGTAAGGGTGGACGATATAATGATATATTGTTATCCAGAAAAAAAATGGGTCAACATTTATTGAGCGTATTATGGAGACCGTCAGTACTGAAAGAACACTGAGTACTTAATATGAGCAACTACATGTTCCATTCAAATTAGATTAAGAAGCGGTTTCTAGGTAGTGTAGCTCACACTATGTTTGAATCTAAGAGTATATTTTACTTTGAAAGGGTGGGATTCGCCCCCAAATCCTGACAATGCTGGGAGTCCATAATTGGTTATACTTAATTTATTGTAAGAAAGTGTAGAAATTTTTTTTTTTATACCGTTTTTAAAACGTGTCTGTTCTGCTTGTGCATAGGGCCTGTTAAAAACTTGTTTGATGTATATCATGAAAATGCCTTGAACAAAATCAAGGTTCACATACTTTTTAATTATTGCCCACTCCTAGTATTCGGCTTATAATCTTTGGCACTGGCAGCACATTTCATTGTTGTGTCTGACATTGTGGTGGGTGTAGGACGAATATGTATGCATTGCTGTGATGGACAGAGGGTTGTGAATCTGCTTGCTAGTCACTGGCCCCCTGCAGGTTACCCATTGGTCCAGTACAGGCTCAGGGCTTGTTAAGAGCTTATAAGAGATTTGCAGAGGTTAACCAGGAAAGGAAAGTAAAGACACTGTCTCTGAATAGACCTGTCAGGACTGCTTCATACCCACACACTCTGTTCTCTCTGTCCCTGCCTCATTCTTTATATGTATCCCTCCTCATGTCAAGACTAAAGAGAGAGTGCCAAAAATACAAGTAGCACTACTGTCATTTCAGTTGACACTTTGACAGCAATGATTTGTCTCTGACCATTTCCCTATTGCAACGTCTTGTTTTACTCAGCAGGGTGCTGCAGCCAATTTGCCTCCAAGGTTCAAGTCAATGGTGCAACATTGCAATTATTAAAAGCCTTATTTAATTGCAGGTTTAACAAAACTACTGGGCAGGAAGCATTGTAATAGCAAACCACTGACTTTCTGTAGTCAGCTGTGCAGGAATACTGCACACCTGCAATTTGAATGGAACCAGGCAGCTACTTTTGGCCATTTTCTTTCTCTTGTTATAGAATAGTTGTCTAGTTAAGAGACAAAGGGGTCAAAGAAATTTGACCTCAGGCATTTAGTTCTTCATGCAACCTTAACTTTCCTCTCATCACAGAGGACAAAACATCTTGATTTAGAGCTCTTGTTGTCCATGTCTTGTTGACCCTTCTTGTCCGTGTTCTGATGATGCTTGTTCTCTATCATGTAAAAGCAGAAGATATGTTCGGCAGTCGGTACATTGATTTTTACATATAGCTGATCAGCAAATATGTTTCTGTCCACTGTTTGTTTCTTTACATCCTATATTTAATATGTAGCTGAATGTAGGCTGCAAGCGCTGTGTGTCTGTTCTAATTTCTTGAATGCCAAGCATGATATTTGTCACTATGACGCCTTGTTTAGCTGATTCTCTCACATGTATATGACACACTGCTTTAAAATTTGTTTAAATACTCAATCGTCAGTTGTCAACATAACCACCAGATTGTAATTACAGATACAATCCATAGTGACCCACTACTGCAGTTACTTGCACAACAAACTCTTAAAATGAAAAAGTCTGTTTGAATGTACTCTTTAGGTTTAGCATTCTGTTTTTAGTATTAAAATACATTGCTATGAAATATTTGGTAACTATTATTAAACTGCATTGTTATTATTAGTGATGAATTGATATTGTTTGATATTTATTTATTTATTTATTAATGTATTTCTTTTCCCAGGGTGATGATGTTCGAGGACAAAGCCAACAGTACCACCGGCAAACCTGACGGTCCACCACCCAAACGTGACATTGCCAGCCTACCGTAGACGACCACAGGGCCACTCTTGCATCTACAATCTTCACCCATTTCACACCAATGGGCTAAGTGTACATAGCCTTACCCAAGATTGCTAGAACCCATGGGAAAAAAATCTGCGGTTCAGGGAAGGTTTCGAGGGGAATAAAAAAAAAAGAAAGATAACTATATATATATATTTGCTGTGAAGAGATCAAACTGCAGAGTAGCTTTTTATAACTAAACAAATGTATATATTTATATGAAAAATAGGTCTCTTTTTTGAAGAGTTCTCATCCCTTTTAAATGGTTTCATAAAATGAACATATGTGTTTGGTAAGAGCCCTCTCTTACTGTGAGTGAAGTGCAGTGTGTAACATTTGACCATGTATTAAGCGTAGCACGTGTTGGACGAGGCCATTTTTATGTCTTTAGACGTTAAACATTTTAATCCAGTGTTAGAATAGGTGTTCACTCTCCTGTGTTTTTGCATTAGCCACTTAAGTCTAATTAGCTTGAAGCATTTAGTCTTAAATTACCACTAACCTTTTTGACGCGGTTTATACAGTCAGTTGTGATCTAGTGTAATGTTGGCAGGGCCGCTTTCGTAGCAGAGCAACGAGATGCCATGATCGTGATGTGTATTGATATTGTAATTATGATGAACTGTGCGGTTTCTGTAACAGTGAGTGGAGCTCTGTGATCTTAAATTCTGTTGACAGACACAGAAAGGGACCCAGAAAGCCTGGAAGGAAGTTCTGTTGGCTTTTTGCTATTTGCTACACGAGCAAGTAGAGCAGTTTGCATTCCTTCTTGCTTAAATACCTCATAGGCCTCCAGCGCTCACTTTTTTTCCTTTTTTTTTCTATACTTCTTTCTTTTGTTTGGCTTTCCCATTCAGAATGTGACATTGTATAGTATTTTTATAGAAAAAAACACTGTTGGTTAAGCACAAGAGAATACGTTCAGTCACAATTTTGTAGTTAGTCACGACTGCAACGTCCCACTTGGAAAACTGTAATTTCTGTAAGTGTAGTTTCAGACGCCCATGTGTTCATTGAAATGTACACAACATTCAGCATTTGAAATCAGTTGTTCCAAGTGCCTCACATTATTGTTGATGTAGCCAGTCCCTTAAGTTCATATAGCTAGTGTGTGCAACATGTGGTCATGTATTATTTGTGAGGAGTTGCTTTTGGGTGCTTTCCAGGAATTGCTTGAATGCAGCAGTGTCCTCAGTTTTTTGGGTTTTGTTTTTTTTGTGTGTGTGTTTTTGTTTTTTTCCCCTCATCCCAGATGCAGCCGGTTTTTAGTGTTCCCTAGAGCTGTTGATTTCCGTGGCATTTTTTTTTGTTTGTTTGGGGTTTTTTTTGTTGTTTTTGTTTTTGTTTTTCTCTACTTTTTACTTCACGTCAGCAGTCTCATTCTATAGCAATCAGTTCAGTCCTATTACAGTCCTTTCACACGGCAGGTTGGGTTGCTTTGCTGCTGCAGCGCTGCTAAACCATTCAAACATACAGGGTTTCGATTTCCCACTGAATTTTTTGATCAGTTTCAAGCTTCTCATTCACTTCTTTTGTATTTCAGACAAAGTTTCATTTGTAGAAAATGTCTTGTGTGCCTCTGTTTTACTTTTGATTGTTTCACCTGTGATTGTTTTAATATTAAATCCTGAAAAAATGAAATAGCAGCTTCACTGTATTAGGGTTATTTTTTATTTTATTTTTTTTAATCTTACTAGTTTGTTCTTTCACCATATGAATTAGTGCAGGCATTTTTAAAGGCTTTTTTTTTTTGCAAACACCAAAGGAAGTAAAGATCTTAGTTAAACTGAAACTTGTTTCTTTTCTCTTTCTTTGGGTGTCATGTTAATTGACATGTCTATACTCAACCTACAAGTGGAAAAATGTTCTTTTACAGCTAGTTTTGAGGTTGGACAAGCTTTCGAGAATTTAGAATAAAATCTTATTCGACCTGATTTTACATTGCAGTGTAAAACATTTTTTATCAATGTCCAAATTTAGAGTGTTACTCATTTTAAATGATATTTTTGTATGTGTTCTAAAAGGCCACACTCTTACAGCAAATCTTACGTAATCAGCTTAATGTTATCATCGTTGGACATATTGATTCACTGCAGTTTAGTTCAGCTTGGTGACATGACATTTAAAGTGGGAATTCAGTGTTTTTGCTGCAATTTCCCATTGAGTTGAATGGAACTTTGTTCTCTGAAACTAGATCAAATCTAGCTATGAAATCTTAGGTGTATGAAAACAGTGAGAAGCAAAAGTAGTTCTGTTTGCTACAGTTTTTGTCATCTTATCAACATTAAGTACATTCAGTTTATAAAAGGATACTAAAAGGATATTGCTACTTGAAAACATCTGGTATCAATATTTCCAACATGGCTATATCAAAAGTACAGATGCCCAAATCGGATTCTGGAGGGCCCACGTCCCTCTTCAAACACGTTAAACCTGCTAATTAACAGGTGATTTGAACAGACCTGTTTATACAGGGAAATCACCAAGCTGTGCTGGACACTGACCCTCCAGGATAGGGACTGGGCATCTCTGATGAAGAGGAATAATCAGGATCATGAGTGGATCTAAGTCAGTATCAGTCCGTTGATTTCTACCATGTGCAGTTTGCGGACAGAAGGAGAGAACATGGTGACCTATTTTCTGTTTCACATACATAAACATACAAAGACATGCACATATGAGTAGCCTGTGGCATTAACCAGCAGCCAGCAAAACTAGCACATCCTTCCATATGTTCAGTGTTGTATGATAGAAACGCTACTCTCACATAAGGGAAGAACCAAACGATGAAGTTTGCGGTGCTCTCCACCCCAAAACAAAGCAAATTAGTGTGGTTTCTGTCACTGTAGAACTGTTGACAACAATCCATATATATTTCAGATTACATGATATGGTTTGGGGCAAGTGGGTCTTGCTGGATGTTATTTTGTTTACATAAGCTTTCATAGTTTTTAGCTACATATTGAGTTCCCAGGACCCTATCCTAGGATACAGCTGTGTTCCCGCATTGTGACTTTGAAAACAGCCCTTTGTTCCCTCATTAAAATGTTAAGGCAACAACTCTTATGTTCCCATGGCACAATATTTTAGTCCCATGGTGCTTCACTTATGTTTCCTTCCAATCAGCCATAGCATTAAAATCACTAAAATGTTGTGTAGGTCACTATCATACTGGAAAAACAGCACTGACTTATTGAGGCATAAGTTCTCTGAAGGTGTGCTGTGGTATTAGCAGCAGATAATTTAAGTTATGTAAGCTGAGAGGTGGCTCTAGTCTGCCCAGCACATCCCTCAAATGCTCGATCAGGTTGAGATCTGGGGAATGTGGAGGTCAGCACCTTGAATGCCTTGTCATGTTCCTGAATCCATTCCTGAGCAAGTTTTGCCATATGGCAGGGCATATTGTCCTGTCGGAAGAGGCCACTGCCATTAGGGAATACTTTTGCTATGAAGGGGTGTTTGTGTAGGTGGTCAGTGCCAAAGTAACATCCACATGAATGCCAGGTTTCCCAGCAGAATGTTCCCCAGAGCCTCACACTTCCTCTGCTGGCTTGCCTTCTTCCCAAAGTTCATCTCTTCCCCAGGTAAGTGATATATACATGCTCACACACTATGTGGACAAAAGGGACGTCTGACCATTATAGCAACTTGGACTTTAGTGACGGTTCATTTAAATACATGACTTTGGAGAGTTGCTGTGGGAATTTGTGCCCATTCATTCTACAAAATATTTATGAGGTCAGGCACTGATGTTGAAGGCCTGGCTCGCAATGTCCGTTCCAGTTCATCCCAAAGATGCTGGATGGGGTTGAGGGCTTTTGTGTCTAGTTTTTCCACACTGAACCACACTTTTTCCAACCATGTCCAACCAACCATGTGGACTTGGTTTGCATACTAGAACACAGACATGTTGGAATAGAAAAGGGTCTTCTCCAGACTCCCCGGACGTTAGGAATTTTTGAATTAAAAAATTAAGTATTGTCCCAATACTTTTGTCCATATAGTGTATATAAATGGAATGCTGTAAATGTCTTCTGATGGAAAAGCAATTCAAATGAGCTCTTCTGATAGAAAAGAAATTAAAATTGTCCAGATAGTTCAGGCTAGACCAGTTGAGACAAATTCACTCCATGTGATGACCTGTAAGAACCCCAAGACCCTAAACCTGACCTCGGAAGCTGTTTAATAAGTTTGGTTAATGTCCAGGGTGTTTCTCTACCTTTTACTGTTTGAGCACTGGGATAGAATCCAGGACCACCTGCAACCCTGGTTAAGGATATAGATAATGAATATTGAGATATGATAAAAAAATGTGCAGACCTAGTCCCTAGCAATGTTAGCACCCCCACCCCAAAAGCAAAGATGAACTTACATTTTAAATCAGAGGAAAGTTTTTTTTGTTGTTGCTTTACATGCCATGATGATTCGTCCTATTTAAATAATTCTTGTTTTATTTGCGCTTGCAGAAGCAATAGTTGCTGTGGGAGTGTGTATGACTGCATGTGAGTATGTGTATAAATAAGAAATGAACATTCAGGCCAGAACTGAAAATGACCTTTGTCTTTAAACTAAAATAGTTCCACTGTTGCCTAAAACAGTTGTTTCCTGAAACAGTCATCCAGTATGTGATCATTTTGTATTTGGGGAAATGTGATACAGTGGTATTTGCTTGCAGGAGCTGCTTCTAAATGCTCCAGTGAAATTGACATTCACATTTTAACCTCTGTGGTCAGTCGCATCCTCTTTTAACTTCTGTCTTGTACTTTTTGGGTTTTCCTAATCGAATGGGTTCACCCACAGAAGTCTGTACACTAATGGAACAGTCCAAACCACTAACATTGTGCGAATGGAAAACAATTGAGTGTGTGTACTAATTGGTCATGATGCACTCAGCCGTGTGAATGTGCACTTGCATACTAATGAGCATCTCATGCCTCTGTTTGTGTGTGTGTGTGTGTGTGTGTGTGTGTGTTTGTTTGTTACAAGGCTTTTTCCATGCTCTATGTCAGTTCATCTAAGGGCCTTGAGGGTTCTACTGAGATAAAGCCCTTGCGATAAGAAGAGAAGGAAAGCGTCTCTTAAATTACCCTTGAGAGAGAGAGAGAGAGAGACAGAAAGAATGTTATGTTAATAAGCATAATGTGACTTGAGAAAGGAACATAGAGTAAAGATAACATCCAAGGCTCAAAAATTATACAAATGATACAAAAATATATTATCGCTCTGCTTCCCCACCCACCACATTTTTTTCTGCATCATTTGAAAACGGTAGCCATCCTTTACACTGTGTCAACATTTCGTGATGAACTGACCAATAGAAATGGTACAGAATGACTTGGAATGAAATTGTTCGGAATGACAGAAGTTTAGAATTTCATTTTCTGTAGTTTTGGAGGTCATCTTGATTCGTTTCTGCGGGTACTGGCAGAGCATTTCAAGTGGGTTCAGTGAATTGGATCTCCAAAGTATAATTTTATATGGACATTGAACCATAATCTCTTTTGACACATCTAATCTCTGTGTATGTTACATAACAACTACAATTAAGGATGGGGAATAATGGTGCAAGTAGATACTGTGGCCCTCTTGTGGATTAGATAAGGAATTAAGATCAATTCTAAAGAACTGGATATGTATATACTCTAAAAAAAGAAAGAAAAAAAAAATATATATATATATGTACACCTTTCTGACCTCTGAAACATCTGCACTCCCTCCCATACCCTCAGATTTTCATCTTACAATCTACTTGATACACCTTCAGTTTGTTTGTCCAACATATTGTTTAGATCCTTTAGCTTTACAGCCCCCGTCTCTGGAACTCTTTCCCTCAAGGAATCTGACTTTCAAATCATGACCTTTTCAAACTTGCTTACATTCCTTTATCCTGTCCCTAGACCGCACTCATTTTTAGTCTTAAGCTCTTGGGGTTTTATATATGTTTTTTGTGTTATGTTTTTTTATTATCTTCTTTATTTGTCTTCTTCTGCATTTTTTATTGTACGATCTGGTTTACTTGAGTGTCTTGAAAGGTGTCTTTAAATAAAATTATAATAAGGGTTATTATGATTATTATGATTATTAGTGTTTGAATGAATAGTAGTGGGCAGTTATGGCAGAAATATGACCAAACTAGAATGCATTTCAGTGAAAAAATGCGAAGTGTGATTGTGCGATTGCTATGATTGCTACAGTGGTCGCATTGGTGTTACTGCATGGTTACTAGTGGTCCAACAGTTACATACTGGCAACTTCAACTTTTTAACTTTCTGTGAGGAAGCTTTTAGAAGCGGATATCTGGTTCCATTCACCACCACTGTGAACAGTTCTGACTCACTGAGTTTCTCCAGAATGGAGTATTTCTCACCAACCTGCTCTGGACCCTTCATTATGGGGGGAGTTAAAGTGGATTACAAACAAACATCATAATTAGGTTTGGCAAATAGGTGTCAATGTCTCAGAGTGAAGTATGGTGGTGGATCTGAGATACCGCCCTGGGAATCTTTTTAAGATAATGTCTCTTTCTGTCTGCCTCTCTCTATGTCTCTGTCTCTCTGTTTCTCTATTTCTGTCTCACTCTCTGTCTCTCTCCCTCTCTGCCTGCCCTGCCTATCTGTCTGTCTGTCTCTCTCTCTCTCTCTCTCTATCTCTCTGTTTCTCTCTCTCTTTCTGTCCGTTTCTCTCTCTCTTTCTGTCCCCCCCTCTCTGTTCGTTCTCTGCGGAACCATATAAGTTCCCCTTGTTTCCTAAGGTCTTATTTAGAGATGCACACTGCAGGAGTATTAGCATACAACTGTGTATATAAGAGCTGAAAAAGGCTCTAAATAACGTAATCAGTGTTTTTACAGAAGGAGCCGCTTATTTCATTAATTTTATATGAGTTATATATTTTAGGAGTGAGGAGAGTAGTGGTGTTTTTGCTGTCTGAGGCTGTATAATGTGTTATTTGTGTTAGCTGAAAGCTCTGAGACAGATGGAGAAGAAATGAGAAGAGTTTTGTCTCTCAGCCTTCAGTGACTTTTCTGTAATAAAATAAAAGTGTCGGTTCAGCAATGCGATTTGGAGTGTCCTTTAGCATCTTTCGAGAGGTAAGAGCCACTGTTATTCTCCTAGAAACAGGGTCTGTCCCTTATACACTATACGGACAAAAGTATTGGGTCACATCTGTTTTTCAGGGTTTGGGTCCCTCACTGCAAGCGAAGGGCAGTCTTAATGGTTAATGGAACCGTTTCTGTTGCATCAGTGCACAAAGCACGCTCCATAAAGACATGGTTGGATGAGTTTGATGTGGAAGAACTTGACTGGCCCACACAGAGCCCTGACCTCAACTGCATCCATCACCTTTGCTGTCAGACTGAATCGCAGATTGGGAGCCAGGCCTTCTCATCTAACATCAGTGCCTGACTTCATGAATGCTGTACAAAATGAATGGATACAACAGAAACTCCCACAGGAACTCCAAAATCTTGTGGAATGCCTTCCAGGAGGAGTGGAAGCTGTTATAGTGGCAAAGGGGGGACCAGCCCCTTCCATATTAAAGTCTATGTATTTGAATGCAATGTCATTTAAGTCCCTGTTAGTTTAAGGATAAGGCGTTCCAGTGCTTTTGTCCATGTAGTCTATCTCAATAGGACTGTGTCACGGCCTAACGCAGAGCATTTTCCTTGTATACAGACTCGAAATAGTATACAGTTAACCCCCAACATTCGCGGGGGTTATGTTCCAAGAGCACCTGCAAATTTGTGATGTGGTAAAAAAAAAAGCCTACATTTTTTATAGTTTGAAACCCTAAATATACACCCACATATGCTCCCAAAACACTTTAATTTCTTTTTAAACTTAGCTTAATACATTACCCTTAAAAAAAATCTGCGAATTAGCGGGGGTTTACTGAATAGGCTGCAGAGAATCACTTGAAATCAACTTGTACCATTTTTGTTT
Organism: Brachyalestes nurse; assembly: GCA_037974405.1. NCBI lineage: Eukaryota > Metazoa > Chordata > Actinopteri > Characiformes > Alestidae > Brachyalestes > Brachyalestes nurse. Next base: position 13,356,513 of record JBBPCY010000082.1, on the reverse strand, counting down.
GTTCAAAAATCTGTTTTAAATCTGGTGAAACAACTTAAAGATCAGAAAGCTGAGAGCAATAACACCCAGGTCTTGATAGATACGAAAGCTTCACTGCAGTACATGTCATTTATGGGATGTTTCAAATTGCTTTGAAAGAACCATTAAAATGCATTAAAACTGAATAAATAGTACAATAGTACCTTTCTGGCAATCTGTTTCTTTCTGGTTAGTGTTTACATCACTATGTGAGGTTTCTTTTTTTATATCAGAAAAAAAAATATAACAGTCCAAACTATTAGATTTTTATAACATTCTTGTATCAAAGCATAAATTAATTTACTTTTTCTGATGTTGTTGCACAGGGATTCTAGATATACATGGAAAAACAGTGATATTGAACTTTTGAACTTTTTTTATTTTTAGTGTGTGCGACATTACAGAAGAAATTCTTTGCAAGCATGTGGGTGGAGAATACAATGGAAAAGGAGCTACAGCTTCCTTAAAGGTGAGGGTGAAAGAGACCTGAGCAGTCAGATGTGTTTCTTAGTTCTTACATTGTGTTGTAATAATGAAGAAAGCATTTATTATTTATGCTATTTTCAGATGATGTTAAATCACTTCGAGCTGTGGTCAACCCAGACATCTCAAAGTAAGCTGCCACTTCTTACATTTTGTTGTGAAAAATACCATACCATACCATTTTATTTCTAAAGCACTTTAAAACAACAACATGGCTGACCAAAGTGCTGTACAATACAAGCAAACACAAACATACAAAGACACTGAATAATGAATAAAAGAAATAGATGCAATTAAGAGCTAAGGGGTACAAAACCACATAAGGCACCACCTCACACTAGGTCGCAGGAGTAAAAGTTTGTTTTTAAACGGGCCTGCCTTACATGGCTTGGCAGGTCATTCCATAATTGTGGAGCTGCGATTGAAAAAGCCCTATCGCCTCTGAGTTTGCATGTGATTTTGGTACAGATAAAAGCCTCTGGTCTGCAGACCTGAGAGAACGGGATGGTATAGAAGGGTGCTGGAGTTCAGATAAAAAAAATGGGCCAGAGCCATTCAGAGACTTAAAAACAAATAAAATAATTTTGAAACGGATTTTAAAACAAACTGGAAGCCAAAATTCAGGTAATATACTCTCGCCTGCTTGTACCAGTTAAAAATCAAGCTGTGGCATTTTGCACCAGTTGTAGGTGGGCCATGGAGGCCTGGCTAATTCCTAAAAAAGTGCATTACGGTAATCAAGGCAAGTGGTTATAAAGGTGTGGATCATTGTTTAGAGGTTGCGTTTAGACAGAACAGGCTTGATTTTCGACAGCCGCAAAACTGGCAAAAGCAGGATTTTACAACAGCATTTACCTGTCTATCCAATTTTATCCAAGTTTGTGATCATGGCCTTCTCAAAAGGGGCCAGAGAAGAAGGTCGATGCAGGGAGATCTGCTACCGCCATTGGGTCTAAACAGCATGACTTTAGTCTTCTCATTAAAATCCAAATAATTCAATGCCATCCATCTCTTGATGTCAATAAGGCAGTCAAGAAGAGACTGGGCAGAACACACACCAATGTGGTTTAGTGGAAGGTAAACCTGACAGTCCTCTGCATAAAAATGAAAGGAAATTTTATGTTTCTGGAAGATAGCTCCAAGTGGAATCAGGTACAGAGAAAATAAAAGAGGACCAAGAATGGAGCCTTGTGGTACCCCCCAGTGAAATGCAGCGGAGGTGGGAGTAAAATCAGTGATACTAACACAGAATCGTCTTTCTGAGAGATAGGACCTAAACCATTGGAGAGCTAAGCTTGTAATGCCCACTCATTGTTCCAAGGATGTCATGGTCTATGGTGTCAAAAGCAGCTGTTAAGTCGCCAGATTCAGTTGCTAAAAAACTATCATTAAAAACTCTTAACAGAGCAGATTCTGTGCTGTGGTGAATTTTAAACCAAGACTGGAACACTTCCAAAATTGTGTTCATCCAGAAAAGGCTTCAGTTGGGCATAGATGATCTTTTTCAGGAGTTTAGCCAGAAAAGGTAGCTTCGAGACAGGCCTAAAGTTTGACAGAGTTTTTACAGCAAGGGTTGTACAATAGCATGTTTACAAGTTTTGGGCACCACACAAGAAGTTAAGCTGCTATTGATAATGGAGATAATATAGGAACCCACAGTAGGGATCACCTCTTTAAAAAGTGGAGGAGGGATAACATCAAAAGGGGATCCAGAAGGTTTCATACCAGTGACCAGCTGCTCTACAAAAGGAAGAGAGACAGGCTCAAAGTGGTCAAACACAGCCAGACGGTATTAAATTTAAAATGGATCAACAGCAGGTGGTAAAATGAGGGACCTAGTGCGTACCACTTTCTCCAAGAAGAAGTGAAGAAATTCATCACGGCCTTCCACAGAAGCTTTCAAAGGGACAGGTTCATGAGCATTAAGAACAGAGTTCAGTGTGTTAAAAAGAATGCGGGGGTTGTGAGAGTTAGCGACAATGAGATCAGAGAAAGAATGTTGATCTAGCAGCTTTCACAGCTTTTTGATAACACCAACTTTCTCTTAACATTTCAAAAGAAACCTGCAACCTGTCCTTTTTCCACTTCCGTTCAGCTTTCCTCCACTCCCGTCTAATGGCACGGGTATTATCATTTAACCATGGCTCTGATCTGGCCTTTGGATGCCTAATTTTTAATGGAGCTACCAAATAGAAAGCACTTTGGCAGGCAGAATTAAATTGAAATATTAGCTCCTCTTTCTAGGAGCTTATATAACTTGAAAGAGTGGTTGTTGGTAGTGTCTCCCTGGCTCCCCTTCCTGGAGATATCCTATACTGGATTTTTCCTAATATTATAAACCAGAGTGAACTGAATCAAGTGGTAAACCAGTTGATGTATAAAAAAACAGAGCAAAATTCATAAATGCAGTTTGGTGAAAATCGGTTTCCCAGTTGTAACTGAAAAGCCTAAACATGTTTGCTTCTTTAGTTTAGCACTGGAACTGTGAGGCTAGTGTTAACAAACACTAGAACACACTTAAACCACATCCTACTCTTCATTTAAGTGGTACAGACTTGTCTATGTAGTTTAGAATACAGTATGATTCACTGTGCACTGTGCACTGTGTCAGAAATGGACAAACCTCAGGCTCTGTTTGCACAAACCACCTCAGGAGTGTTAGAGCTGATCTAGAATTAGTTTTTGAATATCAGGTCTGGTGTTCTGAAATGACTGCCAGTAGTTTTGCACCTCCTCAATGTTGTTTAAGTGGATTGAGAGAAGTTTTGGTGGCATATTGTTTTTGAAATAATTTTATCAGCAACATTAGCCTCAAAACAGGAAAAATCTGCACTCCAGACATGTCTTGTCTGATCTACTATATCTATATTTAGTGAAAAACTGCATACATGGATACATTCCTTTAAAGAAATGTTATCAAAGCTCTTTTTTGGGTCATTATTCAGCTTCAGCATTGTACACACAACAGTTGTTTTATCTGAAATAATGTGTAAAGTAATTGTATCTTCTGTTGTGTTCATTTAGAATACGGAATATTGGCATCATGGCCCACATTGATGCTGGGAAGACCACCACCACAGAGAGGATGCTCTATTACTCTGGTTATACCCGTGCTCTCGGAGGTGAGGATTGGGGGAAAAACTGTGCTGGAAAAACAAATGTGCTGTATTGGTGTTTTGCGGCAAATTGTTTATTTAGTCATTTGCAACTGACAGTTTATTGCCATGTACCTACATTCATTATTTGTAAGTTACACCACTAATGATATTATTTGGGTAATGGATCACTCTCGATACAGGATATGATCGTCTATATGTTGCTAGTACTAGTGTATATGGCACAGTGGTGTTACTGGAGTAACGTATTTCACCGCAACTAATAGGTCGAGAATAGTTGCCAGCCAAAAATATCAAGCCAACAGTGGTTCTGTGGTCAGAAACTGACACAATATGAACAGCTAGAGGATGGCTAGTTGTACCAAGAGAAGTGTGTCTAATGTAGTGGCCCATAAATGTAGTGGCCCATAAATGTGTAAAAACCCCAGTAATGGTCCTATGGTGATCTTTTTCTGTTGATGGATGGCCTAGAAAAAGTCTGATAAATTGTGCAGCAACAGATACAGTCTGTAAATGTAAACTTACAAAGTGCAATTGGTCAGGGGTTGTAGCTACATTAGGTAGACCCAATAACCCAAACACCAGTAATCTACATTTTTACCACTCGTTAATGTCGTTAAAGTGTGGTTTGTTCCTTTGTATAGATGTGGATGATGGGGACACAGTGACAGATTACATGGCTCAAGAAAGGGAACGGGGAATTACTATCCAATCGGCTGCAGTCACTTTTGACTGGAAGGACTACAGGATTAACCTCATTGACACTCCAGGTACGAGCGCACATGGACATTTGTGCTTAAATGTGTATCTATGTATGAATCAGTAGAATAAATAACTACAGTAGTAATGAGTTACATTAACATTGTTTGTTTCTTTTTGTAATTTAATTCTTTTCTGTTAATCGCCTGGAATATCACATTAGAGCATGACACACTTTTTTCTTTGGGTTACAGACTTATAGACGCATCAGCTCAGTGTCGATTGTTTTATTTCAGGCCATGTGGATTTTACTCTGGAAGTTGAGAGAGCTCTGCGTGTGCTGGATGGGGCAGTGGCTGTGTTTGACGCTTCGGCAGGAGTGGAGGTTGGCCTGATGGCTTGAATTTTGTGTTTTTCTAATGTACAGTACATACAATGAGTGTTAACACACTAGATACTATGTTTATTGCAGTTTCTTAGTTACTGTAGTGCGTGATGTCTTGATGGCATCAGAGAATTCTCGCTTGATCACTTTCAGCTTGCTTAAAATGTTAATATTAGAACTTTTACACTACACATTAATTACATAATGGCCCTTTTACATTAAAGTCGACCTGAAGTCAAAACTGACCTTTTTCACCTTGCCCCTAGTTTCTATTAAACGTAATATGAAAGTAAAAACTTTATGTAAAAAATGTTTTTCCCATAAGCTTCCATGAAAATGTAATAACTTTTTTGCCAGCCTCTGTACCTGCTCTGTATCTGTACCTGCCTATTATTGAGTGGAACATTCAGAGACCCTCCCTGATGCCATGTTTTCCCTCAGAAATACTGGAAAACAGAGACGGAAAATGTTTTAGTGATATTATGGTTGTTATGACCATAAGTATTTGTGTGTCTTCCTCTGAATTCCAGGCACAAACCTTGACTGTGTGGCGACAGGCCGACAAACACAAAATACCATGTGTTTGCTTCCTAAACAAGATGGATAAACCAGGTGCCAGGTAAACACACGCATTACATTCTACAGATAAACACATTTATTTTGGTAGTGTCACAAGTGGCATACAGTGGCAGCTGAAAATTTATAATTGCAAATATCATACACAGAAATATTATTGGATTTTCTTAAGTAATTGGTCATGTGGAATATTTTTGTCTTATTTGTTTAATTAAGTTCTCTTGTTTGAAAATGTGGTGATGTTTTAGGTCAAATTTATGCAGAAATGTAGAAAGTTCTAAAGGGTTCGCAAATGTTAAGCACAAACTGTTAAAATAAATATAGTAGAAGTGGTAGAAGTACACACATTGTTGGTTTCCTTGCTTCCAACCCATCTGCTCCTACTAATCAGTTTTAACAAGCCACTCCCGTGATGAAGTGGATGAATTACAGCAAGAAAATACAAAAAAATTACAAAAAATGCTAAAATGTGCTTTCCATGACCAGGGCTGGGAAGCTGCGATTTCACCGAAGTGACTGAAATGGTCAAGCATAAATTTAGTCTACTCAGCTTTTGTGGTGTATCACCATAATGGCAGGAATGACTGTATTTACACCTTCCTAATGTCCTTTCACAGCCTGAAATACTCCGTAGAAAGCATCAAGATGAAGCTTAAAACCAACCCTGTTCTTCTTCAGGTGAGTTTATTTTTGTTTGCAGCCATTGATTAACTGATTCTGAACAGTGCTATGCCATTTATTGATTGATTTTAATTGTAACTGGCTTGCGCAGATTCCCATCGGCTCTGGAAAAGGCTTCATCGGACTGGTGGACCTGATCACCAAGCAGCGAACGACGTGGCAGGGGAAGTCTTGGGCAGAAGATGGCCGTCTATTTGAGACCAGGGCCCTCGAGCCCACAGATGATCCAGAACTACTGGAAGAAGTCAGCCAGGCTAGAGGAGGACTCATAGAACAGGTAGAGCACAGTTAAGACAGTGTTTTCCCCAACAGTGCTAATGTTGATAACAATGATTGCTAGTCATCATTTTCGTTCTCATTTACTAACCCAAATTCTAAAGATGATAATCTGTGACAATTTTTGCATCTTTTGCATTTTTTACAGTGAAACAAACTCACCAATATTGGTAGATAGATAGGTTAAAAAAACATCTAAATATCATTTTTGGTATGAAAAGCAAATAATACTTTGAGAGCTTTTCCAAACAATTGTTAGAAGAGCATACCTTTGAACAAACCTCTGAAAGGGTTGAGTACTAATGATTACTCACATCACAACATAGCATTTGACATTATATATAGTAATAATTGTTTCTCTTATAATAAACATTGTCCTAAAATGTTAATACATTTTAACTAATAAAACAACACACTCATTTGTATTATAAACATTTTCAAAATCTAGTAGTTCCCAAACATTTAACAGAGTGAGAAAATGTATTTGGTGCCTTGGTTTGAAACTTTACTTTAGACCAGTGTAGGACTAGTTTTTTTTTGTTGTTTTTTATTTTTATCACAGTGTAGGACTGAAATAACATTTTTCTCAGAACATTGTAAACAATTGACACATGCACATTCTGTGCAGATAGCAGACCTGGATGATGAATTTGCTGAGCTGCTTCTAGAAGAATACGGTGACAACTTTGATGCCGTGCCTGCTGGGAAAGTACGCCTTAATTACCCCATAAGGGCTGTCGGATATTATGCACATTTTTTCATCCATCTAATGAATGTTTAGATTTAAATACAGTAATGGAAATACATGCTTGTGTTTCCAGTTGCAGGAGGCCATTAGGAGAATCACACTGGCTCGTAAAGGAGTGCCCGTGTTGTGTGGTAGCTCTTTGAAAAATAAAGGGGTTCAGCCACTGCTGGATGCCATCACAGCATATCTCCCTGCACCCAATGAGAGGAACCATGACCTAGTGTAAGTCCTGCTTTCCTTCAAACATGAGGAAATTGAACAGCTGTGGGTGACGGATGACATGCTGGTAGGAAGCCAATGAAATTACATAGTACTTTAATCCACACACTTTAATCCATACATGAACTGCAGTGAGAATATGGTTAAAGCTCTGAAGATGGATTATTGATTCATTCATGGTACGAGGCCTTTAATAATGTTGGGTGACGTAGCAAAGAAATGAACATATGCAAGAAATCAAGATATTTTCATATTACACAAGAAGTAAAAAGGAACCAGTAGTGTCACATGAAAAGGTACCTTCAAAACTATACATTTTTATTTACTGTTTCAAATACTGTGATGCATCGAATTGATGTGTCAAGTACTGACAGTATTTGTGATATGCTGCTTGAATAAAAGTGATTTGTAACTGACAAAATTATCATGATAATGATATGCAGTATCAAGAAAACTAGTACATTTCATGGTACAAATTCAGTCACTATAACTGACACAATTACCCTGTATTGTGTATAATTATGTTTTACAATTTGCATTAACTCCTATACTCTGTTTTGAACATGAACATAGTGTACATTTAGAACTGATTACTTGTAGTTATTTGAACACTTACAAACATGAGGTATGGGCATGCAACATGAAAAAGCTATAGATTTAGTTTGTGTATGGAGAATTTAATTTGATTTATTGTGACATTTTTGCCTTGTAGCCCACACCCACTTTGATGTATGCTGTTTGTTGTAATTTTGGGTACTGAAATTCAGCACCTTAAGTAGGTTTTTTCCCCTTATAGTGTAGCCATGACATTTGCATTCGTTTATACAAATATTTTACATTATATAGATGTCATTAAAAACGACTTACATTAGTGAATATAGATCCATGAGTCTCATGGGATTCCTGCTTGGATGGGGATCACACTTCTAACTCCAAAGCTCCAAACAAATTCTCCAAATCCTGATACTGGAACAGACTATCAGGAATTGGACATTGCTAAAACTTTATTGTATATTCATTATCACACAGTATTGCTATAAATGTGTTTTGTATTTTCTGTGTGTTTTTAGACGCTGGTATAAGGATGACTTGTGTGCATTGGCTTTTAAAGTGGTCCACGACAAGCAGAGGGGTCCGCTTGTGTTTGTGAGGATCTACTCTGGCACTATGAAATCCCAGTCAGCAATGTATAACATCAACAGAAACGGAACGTAGGTTTGCCCACCTGAATGTTCTCCTATGTCTGAACTTCACCATAGCTATAGCTATCCATCAGCCTGTTGTCTGGCCCCGACAATGATAACTGTCTTGATAAGAAAGACTAATAAACCATTAGAATATGGTTTCTAGAATAGACAAAAACAGTCACGTTACTACACTGCTCAGACAGTGTAGCATCATCATCTCAAATAGTCTTATGTGATTTATTTTGTTGTATGACATAGTGTTATCTATACATTGAACAAAATTATATTATATAACTAATAACTGCAGCTATCTTGAAGCGTGAAGGTGTCTGTACCCTGCATTGACTCCAGACTTTTATTGTTTAAATATACAGTGTCAGAAACCAAGCAAGTCTGTCAGAATGTACCTAGTTTGTGCCAAAAATTCACTTTCCACTTTTTCAAAGAGTAAAACTTGCATAAGTACTTTAAGTTATTTTACCGTGCATTTAATCGGTACAACTATAAATCAATCCTGAGGACCCCACACTAGAATTGTTTTGGGCTTTTTCTTCACTGTCTTATCCATCTCATTAACTAATTACCGGATCTAGGTATGTTAGAGTCTTTGAGATACCCTGCCTGACCAATTCATGAGAGAGAATGAAAATGACATTAATGTGAAAGGTATCTACTCAAGAACATTAAGGAACTTGACATAAGGGCTGGTAAAGTCCTGACCTCTTACCGTGAATAGCTGGTTTGTCTTAATCCTGTAGAGTACAACCATTGAAAAACCACACATACAGGAACATACAAGAAGTTCCTGTATAGTATCTGTTGTGGTGACCAAAAGAGGACAGCACTGCATGGATCTAACACAATCCATTTAGAGTACATTTTAGTGCTTATTCTTGGGTCTGTGAATAATAAGTAAGTGTAACATGCACTCCCCATCTAGAGAGTGTGTGTGAAAGAGTCTGTGAGAGTGGAAAAATGACCTGTTTTTAATAAATTGTGTGTGTGATGTCACAAAACCAACACATCTACATATCTGTGTATTCAGCCTAAAGAAGTTTAGCCCCACCATGTTTCATCTGCTTTTTGAACAGGCAGAAAACAGGACAGCCAATCAGTACAAAACTCATTTACATATATAATTTTTAAAGGCACTTTGTTTAAATATACAAGGCCAGAAACCATGCAAATCTAATTTTTATATAACTTAACAATTACATGAGTTTTGAGGCAAGTCTGTGATGCATGTTGCACCATGCTAATCAGTGGGGTATGAGCTTCCATTACTTTCTATCTACATTATCCTCACAGCTTCAGTGCCAAATTGAAGAAGCAAAGTTCAGACATCAAATATGTATTGACTGGTCAGCTTAATTTTGACTAAGGGAGAAATTATGTAAATTTGATTTTTTTTTCTGGGCCACTGTCCAGTGTTTTTAAGGCAGATATAACAATAATTTTCTTCATTTTTTATATTATGTAAAATATTTGAGCAGTTGCATTGTTTATGGATCAATTTATGTACAATACAAGTGCTGACATTATGATGACTTATCATAGACTGACAAAACATCCAGACATTTAAGGACTAGACTCTGTTGATCCCTCCAATGAGTTTCATGTTAAATTTTTGGTACAGAGAAAGAATGAGTCGACTTCTGCTGCCATTTGCCGACCAGCACATTGAAATCCCCTCACTGCCTGCCGGAAACATCGGTCTGACTGTGGGACTCAAACAGGTACTCCATTAATGTTCTCCATTAATTTACATTCTGTTCTCCCATAGCAAAGCTTTCTGCTGATCTTCTCTGCTTTGTGTGATGCAGTAACACCATCATTTAAGAATATTTAAGGCAGGTGATATTTATGATTCTCACAATAGGCTGAACCTTTCATTCACAGCTCCCAGTGTGAACACTGGTCAGTATTTATCTAAACGTATTGTTTGCAATGTTAGAACTTATTATAAATGATTATAATTCAATGAAGTATGTTTTTGGCCAACATAATTCTTAGAGTATTTTGCCATGTAAAATCCAGATAAAGTTCTTTCAATTCCCTTAACATAGTCAGTGTATTTTGAAAAAAATATACTGAATCAGGTCTGAACTGTTAACTTGGAAATTGTTGCATGCATTTCCTAGAGTCATGATCACATTGAATTAGGAGGATAAAGCTTTGTACGTCTTGTAAAACTCAAAGATTTGGTGAATTATTCAACTTAAAACTAGCAGGTCAGTTATGACCCGTAAATTTGAAATCAGTTGGTTTAATGTTTTTCCCCATCCAGACGGTCACAGGTGATACCATTGTTTCATCCAAAGCGTCAGCAGCGGCTGCAGTGCGTAGGGCTCAGAAGTCAGATGAGGAGAAGAGAGGGTCAGGCCGAGAGAGCAGCAGTCTGGTGCTGGCTGGGGTGGAGGTGCCTGATCCTGTGTTCTTCTGCTCTATAGAGCCACCCACCATGTCCAAGCAAGCAGGTAATACATAGATGTGACTACAGACTATAGATGTGTACAAAGGCATGGATTCATCATGATACATGAATCTTAGGATCATACAATCAGTTTTACACAATGTTCTGCCAAGAAGGTGTAACTTGGATCAGATGTTTAGTTAGAACGTGAACTCTGGAAGGTAGTTTTCATGGAGCAGGCCATATTGCACCAGTCATCCACAACAGTAAAACAACATGCCTAATATTGTGTAGATGAAAAACGCTCTGACCCTTTGAGGTATGGACTTCACAAGACCTCTAAAGGTGTGCTGTAGTATCCACACAAGCATGAAGTTCCCGTGATGTTGACTGCTGTGATGTGTTGTGATGACCAATAGAGGGCAGCATTGCATGATATTAACACAATCCATCACAGTAAAATTCTATTAGAACTTTAGATAAACACTTTGCTTCCTCTATGATCTCTTAAGAGTAAGTGAATATAACATTCATTCCCCAGACCACAGAGTGAGTGAGTGTGTGTGTGTGTGTGTGTGTGTGTGTGTGTCTGTGTTCACACAAAAGTTTTTTTAAGAATTCATTTTTTAACTAATAGCTTTTCTGATGTCACAAAAACCAACACATTCACATATTTTTGTCTATTCAACCTAAAGCAGTTTAGTCCCACTATGTCTCATTTGCCTTTTGAATGAGGCACAGTATAGGGCAGCCAATCAATCAGAACAAAGCTCATTTGCATGTATCGTTCTTAAAAGCACAGTAACAAAAACAGTTTGATTAAGTCTAAGGCAGGCCTATTCAACTGGCGGCCCGCGACCCTTTTGAAATGTTTTATGGCCCGCAAGACTACCCGTAAATCAGTGTGTGATTCGTGTGATATAATAATTTTTGGATTTTGGATCATGATTGGCTCGTAGTCCCACACTACTTTCGCCAGGATTGGTTATCTGCTGTGTTGTATAAA